>OY735212.1:28637467-28667467 GCA_963457665.1 Thysanoteuthis rhombus
TCTCAAGAACCGATTATACTGCCTAGATGAAAATTGGCAACCGATCAGAGAAGATCGTACTGGGCATGCATGAGCATACACTCTCCCGTGGGGTTACTCAGTCTGCAATGAGCTAAGAAGCTATTCTTCACACCGCATGCAGGGATTTTTGGCAAAACATTGCATCACCAAGGACTGTCAGTTCAGATTTGGCTCGCTTTGATGTCTGGCTTTTCCCAAAGAGATTTCTGACTCTAAACAAGATTAAGGAGAATGCAATGGTGAGCCTGCAGGCTGTTTTGGAAGTGGAAGTGCACCAAGTTCCAAGGGGAGTATTTTGAAGGGGACCAAAGTGCTATTGCTTTGGCTAGACTGTATTTTTTTTCTATAATGATAAATGCTTGGATACTTTCCGAACAGACCTTATATATATATATATATATATATATATATATATATATATATATATATATATATATATGTATGTATAAATATATGTGTGTGTAAATGTGTACGTGGATATTGTGTATGAGGTGTATATGCATGTTTATATATTCTATGTGCATATATATATATATATATATATATATATATATATATTTGCATGTATACATACACACACTACAGAATGAGTCAATAAGTCTATAGCCTGACAAGTAGTTTTTTAATGAATTTTGTTGCTGTATAAATTTCAATCTATATGATTTGTAAAGAAATGTTGGATTAAGTACATTGAGTAAAAGATAGATTATTTTTAAAAATATCTGTTTTATGAAATTTAGCTGTGGATTTATTGATGAACCTATACATACATACATATATATATATATATATATATATATATATATATATATATATACATATATATATATATATATATATATATATATATATACATATATATACATATATATATATATATATATATATATATATATATATTATAAAGAAATGGATGTATAATCAGACAGAAATAATCATAAATGTCTTATATTATTTGAAACTCTTGTTATCATACAGTGGACATGTTATTTGGCCTAGACAGCGTAAATAGAATAAACAATTAAATGAAATGGGACTGTTGCAGGAATCGAACCTGTTCAATTTCTGCAGCATCCCCATTTTCTTTTATTATGTAATAATTGGAGATTATTTCTAAGTATAACGCATTTATGAATGTATATATATATATATATATATACATATAGCCACACTGAAGAGATGTAATAAATCGAAACAGCTGTCTGTGGATGACACAATAATATTTATATATTTATATATGTATATATTTATATACATATAATTTCAATACATAAGTAGCATACTACAACTTGAATTGTTTCAATGCGATTGTGTATTATCAAGTGTAGAGATCTGAGATCCTGTATGCTTTGAAAATTAGCGAAAATCTATTCATCTGATAATGCACAATCACATTAAAACAAAAGGCTAAATTGTAGGGTGCTACTCGCAAAATAAAACAACAAATTATGAGCTCCATTCAGTTGAATTCTTGTTATTTTCCTTTAATGATCATTTTCTGAACTATGGAGCACTAAGTATTCTCTACAAATACAAAAAAACAATGAATGTGTTATACTACTTTGAAACTCTATTTGAAATGATTTCCCCTTTATTACATAGTGAATGTATCATTTGGCCTAGACAGCGTAAATAGAATAAACAATTAATAAATGGGGCTGCTGCTGGGATTGGACCTGCAACTAGTAGGTGGCCACTTCAATACATTTATAATTATTTTGGTTGGATTATGTATCCATTTCTTTATGATATATATATATATATATATATATATATATATATATATATAAGAAAGAAAGAGAGAGAGAGAAAGGGAGAATACAGGAATGAACAAAAAACTCAGCATGGTATTTTGAGGTCTAGCACATTTCTTCAAGATAATGGATTGAATTGTTCCTGGCTTGGGTTCATTGTAAAACAATATTCTTAGCCAAAATGGAATCAGTAAATTACAAAATCTATTTTAAAACTCATTTTCAATTATAAATAATCATCGTGCACTCTTATGATGATTTTGGGAAAAACTGGCACAACCAAAATAATATATAACTATTTGCTCATGGAAACACTTCCCAGATTTAACAGTTACTAATTCCATTTATATATATACTTATATATAAATTTTAGATAAATTGTCAATATCTAACTATCTATCTGTATACTCTCTATTTTAAAATATTAAAATATTGAGCATCATCACCATAGATGAAGCAACCCCTTAAAGCAATTAAGATGCTGAAGGCCTAAATAGGGCCTTTAGCTTCAATGAAATATCATTGAGCTGAACTATGGATTTATTTGTATTCATTGAATTATACTTCATTTGAATATCATCGCCACCATGAACTCTTGGGTCATATTTGATTTAGATATCTGGGAGGACCTCATAAAAGATAGGTGAATTGTAGTAGGATAGATATGTAGATTTCACAAAAAAGTAAGGGGGTTTCCAAAGACCACCGAATTGTATAAATATACTGGCCTCATTGGCAGCAAAGATTGTGGGTGTTGATAAGTGATGAAACAGATAATGAATTAACTCAAACATTTTGTCTTAGACAATTCAATTTTAATAAAGAAATGATTATCAATTTGCAAAGACAACAATGACTGTTGAAATATTCAATTACTAGAAACTATGGAAGAAACAAGGATCACCAAATGGGAACAGATGATTTTTAATTCTGTTTTGCCAGATTTGTCGGCCATTTTGTTTGTTTGTAAATAGATATTTTTAGCGTATTGCAGAATGGCATAGAGGTTCCCAGCATGGAAAACAGAATTAGTAAACCGCATTTGTGTTATAGCTAAGGCAACCTACATTCATTGGGAAAGGTACAAATCCACTTTTCTCTCCAACATGGCAGTTGGAGCCTTCAAGCACTGTAAGGCAGTCCATCTAATAAACCAGGGGTAACCAAATTTATTCAAAGTAAGAGCCCTTTTTCAGATCTTTGAAAGCTCCAAGACAAATAGATGACAGAGGCAAAACATACACCCATGTTTTTATTATTACATACATATTTTATTACAAAGATTTTACATAGGTATTATCAAACAAATGTATGCAACAGTACTTATTCATGTATGTAGTTTTTAAACTGCTTATTTGTATTATTTCAAGTAATCACTAAGTACATGTATTTACCACAACCCATTACCTCAGGCACCTGTAACCCTTGCTGACCTAAAATTTCTTTATACTACAGCCTCCTTGCATTCTTTCCCTCAATGTCTGACTCAATTTGAATTGAGATTTGAATTCCTAAAAGTTTTTAACAACCACGAACATTAAGCTTTGGGATAACCCAGTTCATAATTGGTGAATAATTGTAATGCTTGAAACTTTGTCTTATTTACATTTTATATTAACTTAAATGAGAAAAAAGGCTCAGCCAACATTTCTGCAAGCTGCACATTAAATGTTGAAGAGATACATGTGGCTCACGAGCCGTAGTTTGGCCGTACCTCTTATAATCCATTTGTCTTATTGTCCAAGATATAAGTTGGTGTATTTTACAAAAGCACATGGTATAAAAAAGCTTTGTAGATATTGATTGGTTGTTTTACTGGAGCATAATGGTTAGCAATGGTTTGACCATTACTATTACAGTGAAATTAATCCTTAATGAGTGCTATTCATGTGTGACCATGCGCCATACACAGCTAATAGTACCAATAGAATACAATGAGTATAAATAACAAAACCATATGTGATCCGTACAGCACCTATGGGTGAATAGCTGGGCTGTTGGAACCCTTTAGCCCGGAAAGTCAGTCCATCCTTGGTATGGGTTTAGCAAGTGCATCACATAACACCTTCTGCAACCACAATGTGGCCCTATGTCTACAGGGATAAACAAAACAATATGTTCAGTAACCTTCAGTGGACAACATTACTTAAAGGAAAAAATCTCAGAGGTGAACTTTTTTCCTATGTGCAATTTTATATTTTTTAATCATATCAGACTAAATCACACACGTAGATAGCCATGTGAGATTATTTGCCCTGATCAGTTTCAGTATGGATGATGTTTATAAGAAGTCAATAAAAGAAAAAGAAGCTTACCAGTAAACATACAGATGCTCTACATATAATCATGTTATTATGCTATCTCCACTGATGTGCACAACAAATACTAGTCATTGTATATAAAATCATTGAGCAATTTATGTTCTTTTATTTGATTGGAAAACATTTTGTCCTTTCCTTGAGAAACTCTGACCTCGAATTGATTTCTTCAAATTACATTTGTTTTCTATCTAAGTTATATTTTCTGAGATTAATATAAAGATCAATTGCGAGAAATTAGTTTAATCTTCTACTTGACTCACCAGAGCTTTTGAATGAGTGGCCGAGCCAAGAATTGTTGAATCAATAATAATAAAAAAAAAACGACTCCCAACGTTTTCAGAGTAACATGAGGCGTTGTGTGGCCAAGCAGTTAATAGCACATTGAATAGACTTCGCGAGCCAAGTTCAAACTTTGTCTGGGACACTTCACACAGGCATGAATCTATATCTCCCCTAGCTATGGGTAAAATGATGCTGGGTGAAGTGAGTGATACCAGTTTTGGTGCTTGGCACCTCCAAGTCTAATTCACATATTGCTTCCTAGATTTGCTATTAAGATTTATGGTACTTAGTTTGTGGGAGGTTGAGTTCTCACATTGGACCTTAATGAAACTACTTTCCTTTCAGTATATTATATTATTGATCATACAGAAGATGAAACACATATTGATTAAATACTAAAGCAAGGAATGGAGATTAGCTTTTTTTCCCAAGATGTTCTTTCCTTCTCGAATCAGTTGAGTAAATGGATTGCTTTTCATTCTTTTATTCTGGTCAAATCATACCCAGGTAAACCTTAATCAATTTTTCCATCTGTTGCACCCAAACAATCAATGTCTTACAATATATATACGTTGAGGTTTTGAAACCAAATTATTTGGCACTGATTTGGAAGTTGACCAATATACAAATGATAACTTTGTTAGATTGAAATCTGTACATGATTGGAAGGGCTGGGTGCCATTCCTTGCTTCAGTCATGAAAAGTATTCACTCATTATTTCCAGTAAAGAATGGAGATATAAAATATGTATGAATTAGCAAACTAATAAGAAAGCTGATAGAAAGCAAAATTACTATACAGTGTTCTTTCATTTGTCTATGTCAAGGATCTTAGTGCAGTTATTTTTTCTCTTGTAGACTCCTTGTGGAACATAGGACTGCATTTCGGTAGCAAGTGAATTTTTATGGGGTGAAATTGTTAGCCCCATACCAAAGATCAACTGCCTTACAGGGCTAAACGACCCCAACAAACCTGATATTAACCCATAGCTGTTTAAAACATCAGAACAGTATGAAGCCCATGTGATGACAAAAGTTGACTCTCTGATATGAGATTTAAAGGCACCAAATCACACGGCCCAATGTACTTTGGGATTGTATACGTGTTGGTTTGTATTGTTGCAGTTATTTGGTAGCCACGAGTTCAATCAGATAGTAAAACCCATGAAGATTATGGTTTAACAGGTATGAGCCAAAATGGCATCACAGAATCAACTAATTCAGATATTCCCTTGCCCAGACTGCCAAAAATGAGAACAAAATAGGCACCTGAAGAAGTCCAGAGTGTACATTGTGTCTATAAAAACTTTTATAACAGCCAAGATGAAAACAATAGATAGATAAAAACATGATAGCATTTCGTTTTTTTCACTACTTCTATTTTCAGATTGAATGGGGAAGTAAGGATAGAAATCAGATTTTTCTCTTGCTGCCATGAGACAGAAAATGAACCATAGTTACCTGGTACAATTACAGACTGTACCAATATTCTCTCTCTAACATTGAGCAGTTAGTGTATGTAAAAATCTCTTGGGTGCAAATTTCATTCATGTGACAAAAGTGTACACACAGTGTAACAGTTTTTACTATTTTGTGAAGCCATTCAACTTGATACAAACTCCACGCTGTTCTCTCCTTTGATTTTATGGATCAATATTTTTTTCCAATAAAAACTTTGAAACGGATTTTCCTAAACTTTACAATATGGACACTGTTCACAAAAAATGTGTGCAATCGTGCTGTACAAACTGGAAAAGAAAATTAATGATGCACATGACTGACTAGTTAACAGAAATAGTGAGCTCAGAGATTATTAGGTATAATCATAATTATAAATATTATTATACTTATGATTGTAGGCATAAGTATAATTCCTACATTATTTTAAATAACTAACCTTTTGTGTGCACACTAATTTCCTTTAAGCGTGGGTTGCAAAACATGTGTGCACACATATACTTGCACTGCTTAGAAGGAATTACAGATTGAACCTTTCAATAGGATGACCTACAGTTCTATGATGCAAAACTAAGCTTCGCTTATGAGCAGGCTACATAGATAAGATTATTGCTTTGATAGAAAAGAGATTGGATTGGCCAAGCTGAGAATAGACAGAAATAACCAAGATTCTTAGAAAGAAAAAAAAAAAACAGAAAAGAAACACAAAAAAAAGAAGACATTTGCAAAACAACATTCAACTTTTTTGTTTAATGATAGAATCATTAAATTGATACTTGCAGGTTGATTTGAATGAAAGATTTCAATGATGCTAATTTTGTGGCAAATTAAAATTTCTGGTCTGTTTTTGTTTATTCATTATGGTTTATACAAGAGCTCTACGAAATGACTTTCAGTCGATGGTAAATACTTAGAATGATACTTTATTGTGAATACCCAAAATGTAGCAATGTACAGCCTGTTTTCAATATTCAATTGACAGGTAATTAATATGAATTGTTAAAACGGTTTATTCCTTCAGTGTTGGTTGATACTTGAACAATAATACAAAGCAGAAAAATATTTTAAAAGCATTAATTAGATGGTTCACGACAGAATAGAAGACTGTTGTTAAGAAAAGTTTCAGATCTCTTTGTTACTCTTAATGTGACAGAACAAAGCTTGTCACCATACAATTATAAAGCTGTTAGGAAAATAAATAATTTTCATGCCTTTCATCTCTGCAGCCAATTCTGTTCCTTAAGTCCACAGTACTATTGCAATATATGAGGTCTGCCCGGAAAGCATCCGGTCATTTCGAAAATCTTGAGAACTGATTGCACAGACTTTATGTCATGTGGTTACCATCTGAAATCTTCTTCCTTTCAATGGTATAAGCCAGAAACTACAGAGGGCCAAATCTGGAAATTAGACGCCCTGCCGGTTGGCCTCTTCTGACATCTCTCATGCTCCATTGTATTAGCCACAGACAGGGGCACCTTGTCATGGCGACATTTATACCGGCCTTGAGTTTTGCATATGATCAGTATGTGCACCAGTATCCCCCTCTGAAAAAAAAAGTTTGCAGTGCAGATCCTCTCTAAGCTGCCATGTGTGTGGATGTGTTGGAGGCGCCATGTACTTTGGGATCCCTGTTCCACTACCTTTGCCATCTGCTTCTCGTCCTCATGTATCTGTCCCCCTATCTGAACCATGTCTTGCTTGTTCCTTGTATTCACATGCATTGAGCAACGACCTTATTGCCTGACGCAGGGGGCTGCTGATGATGTTTCACAGCTTCAATGAGCACACAACCTACTCCACAGATGCATTGGCTATCCTCTTGCACCCAAATCTGGGTGCAAAGCCCCCCCCACTCCTGCCTGATTAGTTGGTTATCTGAGTTTCCTAGGCAAAGTTAAACTCTACACCTCGTCACTTTGAATTCCTCCATTACCGATGACAGAGGAAGCTTCAGTTGCCCAGATTAGATGTATCGGCCTAATGAAGAGAAGTTTGGGGAACTCCCAACCATGTCCGCAGGTATTCGTTAATTTACATCTCAATGCCCTCTACCGCAGTTATTTGGAACTTGTAGATCGTAAAAAGCCAAAGCAGCCTGGGCTGATGGCCATGCTGGAACAATCAGGCCTGGAATTTACAGGAGAGTTCTGATTTCTCAATCTCTTCCAGCCACTCTTCAGCTTGCTTTACAGCATTGATGACGTTGGCTCCATCTGTCAAAGACACATTGTACCACTTCCCCAAGTATTTTATCGGTTCATCATCAATGTATGGAATGATCTCTCCTTGAATTTTGAGGCTGAACTTGCTGGTAATTTTGTCCTTCTTTGTCACCATACTTCTGGACTTACAGGCAGACATCCTGGCTTAAAAAAACAGCATTGTCCAGAGTTTCAAGCTCCCATCTTGTCTGGACATGTTTTCATTGTGATATTGTCCATATATCCTTTTAGATGTAATGTGATAACACATTGGCAATTTATAATTTATGATATTATTCTACTTGATCCTACATGAGTTTGAATGTTATACTCTAAGTAAGGAAAAGGTCTGGTAACTTAACAGGAGGGTGGGAAGAGAGAGGGCAGGAAAAACGTTTGCTACTTTAACAAAAGGGTAAGAAGGGGAATTTCAGAAGAGATAGTTAGGCAGTTTACTGATAGAGTGAGAAAAATTTTGCATATGCAAAAATCCATGTTTTTGTGATATTTAAGTAAAAATATGGATGGGCAACGAAGATTGGGAGGGAGAAGGGAGACGATGATAAGATACAAATAAAGGGTGAGAGAAGGGCAGAGGTATGACGTAATGGATAATCATAGTTGTCAACACCCATGTAATTTCCACGGTTCAGTTAGTTTACATTATTCTATTAAACCTCTTATTGAAAGCTCATAGTCTGTTGATTCAGGTGTTAGAATTCAGAACAGACTGACTGCTGTGTCTATGAAGTTTCTGTATATCTAGACAAGCCATATTCCTTCAAGGATGTGCCATCTGCTAAGTATTGAGATTTTTTGATAATGCCAATCCTCTTAAGTTCTTATTTCAGTCCGGTCTTACAGAAGTTGCCATACAGTTCCAAGTACTTTCCAGAAATGATTAGGAAGTTGAGCATTTTGAGCGAATGATAGATGAAAATGATAAAAAACTTTGTATATTGTTGCCAGATGGCAAAAGATTCTTTTCATACATCTTTCTCTCTGTTTTCCTTCATAGATCTCAATATCTTTATATATATCTGTACATGTATACATACTCTCATATATATGCTGTCATTTTTGATGGCACAGGTGCTCTAGTATTGAATAACTTTATAGTATAAATCTTCAACCTGAGAAACATATTAAGGAACTCAGACCCAGACAAGTAAATAAAGAAAATATAAATATTGAAATGTTATATCTATGTTTCACAGAAAGTAAACTTCATAGTTTAACTTTGATTCTCTCAATCTCTCTCTCTCTCTATATATATATATATACATATATAGAACACGATTCTCTCAATCTCTCTCTCATTCTCTCTCTTTCATTCTCTGTCTCTCTCTCTTTCTCTCTCTCTCTCTCTATATATATATATAGAACACAGACAGAGATACATTCACTGACACTAGTCAATATTGTTAGTAATACCCACCAAATTTAATACCATCATGTTAATACTTGAATTTTTTGCTTCAGATTACTTCATTATTTTTCACATTTTTCTGTTATTACTTTTTCCTTTTCTTACTTAGAATACCTAGAGATAAAAAAAATATTTCCTCCAGTAAGTGAGTGTGTGCATGTGTGGATGTGTACATGTTTGTGTGTGCGAGTGTGTGCATTCATGTATGTATATATACTTATACAAAATACATACAGCAATCTATCATTAATACATGTTTGGTTGAATATGACGGACAGGGAAACTGTCTTATCTTCTTAGTCATTTTTCCTTCATTTACTTGCAAATGTATGTCTGGATCCAATGTATGTAAATATTGTCCAAACAATTTACTTGAAACACTCATTATAAAAACAAAGAACCCTGCACTAAATAAAGTCTTCTTTTGGCATAGGCAGGGAGTTTTGAATGTTTTCAACAATTAAAACCCACTCAACAAGAATTTACTCTACCCACTACTTGTCATGTGACATCATCTCAACAGACCATTAGCTCACATCAAATTTAACGCGGATACCACTTAAATTTTTAAAAAACAGTTATACCGTAATTTTTTTTATCTATTTCGGAAATAAATGGTTGCACTGCCGAAAGCGCTTGGTCATTAAAATCATTTGAACAATACTTACATACATAGGATCCAGACATACGTTCTCTGGTACTTCAACTATAAAAAATCAAAAAAGAGTTGAAATGGCATTCCTTGTCTATCGTATTCAACCTGAAATGCATAAATATATATAAATATGTATGTAAAATTTCCATACATAAGCATTGATACACACACACACATATATATATATATATATATATATATATATATATATATATATATATATATATATATAAATGAAATAAAATAACACATTTATAATTGTATTTATATATATATATATATATATATATATATATATATATATATATATATGTATTATTACCAAACAGATGTACACACATGGAGAATATATATATATATATATATATATATATATATATATATATATATATATATATATATATATATATATATATGTATATAATTATAAATGCATTATGTATATATTTGTATGTATATATATGTACATGTGTCTGGAGATATATATATACATCTATCTCAATCTTTATGAATGGTAATTACAGATACATATATATATATATATATATATATATATATATATATATATATATATATATATATCACATTATGTTGGACATAAACTGTTCAATCTAATGATATACATTCTGTTGGTAAAATGAGAACATTCACACACACACATATATATATATATATATATATAAATGTAAATATCTATACCTAGAACTGCCAAGTAGAAATATAGTTGGTTTAAGACTGCTTCCTGGTGGATGTGGGTTTGAGTATACATATATATATATTTATATGTCTCCATGTGTGTACATATATTCAGAAATATATATATGTGTCTCAATGATTATGGATGCACATATGTGTATATATATACATATATATATATGCATATATATACATATACATATATATATATATATATATATATATATATATATATATATGTAAATGTATATACATATATATGTATATGTATACAAATATGTATATATATGTACACACACATATATAGACACACACATATATGCATATCTATATATATTTTTATATATATATATATATATATATATATATATATATATATATATATGTATATATATATATATATATATATATTAGAGACATTTCAACAATATTGGCAAAATCATCACTTTCTGTTAGACATAAACTGTCCAATCTTATGATATACATACTGTCGGCAAAATGGGGATGCTCTCATTTATATGTATATATCTAAGTTTATAACAACAGAGTAGAGAGATGAGTGGCTTAAGTGCACTATTTTGAACGCCTGCTTACCTAGAGTGCAGTGAGCTCAGTCAGTAGAGCAGAGTCATTTTCAAACTGCTTCCTGGTGGAACTTACCTTTGAGTACTGCACAGTACACATTTCTTTTTCCATTTATGTGATTGGCGGTTTGATTTGCTACCCAGTTAATTCCGATGCCGAACACAATTTTTCTCTTGTGCCAGAATCTTGACTTCTCAATTATATGGTGTGGTCTCTTTGTAAACTTGAACCTGTTTCTGCCTTCAGATGAGCCATTTACTGATAGAGGATTTGCTGCAGTACTCTGATAACTGATCTCTCATCATGATCAGACATTTTCTTGGGTATTATAACTCTTGGCTCCATAAATTTCTTGATCATTCAAAAAATTTTTCACTACTATCAATTTGCTCTGCAATGGCACATTATGATAGCCCCTGATAACAAAATGATACCACATTCAAAATCGGACATCTTTGGTCTCTTTCACATTCCCTGGAGACTTGACACTATTTATAACAACAACATAAATTGAAATTTGAACCCTTTATATCACGTTGATTGTCAATGAGTTGAAAGTTTAGTGCTGTTTGAAATTTTTTATGATTAAAATTCAGGTAAAATTACTTAACTCATGACAACTGCTCAATACTTTTCTATGGTATGTTTTTTTACCAAGCTGGAAAATTAAAAGCAATAATGAATTTCTTCTGCAGAAGTAATGAAATTATTCAAATTTTCCACTTGTGTTCAAAATTTTTGTGACACACTATACATGTCTGTGTGCACACATAAGTATGAAAATAAATATATATACACACACATACACATATATATATACATATATATATATACTGATCTATCTATATGTCACTGTGTTTGTATGGGTATATTGAAATATTATATACATATTTCTGTACGTACATGTGTATTGAAATATACTTATGTATATATATACATTCATATATATATATATGGGCACAGTATCATTTCCAGAGCTGATGAACGTCAACCTTTTAGAGTACAAGAATAACTGTAGGTGATTTATTTCCATCATATTTATTAAAGGCGAAACATTGAATTATTTTCTTTTGTTATTTTCATTGCATTGGACACGATAACAATATTCATTCTAATTTGGGCCATGTGCCAGGTTCGTTGTGGATGTCTCTCTCATAAGAGCAAATAAAAATGTATATTTCTCTCAATCAGGAAAGCCCTTGAGACAATGAATTTTTTTTTTTGTATTTCTTCTATTTTTTTGATCATCCCCAAATTAGCATTTTTATTATACAAAGAGACTCAGTACAGTAGAAAAATGATGACAGGATCATCATTATCATGGCTTAGGCTTTAGGAGAGTTTTCTGTTGCTGGCCCTCAGGTGTTTAGGGAGGCTTATTTTGGATGGGCAGACTTTTTCACAAGGGTTACAGGAGAAGGTCTTAACCCATGCAATCTGCAAAATCCTCCTTTTGGATTGTCATCTGCTGTCTTGTCACATTCTCCTTAATTTCGTCCGTAGTCTTAAATATCACCCTTTTCATAGGCCAGAAGATTATGTCATAGAGGGCAAATCTTGATTGAAGTGTTGATAGACCAGGGTGATGCAATTTTACCAAAAAACCTTGTGTGAGATGTGAAGAAATGGCAGGTTTGGTCATTATGATTGTAACAGTCACACAGTACACAAGCTCACTCAGTAACCTTTCACTGCCATCTGAATTACCATATGTGAGTGTCATTTGAAAGGTACAGTCATGGGACATTTCTTTCATTTTATGTGCGACCCAATTTTCCAACTTTTCAATCTTCCCTATTGCCTTGAGGTGATATGGTTGCTGTTAAAGTTGTAAAGTCTCCACGAAATGTTTGAACCATTGCCTTGTCTACTGCTATTGATGATTTTTTCATAATTAAGAACAGGTTTGAGCCACCCTTTAGGTTTATTATTGTGGGACAACTTGCACTGTAGTAGTGATCTCTCCAATTGCTTTGTTGACAACATCAGCAGCTCGAGCAACATTATATCTTAATTTGAATCACACTTGAAAATTAGTTTAATTTCTTATGAAAATCCCATTCCTGTTGAATGCTCAAAAACCTCCAATGATAATTAATTATATCTCTATTAATATTGAATCTGCAAAACATGCAATTACATTTGTAAATCTTTCCCTTTCAGCATTATTCTCTATGATGTAAAAAAATAAACGACATAGTGCATTGGTAATAACAGACATTAGGAAATGCTCTTCCCTGTGTCCAATGGAAAATTACTGTCCAAGAAATAATTTCCTCGTTTTTAGGTTATCATTATTTATGTACTTGTCGGCATCTGTTTCAGAGTAGAGTCTAACTGGTGTAAAACGTCACAGATTTAGGATTGACATAAATGTGAGAGATTTTAGTCTAATTACTTCCAGCTGGAACATGACGTTTGCTGCTAAATAACCAAAAGTTGAACTGGACAATGGAATGGGATGACGATGATACAGTGGGAAAGATTTGATGGATCTCTTACTATGGATGATTCTTCTTATTCTTGACCTTATCTTTATGTTATATTCTTCTTTTTCCTTCTCTTTTTCCCATCCTTTCTCTCTTCCAATTGTCTCTGATTTTTAACCCTTTCCTTTCCTCACTCTCTCTCTCTCCTTTTTCTGTCTTGTTTCACTTCTTGTTTCATTTCTTCTTCTTCTGACACATTTTCAGTTGATTAGCATTGCTTTCTTTTGTCTTTTTTTTTCTCTTTGCCTTGCTTTTATTTCCCTTTTTTTCTTTTTTTTATACCCTTTTATTTCTTACTCCCTTCTCTCTCCTCTTCTTCCTTTCTTTTTTCTTTTCATCACTTCTTCTTTTTTTCAATACCTAATTCCATTTGTTTGGCTTTTTTCTATTCCTTTAATTACCTATCTGTTCTTCTGTCTCCGTTTCTTCTAACTTTATTGCATTTCCCCTTCCTTCCTTCTTATTCTACTTTTTTTTGTTCTTTTTCCTCCTGTCGTTCCCCCCCTCTCTATTTGTCTTAGAGCCTCTTACTGCAGTATCTAAGATTTCGGCAAAAGTTTGTTTTCTTCTGATAGATCAGAAATGAAGCTAATGAGATGTTTCTTCCTGAGCCAATATCGATCTCCGTTGCAATTTGATCTTACAGTGGGTAAAAAAAGGTGAGAAAGAGGAGAAACCTGAGGTTTAAACTAATCGTCTTGGAGATATATTTAGCGAATGATTAAAAAAGAATAACGGGAAAGTGCAGATGGTAGAAGACACTACAGTTGCTTCTGCTCAACCCACTCCCCACTGCCTCCTTCTTCTTTTCATTTGGAAAACCAATACGTGGCACCAACACTTAGCCTAGTCAGACACAATACAGTTGCATAATGCATAGTTTGTAGGACAGTTATAAGCGGAATGGTGAAGAACATTACCATACACAATGATAGAAACTAAGCTGTATCGAATAATAAAAATAATCACCAAGCTTTGCATTTGTAGCTGCTTTTTGGTTTCTCAAGGACAGTACAAACTTTAAACCTCCAATAGGAATCTAAAAATAAGACTCTGAGTGAAGGAGAACAAGTGAAACTGATTCATACAAGATGGAAAAACAAAATTCAGCTGATATTTACATCTCAGGCTACAGAATTATTGATGCACTTTCAAAGATACATATTTGTATGCCAATGTATTTACTTACACATGCACTCAGACATAACCAAAGATTATATGAAGCCCACCACTATGTTACTTAATTAAATTTTTCTATCTATATATATTTAGTGCTTTTTTAAAGATCTTTCACTTTCATTCTCTCTCTCTCTGTATAATCTATCTATATAATGAGTTCAGTCACTTAAATGAGATCAGTCACTTTTTGATAAAACCTCAAATGTAGCTAATAAGATGTTAACATTGATTCATACAATTAACAGGTTTAAAGTAGTGAAGTACCAAGTCTTAAAGTAACTAAGACAATATTGAGAGACTGTAGTCTATGGAAACATAGGTAGATATTTTTACCAAATGAATTATGGTTTCCAGTGTTACATTGCTTTGATACTTTGATATTTTATATCAGTTTTCTGTCAGATTATATCCATTTTCTTGTATGTATATACGTATAAATATATATATGATATAGTACTTCAACACAACAAGTAAAACCTTGTATATTTCTCCTCCATTATATATAAATACTTACCACAGCGGGTCATGGAGTTGAACTCTGAAATCCGGAAAATGCAGAAAATAAATAAAAATTCCATATATACACAATACTCCTGTTCTGTATTGATTTTAACAGTACATCTCTCTCCATCCCCTCTCTCTCCATCACCTTTCTCTCTTTCTGAATACACACACACACACACACATATATATATATATATATATATATATATATATATATATGTATGTATATATATATATATATATAAATACATATATATATATATATATATATATATACATATATGTATATATATATATGTATATATATATGTGTGTGTATGTGTGTGTAATGTTATCTAAAAAAGTCACCTTATAGAAATTCAAATATATCCATGAACTTTTTTACAGGATCAACTAGTCTTATAATAAAACCTTGAGTAAAAGAGGAGAAACAAAACTAATTCATTCAAAGCTGAAAAACATACCGGGAACTATCAGAAGTAAGAAGACAGAATAACTTGGGATTGGACTGAATAAAGTAAATAACTGTTTTCTTTTTTTTTAATGATTGAGAAAGGTACAATTGAATTGGAGAATGGGCCTCAGAGTCAAGGTGAAATAATAGCTAGAAAGCATGAGATCATCATCATCATCATCATCATCATCATCAGTCTTTTAATGTCCGTCGTTGGACGTAGACCTTCACCAGGATTCACTACAATTCTCTATCATGGGCGTCGCGGAGCCAGTATTTTCTTTCCTGAATTTGTCTAGTTCATCTCTCCATCTTGTGTTCTGTTGTCCTCGGTTTCTCATGTGATCTCTGGGGATCCATGTTGTGAGACATGATGTCCATCAGTTGTCTTTCATTCTTGCAACATGGCTTGCCCATTGCCATTTGAGTTTTTTAATAGTTTCTATGATGTCTCGGACACCCATTTTCTTCCTGATATACTGTGCTGTCTAGTGATCTCTCCACGTAAAGTTGAGCATGATTCTCTCATGCGCATGCTGCATGCTTCTCAGTTTGTAGGTCTGTCTCTTGGTTGGGTTCCATATTTCAGTTCCGTTTGTGACTAAGTGACTATTCATCGTATAAAGAAATACATTGTTCAGATTATGGTCAGTATTAGAGGAAGATAATAATCACTAAAAAAGTGTGAATTAAAAAAAAATGACAGACTGAGGGATCAATTTAGCACAAGCCTACATTGTAAATTAAATCCTCAACCAAAAACCTTTTTGGGGGAAGGGGCAAAAAACCCAAAAAATGAGCCCCAAAACGTTTTTCTTTGACATAACGAATAAATCTTAAAATTTTCGCCCTTGTAGCTCCATTGGTGTGGTCTGTACACATAATACATACATACATACATACATACATATACAAATTTGTCAAAACGAGGTGGAGAGTGTCATCTCTATTTATAGGCAACAATGTTTCAGTGTTAATTTTTCACTTTTTCTTTTTTTTTCACAAAATACTTGGCCAAAGTAGATTGATAAATAAATGCGGAAAATAAAGAGCTAGGTTTTCAGACCTGTCTCACAATGGCCTCTAGCTTCTGTGTTTAGAGGCTTGAATCGTCTTCTTAGACATTGGTAAGTTGCTTGTGACTCATAGCATTCATCAACTGTAGTAAATCGCCTAACTTGCAGCTCTTTAAAAACTTCATAAGAGAGTCGCAAAGATACAGGATCCTCCCTATACATAAGAGACAAGGCAAATAGGGAAGTTATATATTCATATAGGTATATTTTGTTAATATGTTTAATAAATAACCATGTTTATTCACAATTATATGAAATGAAACTAAACAAACAATTCTCTTATTTTACCTATTTTACATAGCTCTTATTTTAATATAGTTCTTCACTGCTTCAAACCTTTTAATTGTATGAATGAATGTTTACATCTTATTAATTTCATTTGAGGTTTCATCAATAAGTGACAACTCATTCAAGTGACAGAACTCTTGTGTATATGTGCACACACACACACATACACACATATACACACACATACACACATAAACACACACACGAAATCTGTCTCAGCAATGATATATAATATCACATGCGGGCAGGTATAGATGTATTATATTATCTGTACACACGAGCAAAAACAAATTCGTACATAATCTCATTTATTTACATGTATATATAATGAAAATGCATACACATAACATCATTTTTCCTCAAGTAATCATATATATGTGTGCGTAATACATACACACAATTATATACATGAATAATATGAAGCACTTATATAAGCATTCATATTATTACGTACACATACACACACATACATATATATGTTTATAAAATATATATATATATATATATATATATATATATATATATATTTATATATATGCATAATATTGCACACACGTAAATGTAATCCTATCAATTTAGAATTATCTAAGATGAAAGTACATACATATAATACAATTCTATCTGAGTACATACATTTATGAAGTGCTATCCAGAACTTCAGGGAACTTGATGCATGAAATGGCTCTTCTCAAAGAGAGGAAAAACAATTATTGAAAATGACGTTCTTTCCTGCTGGAGTGATTTTGAGAAATGCCTGGCAAGGTCAGAAAAATGTTGCCTTGTAGATATACATAAATACATGCATGAAATTACACTCAGGCACACACATATATACATGTGTATAATATTATTGGCGTTCACACACATATGATCAAATTTATTTATAACTATATATAATGAAAGTAGATGATATTGCTTCAGAACAGATATACATATATATGCTTATATTATATTGTATACAAAAATCCTACTTGGATGACTCCGATTCCAAAATAGGACTGGGTGAAGTTAGGAGCTTGACATGTAATTGTTCTCAGATTGGACAAAGCTCTTATATTGTACATTATCTTGGAACTCATCTTGTGCAAAATAGGAGCTTTACCTATCTATATGAATAATATTACATACACATATCATATATGTATATACATTGCACACATACAAGTATAGATGTGCATAATTATATTTACTTACAATCTTATATAATGGAAATACATACATATAATACAATTTTATCTCAGCACAAGCACATAACCAAATTTATTTGGAAGTGCATTTGTAAATAATATTTTCACTTACAAACGGAAAGAAACATTCGTACTTCTTCGCTTGCTTGCCTCCTTGTCTGTTGTTTGTTCACTGGGAAAAAAACACATAAATTAGATAAACCAACTTTGAACAAACCTAAGATGCTTTTATGTACACAAATACTCACTACTCTGTCACATTCTTCAAAGACTTTTGTTTGCTTGTACTGCATTTAGCCTCACAAGTCTGACTTTCCGAAAAGCGATGGATTAGATCTTCTATTTCTAAAAATATTTTAGATGTTTTTGCTTTCCTGGAAGGATTTTTGGTTGGCATTGAAATCTTGGTGTCATGTTTTGTTTTGTTTTTATCCGACTTTGAAAGTTAAATCCTTTAAGTAGACAAGAAAAATTATGCCAAAGAAGCTTTTCTGGCATGAACCAGCTTTAACAATATTCCTGGTATTCACAGATATCATTTTAGCTGATGTGTAGAAAGAACATACCTCTGTAGTAGGTATGTGCAAGAGTTTCTTGGGAAAAACTGGTTTTCAATTGAGTATCAGATCTCTAGTTTTCCAAAGAGAGTGCTAGGAAATTTTGCATGCGCACCTAATACATCTTTTGAAGCTGGGTATTTGAATACAAGTTCCTAAACTTACAATTCAATTAGCAGTTCCAGTGAGACAATAATTGTTAGCTACATTTCACCTTGAGGGAAAATCTGTGTTTATCAAATTTACAGTTTCAATCCAAATAATGTTTGGATTAATTCTCTAAAGAAATGGTTTAACTGATCATAATTATTCAACAATTGGATTATTTAAGTTTTACACATGAATGAGCTTGGATTTTTCTGTTGTAGAATGTTTATGTTCCTAATTAAATATATAAATCATGAAAGAAATGATATACTATATTGAAAATATGTATAGTTACTAAGTTTGGATATTCAGCTACGTGGCAGTGGTATGCAGGCTAATCTTGCAAACCATTACTACAGTAGTGAGCTTGAGAGACACTGGGTGCCTCACATTTGATACCTTATGCCAGACAGAGCCAAGCATATATAAAAATCACAATAAATTATTATGTTATAAAATTTACATAACTTAACTCGGAGTTCCCTAGCAGAAGGTTGCTGGTTCAATTCTCAGCATGAGCAAAGAGCGTGGAGAATTCTCTATAGGAGAAATTTCCTTGTGCATTCAGTTGATTGAGTATACTCTAAGCTGTGCGATTAGGGTGGAAGATGTCTTACAAATGGTTGCATCCTCCTTGAACCAAACCACCCTTGTTAAACCATGAGCTTAATGACACCATTGAATTTCTTCTAAGATGTCTGGCTGACATAGAAATTTTGACTAAACTAATACCCCAATGACAGAGGAGCATTTGTCATGGGGTTATGCATTCTTCAACATAGAGGAGGAAGCATTTGAAATAAACTTGGGTTCTTCATTGTGGCTCAGTGCTAAACAGACTATTTTTGCAGACTACAGAAGTGAATTCAAACCTCAATGAATGCCTCACAAACTTTGTCAATGCCGATAAATCATGGAGAAAACAATATACAATACTATATTGGAGATACATTTATTAAACCTAGCTACTTGTAGTGATGTAATGGTTGATAAACTAAACTTGTAGACCATTAATACTTTAATGAGTTTAATCTTTGTCAGAATTGGTCTGGAATTAATGCAGACATTACTGAAAGAATAGAGGGATTTTATGTAAAATACATTGCAAATAATTCAAGTGTATTTCTCAGATACTTTGCAAGGATAAAACTCACTTTGAATGGCTTTTGGAAAAGGCAGGTCAACTAGTATCTGATCATAAGTGCTTCATTTATACAAACATTCACACGCACACACATAACATTTATTCATAAGTATAAAGAAATAAATTCTTCAGTTTACGGTCAATGTTAGGGAGATGGGGTAGTGATCATTAAAAAAGTGTGAATTTGAAAAAAAAAAAAACGAGATTGAGGGATCAATTTAGCATAAACCTACATTGTAAACTTTACCAGCAACTAAAAACCTATTGGGGGGGGGGGATAAGAAAAAAAAATTGTTCTTCCTAGACGTGATATGGAGTAGATATTCAAATTTTCACCCCTCTAGCTCCATTGGTCTTGGAAGTTCACTTTATACCACTCTTTGGCTTTTATGAAAGAAGGTCAAAAGCAAAAATAGCATTTAGTATTTGTTTTGCAGCAGGTATTTATAGCGGCAAAGCACACTCTTTTGGGGTCTGGGAATGCTCAAAACTTTTTCTCTTATAAATTAAGGGTAATTGCTTTTTTACTTTATACAATTATGAATTTTTTTTTCTATAGGAATGTTCTACCTCTTGATAGGGGTGGGAAAACTGTAATCTGTTTATATGTATATGTATTGAATATCCTCTTTATATAGGATAGAATTCACTTTGAATAGTTCATGAAATAGAGAGGTAAGAAGTGTCTGACTAATAGTGCTCCATTTATACAAATATATCTACATATGCACACACACACACACACACATAGACAGACAGATTCCTGCAGACAATCCTCCATAACTGACCTATTAAACAAAAGCGTATCTGATGCCACAAACGCTAATGAGCCTTCTTTTATTTATCCAAGTACTTTCTCTTCTGTTTGCGTACATTTCTACTTATAATCTGAGTTTAAAGCTTTGTTTATCAAAGAAGCCTTTGCTTAGCAGAATGAAGATCCCAATCAAAACTGAATATTAATTGTTTGGTTAACAATTTGTTCATCTCTATATTCTCATGTTTGACATAGAGTCAATAATTTAAATTCATAGCAGTGGCAAGAATAATGATTAAATACAGAAATGGCATTTCTCTGAAAAACGACCTGAATAATAGGGTACTTACTGTTTATTTGAGTCAGTAAGTTGGTGTGTGTGTGTGTGTGTGTGTGTGTGTGTGTGTGTGTGTGCGTGTGTGTATGTGTGTGTATTTGTGAGTGTCTCTCACTCTCTCTCTCAGTCTCTCTCTTTCTCTTTCTCTCTCTCTCTGTCTCTCTCTCTCTCTCTCTCTCTCTCTATATATATATATATATATATATATATATATACAAATAACATCCATGTACAATACATCATGATGAAACCCTATATAAAATAACAAACTACACATAGCACATAAGCTATGTATTAAGACCATAGCTGAAAGGGGGGGGTGTTTGATCAACCCTGCTGGAGTACCATGTTAATATTACTGTGTTGTTTTGTAACCTAGGTAAATGCCAGGATATCAAATGATGATTTTTAAGGCATATATACATACATTCATATGTATTATTTGAATATGTATACATTATAGAGCGTATGTCTGTATATATACACACATAGACATATTCTGTGTATACATCTATGTATTTGTGTATATTTTTATAGATATCCATACTGATATTTGAGCCACATGTTTGTTCATAGAACGTCTTTCTTATCAAAATTATTTGACCAATTGACCTAATACTTTGCGAGTAGATTTGCAAAAGATCAACTTGTGACAAATACAATGTGAATTTAAATCAAAACATTGTGGTACACTGGTAATATTTTTTTCATCAAATATTAAGATTGCAAATGGAATATCTACACATAAACCATTTGATAAACAGGATACATTCCCATTTCATATCATACGCATACCACATAAGAGTTGTGACATACCACCATGTATGTTTTATGGAACCATATTATCTGAATATATACAGCAAATAGCAAGAGCAACCCAAGAAATAAAGGATTTGGTTGAAAAGAGTGCCCATTTAGAAATCTGATTTGTTACACAAGTTGGAAATGGACAATACATTGGGACGATTTACTAAAGCAATAAGAAACATTTATACAATACCAGATGGAATAGGAAAAAATATAACTTGAAATCCAAATAGCTCTGGACGTCCAGCAAACAAAAGTACAAACGAAAAATGATAATGTATGTAAATTTAACCGTACACTCATGCAATTAAATTAATGACACACACCCATTTAGATAAGATTGAATAACAGAAAAATTCAACGAACTGGATCTAAATAAGTAAATGAAATAATATGCTAATCTAAATCTAAATACAGGGGAAAAATTGAATAAAATGAGTTTAAAATAATCTAATTTACTTGTATTTTTTTAAAAGTGGAAAATTTAAATTGCAGATGATCTTAGGATGATTGCAGAGAATAATTAAAGCTCAAAGATTTCTATATACTTAATTCATTCATTTGCTTAGTGTGAAATGATCATATTATCTCACAATGATAAAAATATTATGTATATTGTAAACTATGATGATAATGAAAATTTACCCAAATAGTTAGCCACAAAAACTCAAAGGCAAGGAAATCAAAAAAAGAAAAATGTTCAATTAGTTGTATATTTATTTACATATATATTCATTGATATACTAGATCTGAATAGTGAATAGTGGGAATCTCAGTGTGTATACTGTACAAAGGTAATGATGAATACAAACAGAAGTTAATTTTCATTTAGTTGTATATTTATTTACACATATATTTACTGATATACTAGATCTGAATAGTGAATAGTTCAGTTAATGTATATTAAAAGAAAAGAAAACAAGAAATCGGGGGGGGGGATACTAGAAAACAGTGAGGCCACTTGAAAGAGGATCATTTTTCATATGGGCTTTAATGCCAGAATCTCATTAAATTCTTGGGTGCCAATCCCTGATGTAGAATGAGGGTGGGTGAAAAAATGAGAGGGAAATGAGAAGCCTGACTAAGTGCTAAAGGTCAGTCCATTTGGAGCAGTCATAGGGGTGCCAATCCTAAATGTAAATTGGGAGAGATTATGAAGGGAAAAAGAGCAAGGGAATGAGAACCAAACTGAGTTCCAGTCCATTTGAAGCAGTCAAAGAAGGCCAGTCCATTTGGAGCAGTCAAAGAGGGCCAGTCCATTTGGGGCAGATAAAGAAGGTGGTTGAAAAAATCTTTTTTTTTTCACCTGGTCATTAAGGGGAAGAAAAGGTTTTTTTCATTCTACTTGATCTAATTATCTATATATATGTTTTTAATGGATGCTAAAGTAATAATACAATTATAAAATTATAAGGCTTTATTTAGATTTTAGATTTTTAAAATTTTAATGTAATTTATCAAGTTATCCTTCTACAAACAACACATCTTACTTATGGTGTTGAGATCAAACAATAATACATGAAAAAAGTCTTTTCTTTTAAAGTATTTAATTTGGCTTGTTATTGTTTACTTACAAAATATATTTTGCATTTGATATAATACTGCTATGAATAATAGAAACAACAAAAGACTAGAAAATGTAAATAAAAACAGAGGAAGGTCATGCCCGATTAATAAGTATTTCGGTTAAAAAATCTTTTGAACGCACATATTTGACAATTGATGGTCCACATAGGTTGAATAGACTCTTATGATAAAATCTATGACAATGAATGAGCAAAATAAACAACACTCATATAATATATATAAATAGTAAATCAAAATACCACTAGATGGTCATAAATTATATAGACTCATGCAGTTTAATCCATAACATCTAATCCATTGATTAAATAACAGTGAAATGAAATGAAATATAATAATCTAAATTACTATAGATGATTGGAAGAAAACCCAAGTATCCTAAATTGAATATTAAAGTTAAATACTGGTAGGGATTCTATGAGGTCCCTGACTCTTGTCTTTTCCTGGATGTACTGTGCTGTCTTGTGGTCTCTCCATGCATAATTCTTTCATGTGCATGTTGTATAGTTCTCAATTTGTGGATCTGTCTCTTGGTTAGGTCCCATGTTTCAGTTCCATACGTGACTATGCGGAGGATGCATTGGTTATACTCCCTTCTTCTTAGGATTAATGGGATCTTCTTATTTAAAAATCTCAAATGGCAGTGGGCTGGCCATGTTGCATAAATGGTGAACAACTGATGGACATCGCAACTCACAACATGGATCCCTTGAAATCACATGCGGAACTGAAACCGACAGAATATTAGATGGAGAGACGAGCTAAACAAATTCAGAAAGTACTGGCTCCGTGACGCCCATGATAGAAAAGTGTGGTAAATTCTGGGGAAGGTCTATGTCCAATGACGGACGGTAAAAAAACGATGATGATGATGATGACAGGTAGGGAGGTTGTGTCCACTCAACTTTGTGATGCCTTGGTAACATGTCTGTACTGTTTTTAAATCCCTGAAACGGGTCCATTGTAAAACAGCTGATGATCCCCACAATTATATTCAACATACAATTGTAGAAGCCAAATTTGAACAACAAATAATAAAATCTAGTATTCTGTTTATATCACAAAAAATCTCAACATGGTAAATTAACAGGGATCAGAAAGTAACTGCCTTGCATGATATGACATTGTAGGATGATTTGGAAGGCGGTATATATCAAAAAATTATGAAATCTGAAAACTAAAATTCTAAACCAAAATTCATAAAGTTTATGACTATATATATATATATATATATATATATATATACATACATACATATATATATATATATATATATATATATATATATATATATATATATATATATATATATATATATATATATATATATATATATATATATAAGCATCATAAGCACATAAGTATATGTATGTATTTATGTGAGTATTCGGAGGATATTTCCTTCGATCATTAGGTAGAGATCTACTATTTATCACAACAAGAAAATTCTTGGTCTGAGATAACAGACGTAAATTTTCTCCAAACAATCAGGAATGTCAAATCAGTAAAGTTCAATTACACCTTTGTTGGAAACAGCCCCCCACTCCCAAGATAATTACCCTTATTTGATGGGATGTCATTTTCCTTTTCTATAGGTTATTCATAAATCTCAAGGATGAAGCTTGTTTCCCACGTGACATACATTCGCTTCTGTTCTTCTCAATGCCTTGTGACTATAAAGAGATGTCTTTTATTTCTGTCTCAATATCAGGTGAGTAAGATCTATAGTGGAGTGGCGTAATGGTTACCTGCACATAATGACCATGGACCGAGACTGAGTTTTAACCAAGGCTGTTTACGTTCCCTTCACAATGATATCCTTGGCAAAGGCATGGATTAACTTTTCCCCTCTGCTCTCGATAAATAGCTAGGCAGTTGGAGCCCTTTAGCCATGTAAGGTAGTCTATCCTTTGGTTGACCAACAGTAAGCTCCTTATTGAAATCTTTTAATTCCTATGCTTTGGACCTTTAGACATTGGAAAGTGATTTAGGGGTTATTCTCTGGGTGTCTTTTTTTCTAATTAAAATATTCTCTATTAAATCTAAATAATAATTTATATCTCATCAACCCTTCCAACTCCAAAAAGGAGTAAGACAAGGTGATACCAGCTCACCCAAACACTTCACAGTCTTCCTCGAGATGGTCTCCAAAACCTGGACTGGAAGAATAGAGGAATCAAAATCGACAGCGAATATCTGAGCAAACTCAGATTTGCAGACAACATTGTCCTTTGTGCAGAGAACCTATACAACCTCCAACTAATGCTAGATGAGCTAAAAGAAGAAAGCAATAGAGTCGGCCTTCTCATGAACTTCAGTAAAACAAAAATCATGTGCAACAATCATTTTGAGAATAAGGACATAACTGTCAAAATCGAAGATGCAAAACTGGAGAAATTGACCAATACATCTACCTAGGACAATGGAACTCTATAAAACCCCCAAAAGAAGAAATCAAGTGGAGAATCACTGTGGGATGGCAAGCCTTCAGTAGAGTAAACTCAACCTTCAAAACGTAGACGATCCCAATAATCGTAAAAAGAAGTGTATACAACCAATGCATCCTCCCAAAAGTCACTTATGGAGCTGAAATATGGAACCTAACCAAGAGACAGACCTACAAACTGAGGAGCATGCAGTGTGCGCATGAGAGAATAACCCTCAACCTCACATGGAGAGATCACAAGACAGCACAGTATACCAGGAAGAGAACGGTAGTCTGAGATATCATGGAATCTATTAGAAAACTCAAATGGCAATGGGCTGGTCATGTTGCGAGAATGAAAGACAACCAATGGACATCACGACTCACAACATGGATACCCAGAGAAACCGAGGCCGACAAAATACAAGATGGAGAGCTTAACTAGACAAATACAGAAAATACTGGCTCCACCCCACGATAGGGAAATGTGGCGGATCCTGGGGAAGGTCTATGTCCAACGATGGATGTTAAAAGACTGATGATGATGATGATGATGATGATGATGATGATGATCAAGAGATGGGATCAAATGTCACGACCCCCATCATGACGAAGCATCATTTATTTTTACTTTTCAAAATCGTATTTTCAATTGATATTTTCAATCAAAAATTTAATGGAAGAAAATTGATTTTTCATCAATTATCTTAACAAAATTCGACTTAGATTTATTGATCCTTGTCCATCAAACTTGAGCATAGCCACTCTGCATATAACAATGAAACTAAATAAGTAATATAGTAATCATTATTCAATAAGAGCTCCACCAAATTTAGGGTCACAGTTGAGTTGTGCATCTAATTTCCTTGGCAACATTCTTGTTTGTGCTTGCAATGCTGAACTAAGAAGCTCTCTGAGAATGTGTGCCTCTGCCAACGCCATATACCCTTCTTGTTTATGCCTGCAATGTTGAACTACAAAGCACTCAGAGAATGCATGCCTCTGCCAAAGCTATATACTAATTGTTAACATGAAGCTACGATGCAGGGTTTATAACTGCATAAGTATCGATTTTCCATATTTCGGAATATTGATATATGAAAAAAATTTGTCTCAAATGGAAAAAAAATCCTAGATCTACCCCAAAATTTGATCAATTCTTCCTTAGTTCATAGCCCGACCTTCTTCGAAATGTCATTAAAAATCATTGAAAACTTTTGGAGATATTGTGTGGACAAACAGACAAACATGGGTGAATACATTTACCCCTTCAAAATTATGTTGGCAGAGGTAATTAAAGATAAAAGAAAATAAAACTAAAAATAACAAAGCTGCAAAGTCAAATGTTAATTTGTGAATCTAGACCCATAAATTTTATTTCATTGTTTATATTTACTCATCTCCCGGAGAAAGACAGAATTTGTTCATCTGTCAGAATGACAAATATTTTCCTAAAAGACAGGACTTACTCCGGCAAATTCATTTTTGTCATTAATCAAGTCCTTGAGAAACGATTTATCATTGAAGATCTCTCTGGTGATTGGAAGATGTAGATGCTGTCAGTTTTGACAGAAGTATTGAGAAAATAAGACGTATGTTTTGGTTATTTTGCATAAATTATGGTAATGCTTAATTCTTGAAGAGAAACAATCATCATTGGTAACATAATTCTCAGCATTATTATTATAATTGCTTATTGCTGCTGCTGCTGCTATTATTATTATTATTATTATTATTATTATTATTACTACTACTACTACTACTACTACTACTACTACTACTACTTTGGATGTTGAGTAAAAAAAAAATCAGTGAAATATTTAGAGAAATGAAGACTGAGTGAACTATTGATTGAAAACATTTTTATAGCAACATGTACAAAACGATGAAAAAAATTCCACCTGAAAACTTTTGTTGGAACAGGTATAAAACAATAAAGAAAAATTGCTATCACAGTCAATAATCGAACAATCACAACATCAAAATTTGAAGCCTTATGAAAAGTAAATCTTATTTATGATATAACTGACGTTTACCATGGGAAAACATCTAAAATTGAGTGAAAATACATTTAGAAACATCTAGATTGAACCCCTCACGAATGTCTCCCCCCTCCAAAGGTCAAAAATAACTTTTTTTTTCAAAAATTAAAAAAAATGTGTATTGATGCCAATTTTCAAGTCTGCAGACAAAATGGTATGGCCAAGAGCACTGGAACACACAAACACATAAACAAACTCATAAGCAAACATATAGACACATACACACATAAAAAGGGATAGAACCTTTCACCATCTTTGATGGCTATGGTTGTTCAACACTTCACCATCTTTGATGGCTATGATGGTTCAACTTGATAGCTACAAATATGAAACAATAAAAATTCTACAGCAACAGATACAAACAAAAATTCTATGGCTACCGGTACAAAACAATATAACAAAAGATACAAAACAATAATAAATCTATTACAACAAATACAAATTAAAGAAAATGTATGCAAATAGTTTCTCACTAAAAAATGAATTGTAACCCAAAAGTTTTAGACAGCACACACAAACCCAATGTGGCATGGACTTTTGCCACAACTCAGAGATATGCTAAATTGTGGCCAACAGAAAGTAAGATGGTGTGACAAGTTAGACAAATTCAGAAAGTACTGACTGCATGACGTCCATGATTGTGAGATGTGGCAAATTTTGGGGAAAGTCTATGTCCAACAATGGACGCTATAAGGCTGATGATGATGATACAAACAGAAGGTGAGAGACTATTTTGAAATGGACTATCAAAACTAGGTATTAGGATAAGTAATTGTTTTCATTATCAAATTCCCCCAAATTTTGGATAGCACCTTGTTGTATGTGCAAGCAAGTCTGTCATAGCGCTCAATTTGCAAGAGAGTTGTGTTTAAGAAAATTGTCTGTCCTTCATTGCCATATGTTGACCATTGTGCTAAAAATATTGAGGTAAATAACTAAGATCATCATATATTCTATTACCATTGGTGCAACCATTGGCGAACTTATGATTGATGTCATCCAGAGCAGTAACTCAAGGTGTCAATCCCTCTCCTTTCAGAACTTTTATTCTCAGGATGTCTAGAATTTTAGTGATCTTTTGTACTAATACTATAAATGATTCATCATGATTCTCCCATATTATTGAATATGATAGCATAAGCCTAGAAATCCATTGAGAACTCCAGGAGATATTGTGAGAACATTCATGAGCATATATTCAAGTGTATGAAAAAAAATGGAAAAATATCTCAATCAAAAAATATTACTGGATCCATCCCAAAATTTCACCAATTCTTCTTTATCTCATCGCCAACCCTTCCACAAAATTTCATTGAAGTTCATTGAGTAGGTTTGGAAATATTGTGTGAATGGACATATTTTTTATTAGAAAAAATGTATAACCAAGAAACTGTATGAAATTTTTAAGCATTCATCTTCGTATCACTCACCATTTCAGTTCCCTGCTTGGTCTGCAACTGAATGAAACTAAACCATCTCGGCAGGAGCATTGCAAATACCATCGTTATCATCATTTATACAACCTTAAGATATAATTGTCATCACCGAAAAAACTATTTGCAATTCCATGATTATTAACATGATTAATTCTGATATTGATCTTATGATGTCAATTGCTA
>OY735212.1:28672467-28884967 GCA_963457665.1 Thysanoteuthis rhombus
CTGTAAGGCAGTTCATCTATGATAGACTTAATCTGACAGAGAGCAACTGTTTAGCGATCACCATAGCTGGTTGCAAGCCTGGGCATATCCGGAGGTAGGAGGTGGCATTTCTATGTATTATTCTAAACACCGTCTACATGTGCATCGTATCCATTCTTTAGAAAATAAACCTGAAAATCGGACCATAGATGCATATTCTTTTCTTGCGGGAAGATTTAGCCAGGATAGTATTGCCAACTTTAAAAATTGAATCACAAACATCTTGAAACACCTAGAAACATCTAGGTTCTCCTCTGAAATTTTGGAAATATATTACATTTCAACAGGGAAAGGTAATGAAGGGAAAAAAGAGAAGTTTATATCTCCAAGTCAATATTCAGTATGGATAATTTTAATTGGAAAATGCCAGCCTATTTTTTTTCAGTTCTGAATAGAACCACTACTGGTGGGTCTTTGAGGTATCTTATTCAGTTGATGTAATGTTTGAATTGTGTACAAAAAGAGTAAAAACATTGAAAAAAAACACTCAAACTTTGTAATGTAGGAATAGAAGCAGTCGTTTTCACAGGGAAGGGGCCAAAGGTAATGAGGGGTGAAGAAAAGTTTATATCTCTAAGACAAAATAAAAAATTGAATGTGATTTTAATCTTCAACGTTTAGTTTATTAAAATATTGCTTAATTCATTAAAAATATTCCTCATTTTTCAAAAAAATCATTTAAACAGTCATTTCTAACACCTAGATGCAACCATAAATATCTAGGTTTATGTATTAAACCCCTAAATCGACAACACTGAGCAAGGGATTTATCTCACATTTTGGTATGTCAGTTAGAGATGGCAATCGATGTTAGAGATGCTAGTGCATCTAAAAGGAGAAAGCCGAAGAGAGCATGTCAAAGTGTGTTAATAACACTGAAGGTGAAGCTGATTGCCTGAATAAAGTATGGAATAGTACTCATACGTATCAATGTTATTGTGTGTCTTGGCAGCCTATCTCAGAAACCTTAAGGCTAGTTTGGAGAAAACTTGGCAGATGAGCCAGAATAGAAATAAGGGTGGAGTACATAGGGATATGGCATATACCTACTCCTCAATCTCCAGGTCATTTTGTTCAATATTTACCACATTCTTAGTTGCCAAAACCAAGCTTTGCTGTATACCAAATTCCAATCACTGCTAAGTTCTTTGGTAAATTAACCCTGTAGAAGTAGACACTGATTTGAAATGGAGGAACAGGTTCACTAATTTAAAAGCTTTTAGCACAATAATACGTGTTACTTCTTATTTCTATGCTACAAGAAGTGATACATACTATTGTGTTAATAGCTTTTAAATCAACTTGTATTCAAAGTAAATCGTAAACCCTTGAGCCAGCCAGGGAAATTTAAGGGAGAAATCTGGTTTCACTTTTTAGTAGAAAAAACATTAATGTTTTATTTATGAAGTTTTATCTAAATACTAGCATAGTACTTGCAAAAAAATGATAGGATTTTACACATGTGGATGAATTATACAAATATATTTAGAATTAGTATATTTTTTGCAAATAATAAAAAAATGTGTTCTTTAAATGGAATTTATTTTTCTGTTAATTTTCTACAACAATTTATATATTCTGTTTTCTAACGATTATAAAACAACAAAGCAACAGAATTGGGTGAAAAACAAATTTTTTTTCAACATGAGAAAATTCTATTCTTGCGAAATCAAAGATACCTGTGTTCAGAAGATTTTCATTTTCCATGCTACAACTAAAACATCATTAGTAGCAGTATTAATAGTGGTGATTTGACATGAATACTCAGTCACTGTAGAGCTTTACTTCACCCCTCTCCTCTCTTTCTGTTTCTTCTAACATGACAGAAACCAACCAACCAACAAACAAGCAGACAAAAAGTGATATAAGCTTTTATATCATGAGATTAGGTTGATGTACAATTCCAAGAGACATTTTTTGAACAAAGTTAGAGAAATCTTTCGCCTTTTGTTAGATTACTAAAAAGTGTTAAATTGAAAAAAAAAACAAACTAGTATGAATACTGCTGGGCAAAAACTAAAGGACTAATTTAGCATAAAATTACATTGTAAATTACGACCCCCTCTTTCAGAGAAAGCGAACGATAAAACAATAACGAATTTTCCAAAAACAAAAAAATGTAAGTGTTTGATTTTGATTGGTGCTCCCTGTACACATGACACATACATATATACATGCATACATAGCCAGTTAAGTAGAATTGCTTAAAAACTGAAGAAACTTATGTTGAACATTTTTGACAGTTTTGGTTGATGGTTTCTAATATTGAGCGTTATGCCTTCCTCTCACCAATGCAATACTTGAACCACAGAGCTATCATGCAATACTATGTATGGAACTGAACAAGGCTTATATCCAAATGAATTATTTTTCTTTTCAAATTGATTTTGCTATACGCCATTTTCTAATCTCTCTAATTTGTTTTGTTCCATATTCCTGACACGCATTTCTATTTAATTTGTTTTTATGATTATTGATTAGTATTGAGTTCAACTGAAAATAAGCATGAAAAAGATTTTTTTTTTGCCTTCATATAATGATTCATTCAGACTTGTATCAACATCTTACATTTGATAGTTTTAATCAAAACACTATGTTTCTGCCAATATACTCCCAGGCCTCCATTAGGTGTCTGTTGTATCCATTATGAGATGTGCCTATTGAATAATGAGACTGGTCTTATGTGAGTCAAACCACAATGTGCTTGTGCTAACCTCTTATGTATTGGCTGATAGGAAAGCATAAACAATCCCTGAAAGTTTCAATCCTCTTATGTCTTCAGTTTGCTGTTACACATCACTTGAAGTAGATGAGTTTTTCTGACATGTCATAAAAATGGTCTGTTCAAAAATTGAGCAACGACTTCATTATATTGATAAGCTTTATTACTACAACTGTTGTTATAACCACTCATATATCATAATATCCTCTGTTGATATTTTTAAGTGTATCATTTTCATTTCCCTTTTATAGCTATTGCAGTCATAACAGCTGCTGACGTTTCCATTGATATTGAACTTTTTATATCACATCTTTTGTCTAGGACTCATCAAAATTTATATTTACATCATAACTTTGCATTAGGTTTTGATGAAGCTCTATTTTAAAGCAAACACAATTTATAGACTAGAATGACGGAGAATAGAATTTCTGTTCTTTTTGAAAATCTTTTGAGAATCAATGAAGGAAGTGTGAAGAACAATAATGATAAACAGTACTGAAAATGGAATAAGCGAACTGAGGATTCTTGTTTTCCCTTTGTGTCCGTTGCCCATGGGAAAGGCATTCATCTCTCCCTGAACTCTGTTTTATTTCAAAATATCTTGATTAAAGGTGCTGATACTAGCGTACCAGCATAGATGACATAGAAAAGAGCTCAGTCATGTCAAAGATTCTTCCTTGTTGCTGGTATCATGTAACCTAGTACTATCCATCCTTTGAACTCTTCTTGCCCTTTGAGATGCCACAACAATCTTTACAGACATACACTAACCTGATCTTGAAAACGAAACCAAAAACATCAAGTGAAATATTATCAGTATTTGCAAAATGAGAAAGCCCTGATAAGAACTAATCAAGTTAAAGTACAAAAGTCAAGATTTATGAACCAACAACCTCCAGGTTATGGGACTAAGTAACCATTCAGCAAAACTCCAGAAATATTGATAGAGTAAAACTTGTGAATTTGTGTAAAAGAATCATACAATCATATTTTACAATATCTTTTTATGTGTTTCCAACCAACTGGTGCTAATTGTGACAGAAGGTCAGGTATTAATCTAAACCACTATTTGTAAGAGTTAACCTAATACTTGGGTTGAGAAAATGAGCAAAGCATAAGAAACTAGCATCCCAAGGGAATTTATGAATCACCAACTCCTATGTATGCTTCTTTTTACATTGTGAAATAAGCAGTGTAGTGATGGTGGTAAAATTGAACCACTTTGATGAAAATACTACCAGTATTGTTGGAACCATACACGCACATCAGATGAACTATATGTGAAAAAATGTGTTTTCTCACCCTGCAGACCAACGTCTTTGGTCACCATGCTATATTGCTGGTGATAAATTGAAAATTGGAAAAAGGGGTGATCAATTAATGAGTTACATCTCTTGTCTGGAAGGGAGTGTGTATGTAAAATTTCAAGTTCCTTCAATGAACAGCAAAGTCCAGATACATAGATATATAGATACATGAGTACATATAAATGTCAGAGCACATGAATAGCCAGAACCAGTGTTTAAACCGGTCTGTTGTGAGTAGCAGTATTTAAAACGAATGGCATATATCTACATATATATAAGCCAAGTTTTAAGACCTAAATTTGAGGCAAAATTTGATGGGAATTGATATGGGTAAGAGATTCATTGGATTGAATTCTTTGTTGAGTGGAGAGGACTAGGGATCAATCTTAGCTTTAAACATGGGAAATATACAGCAGTAAACAATGGGGACATAAAATATCTATGAAATAGTAATGAAAAGCAACGTGGTGCTTTCCACCAAAAAAGTCTCACCAACTTATAGTAGGTTAGTCTAGTAAACAATGCTGTTTCAGTAGTTAATATGGAAGTTCTGAGCAGCAGCAATCATATCATATAGAATCACAGTAGCCTTAGAAATAGAGAAAATAAACCCTTTTGATATTTTCATCTCTAATCATATAATCAACATTAATTTCATATCGGTATTTACATTGATATTTGATGAATTATCAGATGTTAGGTGTTGTCACTTGAAAAAAAAAAACCTATATCACAATCTGCTGTGAATAGGTACACAGATCTCTCTTAGATAATGCAATATATAGCAAATTACAGGTCCAATATTTTTCCGTGCGATTATCAGTTATAACAACTTGATCAAGTTACCTAAAATTGGTATCGGCAAACTTTTTTGGTGGCAGGCTTGATCAGGAATGTTTTTTGTGTCTTGTGGGCCAAGGTGAATAAAAAACAAAACAATGTTCATACAAGACTATGGAAACAGCTTGTGTCGTGTTGATGTAATTATGGCAATAAAACATTGATTCATTTGAGGCCATTGTAGAAATTAGACTTTTACTCAATTTTTAGATAGATAAAGAAAACAAAGAATTTTAATCCACCCTCCTCACAGACCAATGAGAGAGGGACCCCCCGAAAAGCTTTATGAATAGTAGTTCAACTACTGAATTTCTACTGATATTATACAATAACAAATCTACCTAAACTAGTAGTTTCCAACCTTTTCATTACCATGTACCCTATATATTTAAATGAATTTTGATATTGACCCCAGGCTTTTGAAAGGTCTACCTACTCAATAAGCTCACAGACCCAAGGGTTTTGAAAAGTCTGCCAATAAACCCCTGGTGTCCAGGTTGGGAACGACTGCCCTAAATGTTGGAAGGGGGGAGTCACAAGGAGCCATGCACCAAAGCAACCCTAAATCTCTAGCTATGTTCTTGTCTTTTATTAAACTACTTAACTTTATTCTCTATCCTCTTTCTTCCGACATTCTTATTAAACTACCTGACTTTCTTTTCTTTCTTTCTCCCTTCCTACTGTATCTGTTAAACTTACACTTACAGTGTCAGTAGCAACAACCAGCCAAGCCTGTTTTTATACATTTATGATAATGGGTCATGGACTAATAGCAATAGTGTTCACTGCAAAACAATTTTTAGCAGCAACAGGAAACGCATGAGATATTTATAATAATTCAAATGAGCAGCACTTTTTCATTGATTAAATTTTGAGAGATATGCTATGGTGTGTTTTGGTGATTTTCTCTCAGAGAAGTCAGGTGGATCCTAATTCGAGTAGGCATAATTTCGGAAGATGAAAGTTAATGCTTGCTGCACAATTGCAGAGTGATCTGTTGATTTAGGGCTCTTGGGAGGTTGGTAAGGGGAGCGGCTAAAGGAGGGCAAAAGGATTCGGTGTTGTACAATTAATGAGAGGTCAGGAAATCCTTTCTGCTACTGGAGCCACGTAATCCAGTATTATCTTTAACATGATGCTTGGAACAGAGATGGACATCACCGAGCACACCTATTGCCCAGACACGTCATATACAGCATTGCAGGGTATGACCTAACATTCCCCATGACTTGTACGATCAATAATATAAGTGCTCTTCCTGCTTGGTCAGCAGATTTAAATCAAGGCCTACTCACATCACTTATGCTGGGTAGGTTTGATGTGCTCCAATAAAATAAAAAAAAACATCATTTTGATGATCAGAAATATGATAAAAACATTATGATAACCAGAAATATGATAAAACAAAAATGAATCACACAGCTACTCCTCCAAATAAGGGTTACAGGATAATGAACAAGATATACAAGTCATGAGTAACCAGTCCTGGAAGTTACTCCATGAGAGGTGAGTAAACCATCAAACAATTAAAAAAAGGAAAAGCACCCGGATGAGATAACGTCACCCTCAATCTACTCAAAAAAGCACTGAGGTCATTAGACTAGACAATCAATTCAACTTATGCCTTGAACAGAGTTAAGTCAGAAGATAAGAAACCTGCTGTCATAATGACGTTATTTCAAAGAAAAAAAAGGTATATACAATAAGCCTACTGAACTGTATCTATAAACTTTTATCACCAACTGGATCATCAAAATGCAAGATAAAAACCAACCACGGTAACAGGTTGACTTGGGAAGAAGCTACTTGACTGTTGATCATCACCCCCTGGTGAATCTACTAAAAGAGAGAGTAGTAGTATATAAAATGCCACTTCTTGTAGCATTTGTTGACTTTGAGGAGGCTTTTGACTCCGTAATGTCATCGATGTTATCATACAAGGCATAGTTCTGTTTTTTCTGAGCCCTTTCAGCTCAAAAAGGGGTAAGGCAAGGTAATAACAGCCTGCCTCGAGTTGATCTTCTAAAAACTAGACTGGGTAAAAGAAGACATCAGAATAGATGGCAAATACCTAAGTAACAACAGATTTGCTGATGACATCATCTTTTTCGCTTAGAACCTTCATGACTTCTAGATAATGCTTGACAAACTTAATCAAGAAAGCAAGAAAGTTGATCTTCACATGAGCTTAAGTAAAAATAATGTCATTTGAAACAAAACATATTAAGGAAAAAGAGACAACAATCAAAACCAAAAATGCCGAGCTAAAGAAAGTAGATCACAACATCTACTGAGGAAAATAAATCTCCATGAAATTCTCAAAAGAAGAAATCAGGCATAGAATCACTCTAGGTTGGTAAGCTTTTGGTAGAGCAAGCTCAACCTGCAAGAACAAGAAAATCCTATTAGTCTTAAAAAGAAGGTTAAACAACCAATGTGTCCGATTGATAGTCATCTATATAACTGAAACATGGAAGCTAACCAAGAGATTAACCCTCAAACTAAGAACCATGCAACCTGCACCATAGTGAATCATGCACAAAATCACATCGAGAGATCACCAAGAGAGAACATTATATGAGAAAACAGGAGTCTGGGATATCATACAAGCCAATAGAAAACTCTAATGGCAATGGGCTGGTGATGTTGCAAGAATGTTAGACAACTACTGGATGTAATCTCACAATATGGATCCTCAGAAATCAAATATTCAAATGTAGGTGGCAAAAATTAAGATCTGGTGATAAACCAGACAAATTCAAAAAGTATTCGCTCCACGATGTCCATGATAGGGAAGTCTGGTGAATCTTGGGGAAGATCTATATCCAATAACATTTAAAACATTAAAAAGCTGAAAATATATATTTGACTTAATTGATTGATTCTTCAACTTTTGTTGTCAATCAAATCAATGACAATATTTGTAAAAGAATCAAATATATTGCTATCTCGCTACTTACACAATACTTACTATCAGAACAATCATATACATTTATATCCGTGTACAAACACACACACACACACACACACACGCACATATGTATGTGTATGCCTTTAAGTCAGTATGAAGACATAATTTTACTTATATATATACACATAGATTTTATATTCTCTTGGCATATTTATCTGTAGAAGTGGATTTTGCAAAATTCAGAATTTGAGATCAAATTGCATAGAAAATAAGTTTAAATTTCATTTGAACTGAGATGACATATTCTGAATTCTATTTTATCTGTATTTGAGTATACTAATGTTTATATATTTACATAAATATATATGAACACACTGGTATATGCTTGCATAAATACACACTCACACACACTCACACACACACACACACATATATATATATATATATATATATATATATATATATATATATATATATATATATATATATATATATGTATATATATATATATATATATATATATATATATAGGTTCTTGTATTCCACAAGTGTTAGAGATAAGTAAAGGAGAGCCACACTAGTTGGAGATTATTTTATATTTAAAAATTTGGATATTTAGTAAAAAGGTTATGTGTTCATGGTTGTATTTTTCATCTTACAGAAAATATTTCTCTTGGCTGGTTTCAGTGAGGGTTGGTGTTGAGTTTCCAGGGTGATGGAGTGTTAAAAGATTGATCCTATAATAAATCTGTATCCATGGCTTATGATAGGTGTTTATATACATATAGTCTTGAAAACTTTACAGCTTTGAACTCTAAAAACACTAGAAAAAAATTTTATGAATTTTTTGTTTATATATATATATATATATATATATATATATATATATATATATGTATATATATATATATATATATATATATAGAGAGAGAGAGAGACTGTAGAGGGGGCTGACAGACCTGAGTGATGCAATACTTTGCCAAACCTGCGCAAGACATGAAAAATGACTCACATGGTTATTGCAAATGCAGCAGTCACCCAATACACAAATTCATTCTATGACACCTTACTGCCGAGTAACCCCATAAGAGAGTATCTGTTCAAGTATGCACAATAAGGTCCCTCTGATAGGTTATCAAATTAAATCAGGGGCCACAGAACTGGCTCTTGAGATATTCAATATTACTGGATATTTTCAGGATAGACCTTATATTGATATTTACTTAGATTGTACAAGGCCAAATCAGATGAAATGTGGGTAGGAAGAATGTATTTTGCCAAACTTCAAACTGAGAAAAGACTATCTGCTTTGAAATTTTGCATTCAAATTCCTGGCTTTTATCTGGACTTGAAGACTGACCACTGGCACAGGAGGGAAATATGCAACTATCATACAGATCACGCAGCTATGCATATTCATATAGTTTAGTCATGGTTAAAACCAAGGCACGTGATACAGTTAGACAGGTCTTTATCACAGTAAATGCTGCCGCAATATCTTACTTAAGAACACTACATTTGATAGATTAAAATCTATGAAGAAAATAAGCATAGCTAGATAAGAGTTGTAGCCGTGCCAGAGCATGCCTTGTCTTAAAGTCAATTGTCTATGCAATAGGCTGGAACTAATGCAAGATAGCAGAGTCTACTGAAGTACCTGGGGTGGTGAATTCTGTCTTCCATTCTTTGGTACATTAGCACTGGCATTTTGACTTTACAAAGCACAAATGATATAAGAGAATGCGTGATATGTACACAGCTATTTCCAATGAGCAGCGATAGAGGAAGATGAACACCAGAAGAATGCAGGTGCAGGTCAGAATAACCATATCTATGCTTGCAGTTTTTTGCATCTACCATGAGGCTGCATAGCTACCCATAATGCATCTCTTAGAAAACAGCATAGTTACCCATGATTCACTAAAATCATTGGATTTTGCAGAGTATTGAATTGGTCTTGGATATAAATCAATAAGTAAAAAAAAAATCATTTACCCTGCCAATGAAGTTGGCTGAGGTATATGTATTCACTCATGTTTGAGTGTCTGTCTGTCTACCTATCCACACAATACCTCCAAAAGTTCTCAAAAAATTTAAATTACATTTTCTGGAACTATGGGGCATTGGCTAATGAGGACCTGATTAATTTGGGGGCAGGTCAAAATGCTTCTTTTTAAAGCAGATATTTTTTCATTTTTTCCCCATATATCAATAAATTCACACATGTTTCCCCTCACAATATTTCCAAAAGTTCTCTCTGAATTTTAATGGGAGGTTGGGCCATAGGCTAAGGAAGAAGTAATAGAATTTTAAGGCATATTCAGGAAAAACTTTTTTTTTCTCATCGGGAGTTTTTTTTTATGTAGTAATGCTCTTTTTTCTAAATATTTTGATCAGTGAAAGTGTTATTAAAATTTAAACATCCAATGATTTTCTATGTAAACTTCATTCTAATATTTACTCTTTATTATGAAAGTGTTTAATCAAGTTTCAATGATAAAGCTGCTGTTAACAAACAAAATATGTATACATTTTTTTAGGGGACATACTATGAAACCCACAAAAGAAGAAGAAATGAAGCAGAGAATCACCCTAAGATGGCAAGCTTTTGGCAGAGCATGCTCAACCTTCAAAAACAAGAAAATCCCATTAGTCCTAAAAAGAAAAGTATACAACCATTGCATCCTCCCTATAGTCACTTATGGAGCTGAAACATGGAACTTAACTGAGAGAAAGACCCGTAAACTGAGAAGCATGCAACGTCCACATGAGAGAATCATGCTCAATCTCACATGGAGAGATCACAAGATAGCACAGTATATCAGGAAGAAAACGAGAGTCTGAGACATCAGCAAACCTATTAGAAAACTTAAATGGCAATGGGCTGTTCATGTTGCAAGAATAGCAGACAACCAATGGACATCACGTCTCACAACATGGATCCCCAGAGATCACATGCAAAACCAAGGCTGGCAGAATACAAGATGGAGAGATGAATTGACAAATTCAGAAAATACTGGCTCCACAACGCCCATGATAGAGAATTGTGGCAGATCCAGAGGAAGGTTTATGTCCAACAACGGATAATAAAAGACTGATGATGATGATGATGATGATTATGATGATGATGATGATGATATACCAACTTTAAATTGATAATATTTTGTTTGATGTAATTTTCTTTTACTATCTAAGTCTCATGTCCTTTCAAATGATAAATGATTTGATGTGAATAATTTAGGCATAGTTATGTATTTCTCTCTCGATAATATTTAGTTATGAACATCATCATTATTTAGTTCCAGAACATCGCTTGAAATTCTTTTTTACATTTTATTTGGCAATGATATAGTGAAATTATTTATTTTTGATATGTTACTATTTGGATAGAGGTAGTTGCAATGGGGGAAAACATAGCAGACATTAAAAGGGCAAGAGAGCATGAATTGAGGGCTGCCACTACCCCATTAAAGAATGACATTTTATCCTGCTGCACCTTTGTGGGGTTAACTATACCTCAAAACAATATATACACAAATGTGGCAGCTGCCTGGAGAAGAATAGAGCTTTTGTCAGCATGTATAAAATCTTGTGCACTTCATTGTGGAGCAATGGTTTGAAGACCATTACAAATAGAGTGACTATAATCCTCAAAGAGTGTCGTACGTTTGTGGATACATTGCTTTTCCAAATATACATATTTTCTTAAGTTGGGTGACTTGCTGATGAGATGTTACCATAGTCAACCTTGATAGAAGCCAATAATGATATGTTTGATCTTTCTATTTTCCAACATATATATAAAGACATTTGACATAAAGCCAACATAAAAGAAGTGAAAAAGAAAAGCTGTTTTTACTTGACGATTCAAACATTCATAATCACCTTTTATGAACAAAACAAGTCAACATTGCATTGTCCAATAAAAAGTACATAAAACGAAATAATTCCCCATTGAATTTCCATTGATCTTTTATCAACAAATATAACAAATATAGTTATTTACTGAGTGCACATTAGTCTGGCACAAGGCAAAAATTGTGGGGCACTTATAAGGATCAAACTCAATGTACCAACTGACCTACTAAATAAGCTTGCTAACCATCATATTAAGATAGGCTCAAAACAAATATGATCTGACTATTTATGGTGTAGTTCATTCTGGCATAGGGTTACAAAGGTAGGGTACCGATGGGCTTATCTGTCTATCTGTCTGTCAGTGTTTGGTCACATTTTTAGGGGCTACATGCTTGAAAATTTGCATGAGTACTCTGCTAAGCACCCTCTAAAAAAGTTTATTTTAATGTTTTACCAAAAAAGTGCTTTTTTTAAAAATCTATATGGTTATTTTAGACCAACCTACAATGCCTGATTTTTGTGCTGGTATTTTTTTAGATAATGTTAGATAAAAGATCATTTTTTAAGATAATTATATAATCTTTCAGATTACTAGTTCTGGTATACATTCAGGCTTTGGTGATTCATTTATGCGAGGTACTTGTTGTCCCAGGCAGTCAACATTGGAACATGTAATCTTAAAAATTAGAAATTAGAAAGTTGGAATATATTTCGAGCTTTTTTGTGAGAAAGGCCTGGACTGTCTGAGGATCTCTTTTCAATGATCAGGGTAAGAAATTGAAGAAAAAACAAAACAGGCTGAAATGTTGTTCGGGAATCGAATGAACTTTGAAATGAAAAAGTTAAGAATTAAAATAAAAACCTCCATAACATGAAAAAAAATTAAAGAAAAGCATAAATGAAAAAATAATTGATTGATTACAAATGGATTTATGAAAATCATGAAAATTAATACTGATGAATGAAGGGATTATAGATTTATACTTCCAAGATAAAATTCAATATGGCTATTAGCAAAATGGGGGCATAATATAACAGTTTTACCTTTTCTTTTTTAGTTTACCATTCTTCATCTTCCTCTTTCTTCTCTGTAAGCCCCAAGTAAATTTGCTTTTGGATCATCTTGTTGAATTATCAACATTGGATAAGATTTTCTTGGTCAGCATATGTTAGTAATAAAAGATACAATCTTTCTTTTCTCCTTGAATGTTGTACTAGTAACACTTTGATCAGAAGAAAAATCTACCATTCTTCCTGCTTTTTCATGCTTTTCTTCCCTCTTTTGCTTTTAGAGTGGTACACAAATGTCTATGTGAATATACATTAGTATTTGTCAAATTCTATGATAAAAAAACTCTGACTTTATTCATATGGAGCATACAAAAAAGAAAGCAAGTAATTTCTTTATATAAAAAGGAAGAAAAACAAGCCAAAAATGTCAGGTTTGCTCATAAATTAAGCTTTGATTTGAAACAGCTTTGGAAATACTCATCCTATAAAGAGTTGTACCCCGAGCTGTTTCAACTAAGAAGTACTTAGTTGATTGCATCAGAAAATGGCTTTAAACATAACATTTAGTGCAGAAAATTTGCCTATAAATTTTGATTTGAACTTGTAAAGAAGTGAAAGAGTTTTACTCTGTTGATAGATTATTTTAGCATAGGAGTAGATGTTGTTTTACTATTGGGTTAATGCAAAAGTTCCCAGCACTTTATTGATAGAATCTCTTATTCATCTAAATTCATAGCATCATTATTCTGTGATCAAAGTATTTCCCCTGGCTTTATACAACCTTAAACCACCCTTCAGTCAAATTGTGTATTCCATCATAAAAGATGGAATAGTGTTTTGGTTTGACAAATATTTCAAGGAATTCTTAGAAAGCTTTAAATTTCATTATTTACAGTATATTATAAGAAGTTACAGGATCTACCAACGTGTAATGTCATATCAACAAAATATCTCATCAACTGCTCCAAGACAGAAATTTCTTGTGAGATATTTTGTCAGCTGGTTCCAAGTGATTAATAAAATAGAAAGTATTTGTTGAGCTTCCCTCTTAAGCCAGCCCTCTGATGGAGGTAATCAATCTTATTTGTCAGATGCTAACAATGGAAATCAATTGGATGGTGGATCAATATTTGATTAAAGTCACTGTACATCTCTCTCTCAAGTTTTCTTGATTGCCAAGCACTGTGTTGTTTCTTTTACTGTCTGAGAACTACAAACATTGCGAAAGTTCAATAGTCATAAGGGTTTTTTTTTTGACAAGAAACAAAATCTGCTTGGTATTTATTAAAATCTTAATCTTTATTTTAGTTCATGTGACATCTTCTGTGTTAAAGCAAAGCTTGTTTCTTTAGCGTACTTTGGAATAATACTGTTTAGAAAATGAGGCCAACAAAAGAAATTTCATAAATATATGGAATTATAATGTGTAAGCGGATTATACAATATTGTGTATCAGATATATATATATATATATATATATATATATATATATTTATAAAGTTCATACAAACATGTGAGGGAAGACACCCACCAATTGTCCATTCTCATTTGTTGGAATCTATATGTTCTTTCTGGGACTTTTCTGAAACAACTTTTCCTGTACAAGAGTCCCCATCAGGAAGACAAATTATGTGCGCTACAGACTTTGAGAAAGGCAAAGGAAAGGTGCTACAGAGGATGTGACATAAAAGGTTGTGGGAAAAGAAAAGTTTTCCTACTTGGATCAACATAGATTATTCAAAAATGTATGTTTGTTCAAACACACACACTTGCTTGAACTTGTACTCAGTCTTTCATAATTACTGCCCGAACATAGCAGCAATCATTCATAAAGATCTAAGCTCAGTCCAACAAAGCTAAATAGAGATAGGAAGATTGTGTTGTACCAATCTTCAAAGCGGACAGAGCTTTGTTGCCTTGAGAATCAGTTTTTGAAGTTCTGACTTATAACAAAGGCTTGAACACTGTTCAAGCCCACACAAATAGCCATTTCTTGTAGTAGAGTAGAATCCACACAGGTTTTTGAGTAAATTTTGAGTCTATTCATTCAACATCCAAAGTTTTTAAAAAAAAATCATTTGTGCAAAATTTTGAATTTTTGTACCTTTCTGGTATGGCTGAAAAATACTGATAGGTGCTTATTTTGTCAGCGAAGAACCTGAAACTGTACAAGGTGGGGTAGGGTTATTCAGCTCTTTGCAGGCTTTCCTCTATCATCTGACCCCTTGCCAAGATGAGAGAGACCTTGAATAAACACTGAATGAAATCTCTTATATCATTTTCACACGGATGAAAAAGATCAAATTGGTTCTTACATTGATTTTTTTTGTTCATTATCATTTTATTGTTGAGCCACAGAAAATGGAAAATTAGTATCTTATTTAGGATCTACAAATGGTTTTTGTTATTACACGAGGTGGGATTTCAATTATTGTATGGGAAAACTATCTCGTTCAATTAGCACTGGTGTCGGATACAATATGATGTGTTTTACTTATGTTACAGAATTCGTTTATTTTATATCTGCGGCAACATTTCATTTTATACAGAGGAAGCTACTCATTGTAATCACTTTGGGGCAGGGTCTTATAGATAACAATAACCGGCAGGTAATCTAAAGGGAAGGATATAAAAATTGGAGCAATTTTCATTGATTGCTATAAATTTACAATCGTAGTTATAAATACATTTTTCATGTTATCAAATTCATTGTTATAAACAAAACTACATTACAAAAAAAAATATGAAATTCATTTTTTGATTTTTAGATATTCATATATTCCTTTTAAAAAGTATTTGGAACAGGCTGATTTCATTAACAATAACCATTTGATAATGTTATCTGTGATTATAATAAAAAAGCATCTTCTCTATTACAATTATCACTTTGTGTTTGTTAATTTTTTTACAGCAGCAGTATTAGGTGGCTTTCACTGGAGAATAAGATTTCCATACTTGAACACTCTCTTTAGTAATGTGTCAATTTTGGAAATTCTAACATCTGTATGGTTTGAATAATTTTTCTTTTGTATTCATTGAGTTTTCATACCAGTAGTAAGTGGTAGCTTTTACTGGAGATCAAGAAACAGCAAGTCTACTCAATTCTCCAGCTTCCTCCTTAGAATTATTATTGATTTTAGTAATATTGTTATCTGGATGGTTCCAATTATTTCTGGGATTTTTAATTTCTAATTTTTCCAACCTCTTTACAAATCCTTTTGGGGCTGTTCTAAGCATACAAATATTGATTGGTACAACTGTCACCTTCTTGTTTTTTGGCAAGGTCTAGATATCTTTCCAGATTTTATTTTCTTTAAATTCTAATCTGTTGTCATCTGGAACAGTGATATTCACTATTAAACAGTTCTTCTTTTTGTTGTTCACAATGACAACCTTGCCTGAATTGGGTAATCTATTCAAATTCTGATGTCCCACATTTTTCTATTTTCTAGGATAGCATCTGGTTTGTATATGTACCATTGATTTATATGGTCACAACCCAGTCCTTTGCACAATACTCAATGGATTGTCATTCCTACCCAGTTATGTCCATTATAAAAATGAGCTTATTTGCTGTATCCTGTCCATCTTGTACTAATTTATATATCTATTACGTTGATGCAATGTGTCCCCATCTCCATTTTTAGTTAAGGGAATCATGGCCATATTTTTGAAGTTTGCTCAGTTCTCTATTTCTCCTATTTACCTGAACCTCCATGAAAACAGAATGTGACACAAAGTCAGTTTAACATGGGAAATCCCACATAAGACCATGTGGCGCAGGAACTTTCTCATAAAAATTTCTCTTTAGTCTTCATAACTTTTGTTGCAAGGACATAAGTACATGACTTGGTCCAAGGGTGAACCCAGATCCCTCTGATCCAGACTACACTGAGCAATGCTATGGTCTTTGCTTCTGCATTTGTCAGTTAGTTCTTTATTGCTTGTTCGATCAGTCAAGTGTTGTACATAGTTTATGAGCATGAGGAAATATTCAGAAGCGATGAAAATGTGTTTCTGATGAGCTGACAAAAAGTAAACATTGATCATCATATAAATTCTTGTCTTTCTCTTCTGACTTGATATGCGAGGGAGTGGGAGGGGTGGAGTTATTTTTGGACAAGATAGTCCCTGGCAATGAACTATGAAGTTATTGCAAGAATTGAAGATGAGGAAAATCGTGGCTAGATTCAGAGCAGCCTTCAGCATCTCAACCCAAACAGGATCTATAGGGGAAAAAAGTTATTCTCTGTCAAGGGAAGGATTTGAAAGGAATTTTTTTCATCATGAGATTCTGGAATATGAACAAATTGTCACTATGCATTTCTATTGTGAGTAACTAGCTTTAATTGAACATTGCATTGGAAAAGAAAACACATTTGAAAAAGAATAGTTGAGTGATAGTTTTACACTTGTTGCAAAGATAATGCAGTAAAGGGTCATTGAACTGGATTGGGAAGTTCTTCCATGAGTAACATATTATCCAGACTTATCATTTACAAACCATCGCTTATTCTGATCAATGCAACATTTCTTCTCTGGTCATTGGTTCCTATAGTATTTTCTGGCAAAATATTTTATTTGTATAAATTCACTGCATCAATATTCAATCATCAAAATATTTTCCTGGCTTTCAACAACCTTAGGCCACCTTTCAGGTAAACTGTGTAATAAATCATGAAAAAATTATTCTAGTTCATATGCAATGAAATCTTCCTTTAATTTTTAATATCTCCAGCTTGTTGGAAATAAAAGCATTAAGATGATTCATGGATGTTCTTTCACATTCATTCTTCTGAGTTTTTATAAATAAAAAGTGTCTCAATATTATCTTTATGTTCATTTCGTCTGATGAAGGCATCATATCATTTTTCTCTCTCTTTCTCACACTGACACGCATGAAATATAGATGTTAAAGCATGAAACATCTACATCAGATAAAATCTGTTTTAGTTTGTGAATATATATATCATGAACTCTGGGTCTGGAGAGAAGGTTTCAATCCTACCTTGGGGTATTGGATGGTATGATAGATAGTCTATAGCATCCCTGAAGAGTTGTAATACAATGAAACAGCTGTCTGTGCATGACACAATTATTCAATTATTTATATATATATATATATATATATATATATATATATATATATATATATATATATATATATCAGGCTATTCACCAACAGACCTCACCAACTTAAGACCTGAAAAGATGAGGGAAACCCTCCCTGATCTCCATTTGCAGAGCCAAACCATCACATATGTATGTATATATATATATATATATATATATATATATATATATATATATATATATATGCATATATATATATAATGAAGAGTGTGGTTTCAAAACACAATAAGTGCCATTTAAAGAAATAAATGTGTTTAATTGAATCAAAAGTCAAATCCTTGATTTAAATTTTAAAAATCTTATCACACCATTTTCATATATATGCAGTTTATGAGTTTTTGATAAGATGAAAAATCAAAATCAATTAAATACACCTATTTTTTTTTTAATGGGGCTTCTGTGATTTATGGAGAAAACTGTTGTTCACATGTTTGAGATTTAAGAAATGAAATGGGGATGTTTCTGTCATGGGTTGTTTTGAAGGAGATACAAACATCTCTTCTCCTACTATTACTAAACAACCTACAAACACAAATAAATTTCCTCTTTATCTTCCAATTGTCTATCTACATATAGATTTTGATAGATTGATACATGGCCAATTACAAAGCTTAGCTTAGTTAAGCGCAGACCAACGGCAATGAAGCTAGGCATCTGTGGATCAGTTCCAAGCAGCTAACTTGCTAACTATTGTTCTTGGATTGGCATCATCATTATCATCATCAGTCTTTTATCTTCCCCTGGATCCGCCACAATTCTCTATCATGGGCATTGTGGAGCCAGCATTTTCTGAATTTGTCTAGTTCGTCTCTCCATCTTGTATTTTGTTGGCCTCGGTTTCACATGTGATCTCTGGGGATCCGTCTTGTGAGTTGTGATATTCATTGGTTGTCTGCCATTCTTGCAACGTGGCCTGCCCATTGCCATTTAAGTTTTCTAATAGATTTAATGATGTCCCAGACTTCTGTTTTCTTCCTGATATACTGTGCTATCTTGTGATCTCTCCATGTAAGGTTGAGCATGATTCTCTCATGCGTGCGTTGCATACTTCTCAGTTTGCAGGTCTGTCTTTTGGTCAGGTTCCATGTTTCAGCTCCATAAGTGACTATCGGGAGAATGCATTGGTTGTATACTCTTCTCTTTAGGATTATTGGGATCATCTGGTTTTTGAAAGTAGAGCTTGCTCTGCAAAAGGCTTGCCATCCTAAAGTGATTCTTCGCTTGATTTCCTCTTCTTTTGAAAAAGAAAAAACGGGAGTCTGAGACATCATAGACTATTTGCGGTTTAAAAAATTTGCAATTCAATTATGTAGAATTTAATGGCAATTTCTTTTGGTAGTTTTGCAGTGTACCGTGAGAAACCGTATCATAGAAAATATGCCTCGCATTATAAATAGAATGTAAAAAGTTCAAGAAATCATAAATGCATCGTAATAACATTTGTGCTATCAATTCATTTATGTTGACAATATAAACCTGGTCAAAAACTTATTGAGGTTGAAAACTTGAACTTGTTTGATGTTTACACTCATTGTTAGGTGAACGGTGTTTCAAACATTGAATTTTTCTTTTCAATTCACTGTACTATAAACAAATTTATTTATTTTACAAGATGAAGTATTACAAATTATTATTAACAATTTACTATTTACCTTCATCGTTATATTTTTTATTGCAACTTTTCTAAGACCGGATAAAATTCTGAAAAAAGAACAAAAATATTGAGATGAATAAAGCATAAAGGGGAAAAAAATTATTAATAATAACTGCACTATAGTTTTCTGTATTTTATGGTTTTAGTTAATTAACTATTCATTTTTTTTCAATAGCGTCTAACGCACACTTTTAAAAATATCTTTGAAAGTTTAATTTTAGCTATAACTACGAGGAAATAGCATAAATTTAGTTGCAAGAGAAAGAAAATTACTTCGGCATACTTATTGAGGATTTCTAAGTAGATTGAGGTCAATTTAATTTTTTTAACTAAAAAATTTGATTCTACTATAATTGCCAGATATATATATATATATATATATATATATATGTGTGTGTGTGTGTGTGTGTGTGTGTGTGTATATACATATACATATACATATGAATGTGGATTGGCTGTGATGTATGAATGTGGATTTGTACCACATATACTATGTATATATATATATATATATATATATATATATATATATATAATTGATAATTGTGTCATCCACAGACAACTGTTTTGTTGTATTATAACTGTTCTGTGTGGCTATAGACTATCCAATATCTCATCCAGTTCCACAAGGCAGAATCAAAACCTTCGCTTCAGACCCAGAGGCTGGCATTTTACCCTGCCCTACGCAGAATTGGACGGTCAGTTGGACCGAAGTTAAGCAATATATTTATTTACAAACTATTCCCTATATCTATATCTCTATCTATATATATACACACACATATATATATATATATATATATATATATATATATATATATATATATATATATATATATATATATATATATATTATATATATATATATATATATATATATATATATATATATAAACATATATATATATATATATATCTATATATCTATATATCTATATATATATATATATATATACATATATATGTAACGTTGAAATAACACTGATCAGATTAAAAGTGGGTTATGTGACATATAATCATGGATACTTTGAGACTATATATAAAATCAACTGAAATATTTTTTGCAGTATTACAAGATAAAAAGTTCATATGAACATATATATATACATACATTTATATATATATACATATCATACAATGCAAATGAGGGATGCAATATAACATAAAATAATTTGATAAGATATGATGCAATATCCAATGTATGATGAGTTTATTTCTTAGAGTGCTCGATCCATTCTTCTTCAAATATGAAGTTGGTTTAAAGAAGAGCAAGAAATATAGTAGAATGGGGATTCGTTACTCAAGCATGCTTATTTTTCTGCCCTGTTTTGGCTTCTTCAAGAAAATTTCCATCTGAAGAAACATAAACATGTTTGGTAACGAATCCCTATTTTATTATATATATATATATATATATATATATATATATATATAAATTAATTATGTGGGTGGGTACATCCCTGAGCCTGATTATCTGGAACTGATTGCTTGATAGTCAAACCTTTTGCCTTGGGAGGCAAACTAAAATATTTGGTCTTTTTGAACAAAACAAGATGAAAAGTTCACATGACTCTGAGTGAGTGTGTGTGTGTATACATATATATATATATATATATATATATATATATATATATATATATATATATATATATATATATATATATATATATATATATATATGTGTGTGTGTGTGTGTGTGTTTGTGTGTTTGTATATATATATATATATATATATATACACACACACACACACACACACACGCACACACACAGAGTCATGTGAACTTTTCATCTTGTTTTGTTCAAAAAGACCAAATATTTTAGTTTGCTTCCCTAGGCAAAAGGTTTGACTATCAAGCAATCAGTTCCAGATATATAGTCAGTTTCTGGGATGCACAAGCACACACGCATATATATGTACTATGTGGGTGGATATATCCCTGAGTCTGACTATCTGGAACTGATTGCCTGATAGTCACACCTTTTTCCCCAGAGAGGCAGATTCAGGAATGCTACACTCCTTAGAAAGAGGAAAAACAAAAAGAGGATTTTGTACATGACAAAACGTACATGATACATTTTGATAAACATATGAGCAAACTGAAGACAGGAAACCTAATTGATGATCCATAACCCAACTTCCTGGAACTGTCCAGTCATATCTTCCCTTCCCTCCCATTCCGTTATCTAAAAGTAGAATGTTCCTATTAAAAACTTTTGGTAAGACGAAATTGCCTAGTACAGGTTTTGACGACGTAGCAGAAGGCACTGAAATTTGAACCATTAGGCTACCTCACAACTTCAAAATCTACAGAACAAATTGGGTATTCCTCAGGTTTCTATGTTCAAGTCATATCTCCAAAGATCTGCTGAAGGGAACTTGACAAGGGTAGGTGAAACTTCTTGGAGCAAAGCTAGTTCAGTCGCAAGTAAAGTCACCATCAAAAATGGAAAGAACCCTTGGTATTTATTTTTGAAGTACATGAGCTTCTATATCCAGTATTCTTCACAATACAGTCATTCTCAAGTTTTTATGATCTGGGGGAGGGTTGAGGAAACAGTATATCAATGGGACTCTGGTTCAATGTCTCCGGCCTTGGGGTCCTCTGCTCTTATTGGGAATCTTGGTGACCCCCTCAGGTCACTGCAAGACAAATGCTGAACACTATTTCTATTTTCTGCCTTTTTTTGTAAAAGCTAAAAAGTGGTTTAAAGCAAATTTTGAAAAAGTGGGGATTATCTGTATTGTTCTGTAGGAAAACATAGGTATTAGAAGTAAGAGGTAGCCAAATGGTCATCAACACAGAAAACAGAATTAGCAAAGAGAGTTCAAATTTCACCTGAGATTGCTTACAGTCTCTTGGCATTAATGCTCTTAGGAAAGCATTAATCTGATTCTCTCAGCACTGTCCCATAACTAGATATTTTGAAGAGGATGGAGTAGGTCATGAGCAATTGGACAAACCACTATACCATAACTAACTTAACTGCCACAGGAGTAGTAATAGTAAATAGCTGTTACATTCATTTCCAACTTTGAAAGAGTGATTGATAGAAATGTGGTACTCATGTGGTACATATATGACATATAGATATGTAGGCATTTGAAACTGAAGTCATAGACATTGCTTAAAGATCAAAATCAAGGCAAAATGATACTACAACTGAAGTGTTATTAGTCAGAAAATAGTTTTAGTAGCAAAGAAGTTTGAGGGCAAGTTGAATTGTGGTGTTGGTAAGGTTTCTTTCTCCAAATTTTCTTCATCTTTTGTAATTGTAAAATCCATCTCATATGAATAAACATGAATATTTTGAGAATTTGGCATGTTAATAAATAATGAAATTAATTGTAAAATTCCAAACCTTTTATCCAATTCCCCGGGGTAGATTGTTTTCATTCAGTAGAAACAACCAAGATGAGGACAACTGTTTGAGTGGATCAGTGAATAATAAAACTAAACAAATCCAAAGTTTCTTTCTTGTAATTTCTTACAAAGAGTACAACAATGAAATGACGGCAGATCTATAAGTCCATAGCATGATACAGATACCAGCTGGATTTCGACAGGAAATTTTCACTGTTTAATATTTGATCTATGTGATTAATTAAAAAGTGTTGGGTTGAATGCATTGATAAGGAAGGAGATTCTGTTGAAAAATAAATATTTGCTGAGTAAAATAAATGCTATGCACTCCTACATGTATAAATAATTAAAGTTTAAATATTCCTTTATTAAAGCAAATGTGGCATACACCAAAATTTTTAGACCTCTAAGTGGAGAATGAACTTTTTATTAGTAGGTTATAGGAGAAGCATGCTAACCATTACTCAATGAGTATACACAGATTGAAGGTCTTCTGTTCCTAGAAGCTTGGCAAAGATCAAAACAGACCTATTTTCCTGACGGCACCAGTTCTAAACTCAATTTGGCATTTTCCCTTCAACCATACACATTGGTTTGAAAAAAAAAATGCTGAACAAAGATCAAATACAAGAAACATTAAAATGCTGAGTTCTTGCCTTTGTGTTAGGATCAACGGAAAATGTAACACAACAACATTTATGAAGCCCACAGCAAATGTTTCTCTCCAAGCATTCCTAACTAAATAAGGTCACCAGGGAAATATGGAAATGTCACAGTTGGATTTCAGCTTGAAAATGTCAAAGAAACAGGGAAAGAAATCCAGTTGTTTTCTTTGGGGTTTCAAAATAGAGCAAATAAAATGAGTCAATCTTCAGTATTCTAGATATTTTTCTTGGTGGGTGTATGCAGTGCAGAATTAACTCTGAAGAAAAAGTAGTATTTGATATGGGCAACTCATTTTTAAGGGCCTCGCGCAAGCTATCAGTTTCCGATTAAGTGATTCTGCTTTTGCTCTACTAGTATAGTACTATACTGCTTCAACTTTTAAGAACAATTATGTCTTTAAAGTAAGTGATTTTAGATAATTATAACCTCTAATCAGGGTTATCATTTTAACACAGTAATTAATGGAAGTGTGGTACTTATGTGATATGTTCATGACATTAATATAAGGTATTTGAAACTGAATTCACAGCCACTGCATTAAGATCAAAATCAAAGTAATATTATTACTGAAATATCGGACATATTAATCTTATTATCTTGATGTATAGCAATTGAAAAATATGATTACTTTACTATGCAAGCCAAAAATATATTTTTTGATATCTACATGTATATTCTGAATTTGGGGCTCTTTTTTAACATATGCTGCAGATTCTGCACAAGCCTGATCCAGCTGTGCATGTGTGTGTTTGTGTGTGTGCATATTGGAGTGTGGATCAATAAGTCCATTGCTTGATACATACTTGTTAGCTGAATTTTGATCTGAAATTTTCACTGTATAATCAACTTTTGTGCCACCATGTCGATTTCACTCCATACCATAATTACCATAGTAGTACTCCTATGGAGATTATCTGGCAGTAAGTGATACGTGTAGGTTTCATGACAGTGAAAATGCTTACTGACTGTTATCATTCAAAGTGCCTATATTTTTAAAGCTGATAAACTGCACCAACTTTTTGGTGACCTGATGAATATGCTGAATCTTGAATTAATTTGTTTTCATCTGCATTTTGTTTGATATTTGATCTCAGAAAAAATGTAGATAAATGCAAATTCATTCTTGATAAAAATGTTAACAGTACAAATACTTTACCAACCCTCTGTATATGCATAAATGTATACCGAAATATTTTCTTGTTTATTCTTCTTGCTGAATATGAACAATCTATTTAGTTTTAACCTACGGAATGCTATGGTCTAGGCTTATCTTCACAAATACCCTGAATCTGAGTGACTCACTTTTTCAGCCTCACTGAAATTGAATGTCTGAATTATTACCTAATTTTATTTTATTTTCACATCAAGAAAGAATGTTAATCAGATAGTTGCTAACCATTCAATAATCAGAGCAAAGTGGTTGATGGTTAGTTGCTTCTTTTCTTTTCATTTGAGCTTCAGTTACATCAGCTCTCTTTGTCATTTTTGGTGCCTTCTCCCCTAAAGAGTGGAACATGGTTAAATGGTACGGCATCTTTTTGGTATTTATCTGGAGTAAGTCTTGATCCATTGCATATGCCAAATATCTACTACTCGACATTATATATACTAGTAACAAATCATCACTAAAAGTGATGGTATAATGCTCCCTCACTTACACAAATATATTTCAAGAATTTTTCACTATTATATGGTCAAGTTTTAGTACTTAATGAATTGTTGCAAAAATCATCTCACTCATTTTTTGATACTCTATCGTTTGGAAGCAAACATATCTAAAAAATCTTTATTTGTATCCCAAATACACTTGCTTATACAGATGTAAAATAACACTGTTTCTGTGCTCTGTTTACCTTATTTTACAGCAAAGATTACCAAAAATAATTTGCTTCAGAAAAAACACTATAATTCCCTAACGACAAAAAATCATCACAATTGCTACATATGAAGTAAAATAATGAGCTGTTGATTGGGGAAAACCCCATCTTTCTAACTTCATTAGTTTCTGAGTTATTAAGCTTCAAAAAGTGTGATGAATAGGTCAAACCCTGTCGTTTCAAGAAAATCTGATTGAATCTTCCAAACACACGTTATCATGTTTCCGTCTTTAATAGTTTCCAAGATATGGGGCAATTCTGCAACCAATACATTTGATAAGAGCAATCTTGCTATAGTGGTGGTGGGGGGTCACAACTATGAAAAAATTTACGGATATATTCGAATTTCTGTGAGATTATTCTTTTTAAAAAAAAATTACCAAACTCAAATGGAAGGGTCCTTTGTCTTTAATAGTTAGCTGGCTTCATGAAATAAAACTTAAACAAATCAAATTGAAATATCTAAATCATTGGCATATTTTTCTTCCAGACAAAGTAGAGGAAGAAATTATGGAATCAATCAATGCTGAGGGGGAAATTATGGAATCAGCAACAAAAAATGATTTGTACTTAGTTGCTCCTTGGGCTTTTATGACAGTCTGTACTTTTTGAGACATGAACTTCATTTATAATCAAGCTGGTTAGCAGTTGACAGATCAGCTTTGCTCTGTGGCAAGATGCCTTATCAACCTGAAAAAAAGACTTCATCATCACAAAACCCATTTTCTATCAATGGAATGAAAAAAGTGTCCAAAATATCAATGAGCACCTGAGTTAATGATTATTATCTCCCAGCTCTGTTTTACCTGACATGCAATTCCATAAATGAGTTTGGAAATTTGCTTTTTTTCAGGTAGTCATCTTTATACGTTCCATTGGAATGATATCAGACCAAAGTTGCGGCATAATCGCCTCAGCCAATGCAGATTCATCAGTCACCATTGAATATCACTTTCATCCAATCATCTACACTTCATGATTGCTTCTCTTTTGTCTATTGTAACCTTGTTGTCTCCAGTTGATGTGTTTGTGCTGTTTTTTTATCAGGCTTTTCTGTATGTAAATTCCATTTCTTTGCACTGACTACTGTTTATGCCTATTTGTTGTTCACTTTTAGATGACAGGAAATTGCTAAAAATGCAATCTTGAATTCCGCTCATGAAAAGAAAGACCAAACAGTTGTCACGAGAATGGCAAAACAGTTCTTAAGAAGAAATTTTGTAACATTCCCAATTAAGTTTGAAAATAGTGTTGACTAGCAGGACCGGAATATCACCAATAAAAAGTATGTGTGTATGTGTATATATATATATATATATATATATATATATATATATATGTGTGTGTGTGTGTGCGTGTGTGTGTGTGTGTGTGTGTGTGTTTTATATAACAGCATTCTAGCTTTAAGAGTAAAATCTGGCAAATTATAGATGCTTGCCTTGTATATAGATAATTTATTGGCAGTATATGTTTAGAGTAAAAAAAAAGATGAGAAAGAGAAAAAAAGTTTTTACTCTTAATTTATTGAAAAATGCTTCAAAATGAAATGTTAGTTGGAAAAATGATCTGGTCAGGGGTTAATGGTGAGAAAGCATTTGTAACATAATCATCTCATTTTTTTTACCTACATTTTGTTATATGAGATTAGACCTTCAGAATACACTGCTTCATAATTTATGTAATATTCTGTCATAATATATTCTGCACTTGTTACACAACAAAAAGCCTTTTTGGGATTCATTCGCAGAAGCTACCATCAAGACAAAGTATCTAGACTAAAATAGTCTCGGGGAAAAAAGATTCCCAAAATATCTTTGAGTCAAAGAATCGAACCATTTGTATTTCTGAAAGCACTGCAAATACGGTGGCATCCATCACCCAATGATAAAAGTTGTAGTACAGAAAATCAAAGGGTTCCAACCCCAGTGCTTACATGTATAATTTGCACACACGCACGCACATACAAATATCTCCATCTCCATATCTCTATCTATCTATCTATCTATCTATCTATCTATCTATCTATCTATCTATCTATCTATATATATATATATATATATATATATATATATATATATATATATATATAAGGTATGGATATTGACTCAGCTCAAATTAGTCTTACACAGAGTTCCAGTCACGGACATTTAGCGAGGATCGTATTCACTTCACAAGCTAACATTCTGCTAAGTTTCGCTCTACTTAAGTAAACATAAGCATGTGTCTGTGTTGATGTCTACTGATCTATGTTCAGTCTGGTGCAGAGACACGAGAATGAAGCATCCAGTGAGAATCAAATTAAACAGGAATACTGGCTTGTTAACCATTACCCAAAGAATAGACGGGCAAATTTCAGTTTCATGCGGAGCGTTGTTGGTGACGTTTGGAGAATTTCAAACCGAAACCTTTATTCAGTCCGTGGGGGTTATTTGTTTTCATTCTGCAGTGACTATACCACCCCAGTTGAGGACGCCAGCCCATTTCAGTGTATAATAATGATAAATCATCCTCTCATGATATCTGACAGAAACGAATTAAATAGTCATTTTGTAAAGAAATTATATCACTACCGTTATGTCATTGGACTCTTTGGCTTTTCTCAAGTGTATATTGCATAAGGTAATTCTAAAAGAAATCCTTTGCCGCCTCATTGATCTAAGCAATAAAACACTGTACGGCATTATAAGCAGCAATGTTGACGATATTAGTCCAGAATATTCATAAAATAATGATTGTATTTTGCCTAAGAACTGGAAGCAAAAGTAAGAGAAACGAGCTTTAGAATACTTCATGATAAGCCTGGATATGGTCAACCCATAACTGAATGTGTTGATCGATCAAGTCGTTTTAAGGACAACCTTTTTCTCTCTGTGGTTGTCAGCCATGTTGTTTCACAAATTGCCCTCAAACCAACTATGTCTGGCCTAGTTTTCTGGACCAGGCAGTCGGACTGTGTTCATAGGTGTGACCAACGTCGATTGAAATTCATCCAAGCAGCTGGCCATGGGAGGTGCCCGCGTTTATATAACCGTCTATGTATGCTTACCATTGGAAGGAAAGATTGCCATAATTTATGCTTAAAGCAAGTAATCCAAAAGCAACCATGTTTGAGGAATTCCCACCATGCATCTGTTAATAGTATCTCCAAAGGACAAAGAGCTAGGAAATTAGCGAATAGAGTTTAATGTTATTAAGAGAGAGAGAGAGAGAGAGAGAGAGAGAGAGAGAGAGAGAGAGAGAGAGAGAGAGAGAGATAGAGAGAGTTATAAATTAGTTCGCCATACGTGTCAGGTAGATATTGTTTTAAGGTAAGAAATGATACTTTTGGAGGTGCTGGTGGCCAAATCGATAGTACATGCGAATGGATGATTGTCACTGTTTAAACGAACCGTCATCCAAAGTGAAAAAAAATGATGATCACTCCGAATGAAATCTCTTTGTCACAGCTGTTTTATTACAAAGATATGAAGTCCTCTGGACTGACAACCAAGAATTTCGGATCAATATACTTGTGATGTCTTGGTAACATACATAAAATATATGAACACGATCAGACGTATATGCAAGGCTTAACCTGAAAGAGTTATCAGTAGAATTTTGATCTGAAATTTTCACTGTATAATGCTCAATCTATGTAATTAATAGAGTAGTGTTGGGTTCAGTGCATTGACGGGGAGATTATGTTGAAAAATAAATACTTGTTGTGTTAAATAAAAGCTTTTCTTTTTCCATTACGAGGCTACAGACCTACTGGCGAACCAACGCGAATCTCTCTCTCTCTTCCTCTTTCTCTCTCTCTTAATATATATATATATATATATATATATGTGTGTGTGTGTGTGTGTGTGTGTGTGTGTGTGTGTGTGTATAACACTGATTTCCCTGTACCAGTGATTTCAAGCATTTTCCCAAAAGATTAAGAATAAACCTTTCATTCTATTCCACAACCACAATAGGATTTTTTTAAACGATTCAATAAGAGCTGGTGCCACGCCTTAAACCACTACGAGCTCTTACATCTACACTTTCAAACCCATTGATGGAGTTCAGTATGAGTGAAATATGCAAAAAATCTCATCAAATTGAAAGATCTCCTGTGATATTTATGACTACATGAGTCGGACGCTATGACGAATGGTTTACAAGAATATTTTGGAGATTACCATTCACTGCAGCGCATCAAAACTCCATGTGTCCAAATTGCACTTCGGTTTCCGCCCCCAAGTCATAATACCAGTGCATCTGACGCTGTATAATATTTGCATATTCAAAAAAAAAAAAAAAAAAATTAAATACCTATTTAGTATACTTACATATACAGTAATCTTGTATAATTTTGAGGCGGAAAACACACGAAGGTTGGCTTGGTTGCGTATTTCACACCGATGTCAGTGGATGAAAGCCAGGATTTCGAATGCTGATTTTCCAGGTAGGAAAACCCTCCCGTTGGATAGATTAGCGCCAGGGCCTATGATAGGGATGTGCAGCCGGTGCATTGCACCGGGACCCAGGTAGCCATGGGGGCAGGAGTTTCTTACTTAGAGCTATGTATCGAAACTTTCAAGTCTATACGGTACATAGTATGACATGCTTAAAGGATTAAAGCGGATGAAAACAAGGTATTTGGAGATCGAGGTTGTTCGGGTAGTGTGTATCTGATATAGGGAGCGAAAAACTGCTTTGCACCTCCTGACAAAATTCCTCTAGGAGACCCTGATTAGCGAAACTCAGTCTTCCTACTCATTCCTCTTATTTGACATGGGGCCAGATAAAGCCAAGTTTAGTAAATATCTATGCATCTCTATTGACAGATATTTACTAAGTTTAGTCTGGAACTTTGATGTATGTATCTTCGACGGAAAATCATACATACAGTCCTCCTTTTTTCATGAGCTCAGATATTAAATGTACACGTTTCTAATATTTTGAGAGGATTATCTTTTTATGGTCTCTCTAACAACGTTGAGTAGCATACTAATAAATGGAGGCTATCTTTGAAAAAGGACATTATGTAGCCATTCTGATATGGATCATTCTTTTGATTAAGAGTAGTTAGATTTTTAATTGCCAGGTTTTTGTAAAGATTCAATTGCCTCTGTATTGACCTGAATTTTGAATATTAAAAGTGACCAACAAAATTATGAGGCATTAGAGGCATTAGGCAGCCAATGTTGATTTTTTAAAAACTGAATTTCCTTAAATAACGATAAAAATCTGACCATTTTTAGCGATTAAAAATTGTGATTATGAAAATGGCCTATATCCAAATGGCTACGTGATATGTCTTTCCGAAATGATAAAATTTAGTCACACTGGATCATTAAAATGTGATATCATTCCATGTTGAATTCAAAATCAGTCTTATCGCATATTTGATTAAACATTCAGTGTCAAAAAGGTGAACTAAGACCGTTTTCTCAAAATTTTCGCTGCCAATCCTAATTTTTGTTTCAAGTCACAAATGTCACAAATGAAAATGAACGGAAGAGACTTTTTATTTATCTCTGCTAACGGAGTAGGAATGTACTCATTTATGTTTGTTTGCCCACACGATATCTCTAAAAGTTCTCAATAAATTTCATTGAGCAGATCTAGGAATTTATTTCGATTTAAAAAGACATTTTTGTATAACAATGCAATAGCCTGAAATATGGAAGATCCAACCTTACATAGTTACATCTCTTGCATTGTAGCTAACTATGTACTGTTTAGCTTTTAGTCACAATGGCGTAAGTAGAGGTATAAGATTTCTGAGCGTTTTCTTGTTAAAAGTGTGTTCATTCATTACTCTTTATCTCGTCAAAAGGATTATTATTATTAGTTGTAGGAGGAGTAATTAATGTAGTGGCTTGTTGGAGAGCCACTGTCACTAGAAGTATTTTATGAGCATTCGGTTGAAACATGGCAGCGTTTTCTAGCTTCCTATATTCTTACTGTAATATATCTCAAGCTGTCTAATAGCTAACTACGCAGAAAATCTTGGATCAAACCGGTTTTTCTGCTTCTTTTGCGTTCAGGTGGAACTTTAAGATGTATTGCTCTAGATACAAGCATCAAATGATCATCGACTGATGCCACGATTTGAAACCCTACAGCTTCATGTCGACGTGGCGAATCCTGGGGAAGGTCTTTGTCCAACGACGGACGTTGAAAGACTGATAAAAATGATAATGATGACCTCTGAGCTTATTCGAAGTTTCTCGTAAATACAATGGATTGGTAAAAAGAAGAAGAAAAAAAAAAGAATCAAGTTATTGTTGTTGCTACTGATAGAAAAAGGGAAGGAAATGATGTTAATTTCCGGACTCGAACGCAAGCTCTATTCAGTAGTTGCTCTGGTAATAACTCGACTGGAAGTTTAATGTCTTTGTCCTGGAATTTATTAGATCTGAAAAAGAAAAGTATACAACCAATGCATCTTCCTGATAGTCACTTATGGAGCTGAAACATGGAACTTAACCACGAGACAGACTTGCAAACTGAGAAGCATGCAGCGTACGCATGAGAGAATCATGCTCAACCTTACATGGAGAGATCACAAGACAGCACTGTATATCAAGAAGAAAACGGGAGTCCGAGACATCATAGAATCTTTTAGAAAACTTAGATGGCAATGGGCAGGTCATGTTGCAAGAATGGCTGACAACCGATGGACATCAAGACTCACAACATGGATCCCTAGGGATCACATGCGAAACCGAGGCCGACAAAATACAAGATAGAGAGATGAACTAAAAAAGACTGCTGCTGATGATGATGACGATGGTAAAGACATTAATTGCACCTTCCTTAACAAAACACGTTGAATAGATAAAAAAGATAAGAAGAGGTTGGTCATGAGATGGTTTCTGTCGAGTGATTGTCCAGACCTGTTTTTTTTTTATTTTTATTTGCACAGAAGTCATTATAACAAATACTAGGTTATGACTTCGAATGAAATTCGGTCTTCCTAAAGACATCCTGTTTTGTTACCTGTAATGAGAGCAGGAGAATTCAAGAAGTCGTTGAAAGCACCTGAGCTTATTTTTGGCAAACGTATAGATACCGGAGGAATTTAACGTTTTCTCAAGAGGCGTTGACACGCAACCCGCATGAATACGGGTACTTGACTCTATACAAGATTATTCACACCTCTATTAGTCAGCTAATGGGTATCTAACTACAGACAAACAGATTTCCCCATCCCCTCCACAATCCGAAAGTGGACCTTTCACAAGCCCAAAAGGTGTATAATGAAGAAGCAATTATCGTTAATTTATACGGGAAAGACATGGGGGACAAACATAGAAAAAGAGTATTTTGGACCCGGGAACGCTGAAAATTGTCCATATAAACTGATATTAATTTCTTCTTCATTTTATGCCATTTCGGATCGCAAGGGAAACCAGTAATAATGTAGGTATTTCGTAAAAGCGAATAGCATAAAACGAACTTTCAAAAAAACAGGATACCCCAGTATCTACCCATGTATAAATTAGTGAAGTGGTTACTGTTTGAGAGACACCAAAGTGAGCCAATAGTATATACAAAAAAAAGACAATTTCTAGAAGATATGAAACTGACGTTTTCAATTTGTTCATCTTGACTTTTTTCTCACCTACTGGCAAAATTTATTCTTTCCTATTGTATATTACTTGAGATAAATTATGACATTACATTCCGAGTTATAATTTCGTGGCCATCCAGACTATCAATAACACTGCAAAGAAAAAATCGAAATAAAAAAAGAAGGAAATAAAATCTAGTACATAAAATCTATCTAGCTTGGCTTGTTTCTTTGTTCGAACAGAAACTACAAAACAGTAAATGCTTGTAACGTTCGAATAAACGTTCAAGGAAGGTATTTATTTGCCACTCGACAATGGCAAGATCTAACACAAGGTCAGTAATTGTGTAGCAGAAATCTATATCCTCGACTGAGACGGCATACGACTCGGTCACCTTATCACAATGGGGCTCCCAGATGCTACTTTGTTCCCTTAGTTTTTTTTTTGCTGCAGTCAACAGGATTTATCGCTGAGCTTACTCTTCCTAATGTCATAGGACTGCTGTGTGTGGCATCCGGTTATTCATGAAGTTAACGTCGTCTTGGTATTTTATCTGCTCAGGCATTTTTGAATTGTTAGCATTACAGAATGCACAGCGCGGGTAGCCTAAGATAACGCAAGGATAATCTTGAGTGGGCTTGAATCTGAAGTGGCTCAAATGGATGAGAATGAGAACTTTAATCCTCATTGAACTTGAAAAGATAAAGGAGATTAGAATACATGATAAATGCCCACACAAAAATTCCTCACAGGAAAAAAGCAACATTCATCAATATGCACAGGAAAAGGCCCTCATGGAGGAAAATACCTGCAAGCAAAAATTAACCTCATGGAAAAAAAAGCACACACGGAAAGAAGAATACACAGAAAAAAGCCCACACGGAAGAGGTTTTTATTGCCCAGCATGAATTCCGATTGATATTCCGAAAACTAAAAGTTCTGTTCTGAAAACCATTTTTCTTCGCATGAATATGCCTAACCATTTTTAATAACCATCAGATAACATTATGCAAGAGATGTAAAATTGGAACAATTTATATGCTTTGTTATAAATGTATGTTCATTATTATTAAATCATTATTGGATTAGTAAATTCACTGTTATAAACAACTTTATAGTATAAAAAATAATAATGGAACCTAATCAAAAGATTGGCCCTCAAACTGAAAACCATGCAACGTACACAGGAAAGAGTTACGATCACTATCATATGGAGAGATCACAAAACAGCACAGTATATCAGAGAAAAAAAGAAACAGAATCAGAGGTATCATAGAATCCATCAGAAAACTCAAATGGCAATGGGCTGGTCGTATCGCAAGAATATTTGGCCGGCAGAAAATAAGATGGCGTGAGGAACTAGACATGTTCAGAAAATACTGGCGCTGCGACGCCCATGATAGAGAGGTTTGACGAATCCTGGGGAAGGTTTATGTCCAACAACAGATGCTAAAAGCATGATGATGATGATGATGATGATGATGATTTATTTTAATTGAGAGAATCAATTGGAAAGATTCGGTTGAAAATCAATTTCAGCGTAAAAGTAATTTCATATTTTCGATAAGGATGATCAAGCACTTTTATTTGTTCTTTTGAACTGAAAATAGATCTCTATTTGTTTAAAAAAACAAACCCTCTCTTTCCCAGTCTATACCTTTTCCCGCGCTAAGAATATTATGGGCGTTAGCTTTTGGTGGGGACTAACGAGAAAAAGCCCATGAGTCAAGTTTCAATCAATTCAACTCCAAAAAAATTAACGTTTGCTGCTATCGAAGCAGTAAATGTGATTATGTAATTATTCATTTTCATCATCTCAGTTTTCTTGCCAACGCTTTTAATTTGCTCGCTTTATTTTTTTTTCAATTTGCTCGGTCCAATTTTCAACTAGCTCGGGATAAAGTATAGAATTTCGGTCATGTTTACGATAATATTCGAACAATTACCATATTTACTGGCGTGTAAGACACAGGTGGGGCCTTATCTACACGCAGCCAAAAGTATTTTCGATGTGGGCTTTTTTCGTGTGGGCCTCTATCGGTGTAGGCTTTTTTCTGTTTAGGTTTATACTTCTACGAAGGGATTTTCCCTGTGCATACAGCAGAAGATAGTGCACGTTTTCACAACGTGTGAGTTATTCGCCGAAGTGTGCTTTTCGTCCATGGTCCTTGTGTTCACAACTGTGCTTGCATTCCCGGGGGTAACGAGAATCTTGCAACATGGGTTTCGATATTTGAAAATTTGTGATTTGGGCTGAACATTATTTCAATTGAAATGAAACAAGCAGCTCCAGACGAGACTAACTGCCTAAATCATCTAAGAGTAATTTTTAGTCGTACGAAAACAAAAACAAAACTTGAAATATAAGAACCAGAAAGCCATAGTGTTAATCTTGTGGAGCTTGGAGATATTAAGTTCGATTATTACTAATCGAAAGGTCTGGGCAGACGTCTACAAACACCGCTGAACATCGATGTAAGTATGGAAATATTACTCATAAAATAAAAAAAAGTACTAATGAAATAAAAATACCCCAAAGTTCTAAAAAATGCTAGAAGTACTAATAAGATAAAAAAAAAAGCATATCAATAATTGCATCAGACGCTTTAGAAGTGTAATCAATAAAGGAAATAAAAGAAATTTGTTCCAAGACAATTATGACTTTTTGTTGGTGTGTGTGTAAAGACTAAATGCAAGTATTCAGAAATGAGTTTTAATATAAGTAGGGACATATTGATTTACTTATCTATCTGTAAATCAATTGATTTTGTCTACGCTTCTGTTGCGCTTGAATGTTTCTCAACATATCTTGATCTATATATCCCTGTAATATCTATCTCTATATCGTTGTAAATAAATGTATGTAGATCTCCCCTGGCCTTTGTGTAGTCTAGCACAAAGACGTAGGAATAACACACCCAGTGAGGATCAAACAACACCATACTAGATTTCAGATCATTTTCTTAACCACCTTTTTTTTGGCCTTTTCGGCTTAGATTAAAGTGTAGTATCTGTTCCCCGAGAGAGCCCGATGCGTCGGTACTGACATTTGCCAGTCGAATGGGCTGTAGATAGTGTGTGTCAAAGACTGAGTGCGCCGATGCAATGCATCAGCCAATGAGGTTTTACTGAGGCTGAGCATTGGAAGCCTTTGGGTCCGACCTTGGGCTCTCCCACTATTACTCGGTCCAGCTGCGGGGGATACGGCGCCATTGTTCCATTGCACTTGAAGGAACAGGTCGGGATTGTCCTGACGCTTTCATGACGGCGGTTGCTCTGGTTGCTTAGCGAGCAAAGTCGAATCGGCTGGATCTATTTTTGATGGCTTGGTCTCCTTTCCCCCATGTAAAGCCCCGACTCTGTGTCACATTTAACACAAGATAATACCCAAAAATTTGAACAGCCTCGATTAACCAAATGTAGTACAGAATTTTGAAATCAATTTCTTAACCATCACAGATAGATATATAGAATGACGCGAACACACACACACATATATGTATGAGATAATACCCCAAAATTTGAACAGCCCAGATTAACCAAATGTAGTACGGAAATTTGCTTCTAATCTTTGTGAGCATTACTTCTTGCAGCTTCAGCAGCCAAGCTGACGCCAAGCGTATCACACCCCACTTTTCTTTAGATTCCAAGGATTTCAATTCGCTGCGCCAGGTAACAAAGCCAGAAGAGTTGGAAGTTATACTTTTTCTCGTGAAAACGACATTAGTGGACCTTCAAAATTCAAAATCTGTTTGTCGGTTCAATTTTTAGTATTACATCCACTGTCACGTAGCAGTCCGTCATTCGTTCATGAAAAGCAGAAGAATAGTTCGTTTATGTGTAGGAAGCGAATCACTTTCTCGATTTTTTTTAATGACACTGTCGCCTTCTGGAAGATGACTGCTGTTGACCTGTATTTAAATAAATCGATGAACAAAACACATGGTGAGAAAATCTCGTGGGTATTCGGGAAAGTGATCGATTTTCAATCACATCAATATTGTTCAAAGAGCTTTTTATTTTTTATCTTTCGTTGCAAAAGTAATATTTTAAAGACGTTTTAGAAAACATGTATCCAGATTTGAAATCGGTAAAAGAAAAAACTAAATTAAACCAATAGAATATAAATTATAAAAAATGAGAGTAAAAAATATAAAAGTGCAGATGGAGAGAGCAACTTAGAGACTTTGTTTTGCGCTCGTCATTTAGTTGTATGCTTTTTCTACATGATATGAATATTTATGGATCCGTTGGTAGTAAGGTACTTTGTGAGAGTAGCATCAGTAGGCGTGGGAGTCCATACACCGTGGACAGGTTTGCAAGAACAAGCGAATCAAGATTATATATTTGTTAATCCTGTGAGAAAACTCTCGGATATATTAGAAGTTTGATTATTCTTGAATGAGAAACTGCTAAACTCGTTTTAATGTGAGAGTCCTTTGTTACAAACAGGGCTTCAAAGATTTTATGGGCAAAATTGTGATACAAACTGGGAAACAAAAAAGCCATAATGTTCATTATAAAGGTAGTTGATGAAATATTCATTTTAATCAGATTCAATTTTGAAACTAAGAAGTAAAATCAGAAGGCAGGATAGCTATGATCTGCTTTTCTCCAAATTAATGGACGACTCTTGTTGAGAAGAATATGATGTCTCCGTTGATACTGATTACGAGAATCAAAACAAAGGTTCCGGGGAATTCGAACAGTGTGCCTGAATCAAATGTAGAGCAGACTTCTGCCACAAACACTATGTGAACAGTACCAAACATTTAATTTCCACTTTCATATCATCATCATCATCATCATCATCATCATCAGTAGTCTTTTAGCGTCCGTCGTTGGGCATAGACCTTCCTCAGGATTTGTCACAATTCTCTATCATGGGAATCGCAGAACCAGTATTTCCTGAATCTGTCTAGTTCATCTCTCCATCTTCGTACTTTAAACGCAGGTGGTGGAAACTAGGTATTAGGGTATGTTGGAGTAAGCAAATTTTTATGGTCGAATTCTTCGAAGTGGGAGGTGCGGTGTGGCCGAACGGATAACGGCCCCTGGAATGAACAATGAATTAAGTTCAAACTGCGACTTGGGCAGTTTGAGTTTACTTCTTGGTAATGCCCTTAGTGTAGTACAGTACACCCGGGAAAAGACAAGAGTCAGGGACATCATAGAATCCATTAAAAATCTCAAATGGCTGTGGGCTGGCCATGTCGCACGAATAGAGGACAACTGATGGACATCGCGACTCACAACATGGATCCCCCGAGATCTGAGGCCGGCAGAATATTAGATGGAGAGACGAGCTAAACAAATTCAGTAAGTACTGGCTCCGCGACGCCCGTGATACAGAATTGTGGCGAATCCTTGGGAAGGTCTATGTCCAACAACGGACGTTGAAAGACTGATGATGATGATGATGATTGTCCTTCGGGAAGGCATAAATTTATCTCTCCCTTAGCTATGTATAAAATTGCACAGGGTAAAGTGAAAGATGGTGGGGGTGCTAAGTCTATTTCACAGATTTCAAACGGAACGAGTAAGCAGTAATGTGATACATCGAATCTAAGCCGAGACAGCTGAAGCAGCAGCCAGCGTAACGCTCTTTTGAAAACAGCTGTCAGGAAACTACGAGAAAATTGTAAAAATAAATTGTCTTCTCTCGTTATTTTGGCTCGTGTCATCTTCATATGAATTTAAGACAGCTGTTTATTCTCTTAATTTTTTCCAGATATAAATCTTTGTTGTATATTACAAGGACGGCAGAGATATTTCGGTAAAATAGGGCACATATCTATCGAAATTCAAAGCGAAAATGAAGTAAGAAAGCAATACAATCGTGCTGGGTAAACGAAAAGTTCCGTAAGGTTAATTAAATAAAAATAAAAGGTTTTTTTTTTCAAGATTAGCTTTATTCAGCAGCATATTTCCTGCTGTCTTCCAGGTAACTATAGTTACATCCTCACGGTAAATTTCATCTTTCTAAACAAAAAACTGCTCCAGGTGCCTTTTGTAATTGTGCAGGGAATTCATTTTTTTTCCACGAAGGAAATTCTATAAAAAACAGAAAAAATGGTGATTTGAAAGTGCAGTATCTTGTACATATGATGGAAGAGTGAAAACTAATCTTTTGCAATTTCGACAAATTATGTAATTATTGTTATTAACCTTATAGGCTGTCTTCGTCGGCCATTAAGCTTGATGTTAAGTCATTTCCGTTGCGTTCACAGAACGAAGGATTGCCGTCTCAATGCAGATATCACCATGTGTATGCACCGAGATAACTTGACAACTGGTCATTGCACCAAGTTGACATGTGTTTTTCCATGCACCAGACGATACAGTAAGTTTGAAGTCGTTTGGATTTACGGCACTCGATACGAGGTAGGTACTAAATTTACCATGAAAATTTAATTTGAGTTTTTGGCCCTACGTCACCAGCGTTCACTACCGCAAGTTCATATATTTTGAATGTTTGGTGTGTGCGTATATGTGTGTGTGTGTGTGTGTGAGACAGAGAGAGAGAGAGAGAGGGAAAATCAGTTTTTTTCTTCTGTCGAATCTTTCTATAGAACGAGATTAAATTATCTCCAAATAATGTTAGACGAACTAAACGAAGCAAGCAAGCATGAACTTTAGCAGAACAAATGTCATGTACAACAAGCATGTTGGGAACAAAGACACTACAATTGAAATCAAAAATGAAGAACTGGAGAAAGTAGAACATTACATATGCATAGGAGAACGAATCTCCATGAAGTCATCACAAGAAGAAATAAAGCAAAGAATCATACTGGGTCGGCAAGCTTTTAGTAGAGCAAGCTCGACTTTCAAGAACGAGAAAATCCCACTAGTCTTAAGGAAACAAAACTTCATCCGAAATAATTTAAAAAAAAGTTTTTTGTTGTAGAAAAATGATTTTTTTCCAATGGGATTTATTTTAACCAAAATACTTGAAAGGATTAGTTTCGCACGATAGAAGAAAAGTGAAGATTCAGTTCAGCATTATAGCTAAATAGTACCTCCCCCAACCCAGAAAAAATGGTATCTTTTTTAAAAATGATTTCTCAATTGAGTGAAAATGAGTTATCAGAATACTTTGGAACCACAATTTCGCACAATGGAAGGGAAGCGAGGGTCGAAATTTGCAGCATAGTCACATTATATGTAGAATAATCACACAAAAATACGTGTTTTGGAATACTGATTTCTCAATTAAGTCAAGGGAACTAACCACAGCACTTCGAAGCCACAGTTCCGTACGTAACATAATGGATGGGGAGAGAGGACCTAGTTGTCTATACATCGTAAATTGTATGTTTTAGAAAAAAAGGATTTTTTCAATAAAGTAAATCTTAACCATATTACGCCATAGGCGTACTTTCGCACAAGAGACGGAAAGTGAGAGTCCAGTTCAGCAGTATAGTTTAATCCTGAATCTTTTCTTCCAATTTCTACCTATTTATTAAAAAAATGATTTCTCAACGGAGTAAAAATTAATAATCGAAATACTTCGAAGCTGTAGTCTGGCACGATGTACAGAACAAGAGGGCCCAGTTCAGCAGTAAAGTCAGATTATATATAGACCCCCAAGGAGAGAAAAAAAAATAATGTTTTTGGAGAGTGATATCTCAGTTAAGTCACGGGAACTAACAGCAATACTTCGGATCTGTAGTTTCGTATGATATTCATCGCAAAGCATCATTATAATAAAATGAATATGAAGTCAGACAAATAAGATTAACTTCTTAGACTTTCAAAACGAAACATTTCAAAAGAATTTCTGATCAAAACAAAAAGAATCTCTGATGACGTAATAAGATATGGCATATAATCAGTGGGAAGTTCCGCCTGGTAATCATATAGTAAATTGGACCCTGCCTACTAAAACACAATGTAACCCGTGAAAATCACCCGGATTGGTTTTATTAGTTAGAGCACCCTGAAAATGCAGAGGAAAAATATTCAGCCAACCATGTACCGTTTTGCTGGGTTACGGTAAATAGCATATATATATATATATATATATATATATATATATATATATATATATATATATATATATATATATAACGATCATTATCATAGAGACTGACAACACTCAGGAATACTAAGCTACATTTCGAATTATTGGGTCAAAACATTTGCGAATCTCAATTTTGATTTATTGGCATCGATAGCTTTGTGTTAAATTTTCCCTTTTCTCGCTTTTGAAAGCGAATAAATAAATGCAGCAAATGGAGAGGTTAGTTTTTTCAGACTCAACTTGCGATGGCTTTGTCTCTAGTTTCAATTTTCAGTTGCTTGAATCATCTTTTTAGACACTACTAGTTTGCTTGCGACTCATTGTATATATCGGCGACTGTGAATCGTGTAACCTATAGGTCTTTGAAACTTTGAAGAGTGTATCGAAAATATTTTTGAGGCCTTGACTTAGGTTAAATTAAGCTTTATCTTTTTGACATATTTCCCATTGCTACCACTAGTCGATATTCAGACTGAGGTATTTCGAAAGCTGGTTTCCAAGGTAGACAAATCCTTTCAACTAAGAATATTGGTGTAATATAAGCTCCATCTATCTCCATCTGGCATCGTTGCGTACTAGGTCAAGTTTAGCAAATATTATTCGCTAGCTTAGTGAGTTCAGTCTTAACTGGATGAGTTGCTACTGTGGTCTTGTGCCATGATAGGCTTCTCTTAGTAAATCAAAAGATGAACGCCTAGCAAGTTAGTCTCGCAGACTATTACTTAAGTAGTTTGTTCGAATCTCATTGGGTACTCCACGCCTGTGGAATTATGCTCAACCAAGGTAAGCTTTGTAAATATATATTAGGCATGTGTTAAGCCTTTAATTTTAATGCGAAAAAGAATTAAGTCTTCAGCTTTTTCATTACATTTGGTCCATTCCTATCTTACCTATTTTTCTACATGTTGTATTTCGCCTGAGAAAATTACTTACCTAAATTTTGAACGTACTATCTAATCTATGGGCCAAATGTCAGAACAGACTGGGATGTTAGCCTTGGGAAAGGCAATGAATGTTAGTTATTGGCTGTTCTATTTTTCTTCCAAAACGGCGTGTGAATTTTATCTGGAAGAGTAACCCTTTAAATGCCCAGAATAAATAGGAAGGGATATGCTGACCCCTTGAATAAGGTCCAAAAACTAGCAAAAGCTGACAATACTCTAGAGAGAAATATGAGATATCTACAAAGAATATATTCATCATCTTTTTAGGGTCGGTCGTTGGACGTAGACCTTCCCCAAAATTCGCCGGACCTTTCTATCATAGGCATTCTGAAGCTTTCTACTTTCTAAACCTGTCTATTTCACGCCATCTTATTTTCTTCCGGCCACAGTCTCGCATATGATCTCTGGGGATCCACGTCATGAGTCCTGATGTCGAGTGTTTGTCTGCCATTGCAACATCACCAGCCCATTGCCATTTGAGTTTTCTAATGAATTCTATAATACATCTAAATAATACATATAAATATACTATGCTGTCTTGTGATCTCTCCGTGTGATATTGAGCATGATTCACTCCTGTGTACGTTGCATGGTTCTCACTTTAAGAGTCAATCTTTCGGTTAGGTTCAATGTTTCAGTTTCATAGGTGACTATCAGGAGGACGCTTTGGCTATATACCGTTCTTTTTGAGACTATTGGGATTTTCTTATTCTTCAAGGCTAATCTAGAACAATTCTTTGCTTGATTTCTTCTTCTTTTGAGGATTTCATGGAGATTTGTTGTCCAAGGTAGTGGTGTGTTCTCTTTTGCTCTGCGTTATCGATTTCGATCGTTGTGTTTTTGTTGTAAATGCCATTTGTTTTCTGTAGTTCATGCGGAGACCAATTTTCTTGCTTTCTTCCTTCTGTTAATCAAGCATTATTTGGAGATCATGAAGGTTCTGTCCAGAAAGGATGGTGTTGTCTGCAAATCAGAGTTTACGTAAGTATTCGCTGTCTATTTTGATTTCTCCATCACTCAGTCTAAGTTTTGGGGGATCACCTTGAGGCAGGCTGTGAATAGTTTGATGAGCTTGTATCACCATGTTTATATTTATATAGCCTATGAAGGAACTGCCGCATCGGCGGATATATTGCAAGACTATTACATGTATGGGATCTACACCTTCTTGCATGAGAGCATCAATGACCCTAGGTATTCCACTGAGTCAAAGGCATTCCTAAAGTCAACAAATCCTACAGCGAGTAACTTTCTACTGTTTTATCTTTTGGTTGATTTATCAAATGGTCAGTGATAGACTTGCTTCTTCTAAAGTCAGTCTATTCCCGTGGACAAAACTAAAATCATACTGGAACGAAGAGATTACTCCTCTGGTTGCAAAATTGGAAAAATCCCTTTCAGAAGTATCAGCTACTTTTGTTATACTGCATGTTTTGTCTTTACGTAAATCAAAAGCCTTTTTTGAATGCTAAACTTTTTTCGCGTCTAAAAGCTGTCCCCAAACATTCAAATATTGTTTTGAGATTTCTTTTATGCTAAATGTCGGTTTTTGGCTCTTCTACTTCTTACAAAGATTTTCTGTGAATTTTATTTATAAAGTATGTCTTTAAATGTCCAGAAAAAAAGGATAAATATACTGGCCTTTTAAATAAGGTCGAAAGAACTAGCGACAGTAAGTATTACTCTGGAGGAATGAGACATGGCGAAATATCAATAAAAATACATTACAAAGTTAAAATCATACAAGTGGAGAGTTTACTGCACTGGTCACCAAATTACTCGGAGGAAAAATCTTTCCAGAAATATGGGCCGCTTTGTTAAATAAGGAACTTATTAAAAAACTCCGATTAAACTTAAAATTAATTTCCATAATCTGGTTCTCAAATACTGCAGGAAATGGGAGCATCTCACTCATAAGAATAGCCTAATGACCTTGAACTTGAAACTTACATTTTTTGTGCTAGGTGAGTTTGAACTTATAGAATTGATATCCAATCTTTTATCAATTTCTCCCATGATTTATTCAAAGTAGCAATTTTGAATTTATAAATTCTAAATAACACTACTAGAATCATGTTAGTGAGTACAACCTGTCATATGTTGTTTGGTGTGCTGATGGATATCGCGAAGTGACATTTACTGCCACGATCCCTTCGAATATGTATGGGCCAACGCAGAGGTAGCCGAACATTCCGTATAGTTCTTTTTAGTGTGAGTTTTTTTTTTTTTTAATAAAAAAGATTTATACACTAAATTAGATAGTGTGACGAACTAGATAAGTTCAGGAAGTTCTGGCTCTGCGACGCCCACGATCAAGTGGTCAGGTGGATCTTGTGGAAGTTTTATGTCTAACGACCGATATTAAAAGTCTGCTGCTACTGCTGAAACACATAAACATGTTTACTTATAACTATCGAGTTTTCAGACATGTCTTGTCAACTCATCAATAAAATGTCCACAATTTAGGATATCTGCATGACAGCAGCTGGCGTTTTGGGCGGTGTATAATTCCAAATGGATAAATATATGCTAATGAATCATCATCATCATCATCATCATCATCGTCATCATCATCAGTCTCTTAACGTCAGTCATTGGACATAAACTTTCCCCAGGATTTGCCACACTTCTCTATCGTGGGCGTCGCAGAGCCAGTGCTTTCTGAATTGTCCAGCTCGTCTCTCCATCTAATACTCTGCCAGCCTCGGTTGCGCATGTGATATCTGGGGATCCACCTTGTGAGTCGCGATGTCCATCGGTTGTCTGCCATTCTTGCGACATGGTTGGCCCATTGCCATTTGAGTTTTTAAATGGATTCTATGATATCTCGGACTCTTATCTTCTCCCGGATGAATTGTGCTGTCTTGTGGTCTCTCCATGTGAGGTTGAGCATGACTCTCTCGTGTGCACGTTGCATGTTTCTCTGTTCGTAGGTCTGTCTCTTGGTTAGTTTCTATTTTTCAGCTCCATAAGTGACTGGAAAGAAGGATGCATTGGTTGTTTACTTCTCTTTTTAGGATTTATGGGATATTCTTGTTTTTTGAAAGTTGAGCTTCCTCTGTCAAACGCTTGCCATCCTAGGGTGATTCTTTGCTTGATCTCTTCTTCTTTTGAGGATTTCATGGAGAATAGTAAATATTAAAAATAATACAAAAAATAATTACAATAATAAGTGAATACAAAAATGTATAAAATTGTTAAAAAAACTGAATAAATACAAAAAGTGCCACAGATATTTTAAACGAAATAAATCAAACAGTAAAAATAGCGTTCAGCGTTTGTTTTCTAGGGAGGGTAGTTAAAGAGGCAGCGCACACCCTCATCTTCTTTCTCCAACAACTGTACCTCCTGTAACTCTTATCTCTGACGACATATGATCATAACGTTTTGGGATATGGAAATGCTCAAATCTCTCCCCATATAGATTAATAATAATTGCTTATTTGCTTCACACCACTTAGGTTTTCGAATTTATTCAGGATCTCTCTACTTTCCAATAGCAGGGGACCTGTATATCATATGCTTTTGGTGTAAACCACTTTTGGCTCAAAACCAAAATCATGGATTAAACTGTGAAGATCAAACCCACCAAGTAGGAATCCAACTCATACGCAGTGGCTAAGGAGATCGGTTATTCGAAGATTGTTGTATGGCAGGTGCTTCTTCTGTCAGCACTTATCAGGTTTTGTTTGGTAAGTGAATTAATTTAGCAAGTTTTGGCCTCAATTTCAAATAACTGCTGGCGTCCATGCATCATCACGGTTGATAATTCACTACGCAAATTAGAAAATGTCTGAATATTAATTATTTTGCGAACGTTCGGTTTGTTTATTCATAAGATTTTGTTTGAAAAGAACTACCCTGAATGTTAGAGCTTACAGCCAAATCACGTAGGATACACAGATTCTCGTGCGAACACCGAAGTCAAGTGACATTGAACCAGGTCAGTTATTAGATGGATGACTGTTTTGGAATACCAGGTGATGTAAGTGACAACAGTGAAATGAGTGACACCATTTTGAGTGTCGCTTTTAAGTCTTTCCCACTTATTTGCAAGCCGGGACAAGAGAAACTTTTGATAAGGGAATCTATTTCTTCTTTCACTAGCTAGGGCGACCAGTCTATGGGGACAGACAACTGAGATTTCAAACCAATGAGTGGAGCCCCAGTGTCAACTTCGACGTTCTTCTGATAGCTCCTGCAGCCAAGCTGAGGCCAAACATATCACTGCCTTCTTTCTTCTGGTTTACAACGGCGAGGCTGAGGTGAGGATTCTGTCAACTGGGCTGAGTTCATTCCAGGTTCTTTCTATTATTTACTGAGACAGAAGGAGAGGTTCTTTTTTGTGAAGAATGATTTGAAAGATCTGACGATATTTAATACGTTGAGTATTTGAACAACAGAAAGCCAAATAGGAGAGAGGAAGTTAGAGTAGAGAGATTGTGGTGGGCCATTTTTCTTCTATGTGGAGATTAGTTGCCTTCCTATAAAAAGAAAGTCGAGCCCCTGCCTCTTTGCCTCGCCTTGGCTTGAAAACTGACCTTTGGAATCAGTATGAAAGACAGGGAGCATTCTTGATGATTTTTATAATGTCATTTGAATGGTTTCTTTTCTTCTTCGTTCTCAGTTCTTGCAGTCCGATTCTCCATTGTCCACTAAACCATCCCCATTTCCTTTCTCGAACCCCCTGTCTCCCCCATTCCCTCTCCCTGGCTGACAGTGTCAACCAGGCGAAAACGATCAGAATTATGAAGAAAGCACACCACTACATCTTATGAAGACAACAAATCCCCATGAAATCCCCGGGAAAACAAACGAAGAATCACTCTAGGCTGACAAGCTTTCGATAGAGCAAACTTAACCTTCAAAGACAAGAAAATCCCATTAGTTCTAAAGAAAAGCGTTTACAACCGATGCACCCTCCCGATAGTTACTTATGGATCTGGAACGTGGGACCTAACCAAACATTTAACCTTGAAACTGAAAACCATGCAACGTGCACAGGAGGGGATCCTGCTCAACATTAGATGGAGAGATGAAAAGGCAGTGCAGTATATTAGAGGGAAACAGGAGTTAGATACATCGTTTGATCAATTAGAAAACTAAAATGATAATGGGCTGGTCATGTAGAAAGAATGTCAAACAGCTGCTGGACATCATGACTAACAACTTTGGTCCCTAGAAATCATGTACGAAACTGTGACCGACAAAAAATGAGATAACGAGAAGAATTAGTACTTGCTCCTTGACACCCACGATCTGGCGAATCTGGGACGTTAAAAAGCTTCTGCTGCTGTTGCTGCCGCTGATGACTTCTTAAATTCTTTAAGATCTTTGAATTTTTCACTAAGTTTCATCATCTTGTGAACTATTAGGTTGTTACTTAAAAAATGCCATTTTTGAATTGTCATATGTAGTTATGTTTCGACCGTATGAAATACAAGAACCGGCAAATATTTAATGAACACATAACGCATCTAAAAAAATAACTTTTCAAATCAATCCTCTTATGAAATATGCTATTACTCTGAAATTCTTTAGGTTAGTGATAACAAATTCAGTAAAAGCAGAGATCATGATTTCCCAATTATTGAAACTCTTATCATGGATAAGAAGTTCAAAATGCTTGACATCATGATAATCAGTTCGAGCATGGTCAGGTGAATATGGAGAATGTTACAATACTTCATATCTTAATTCTTCAAGCTTGATCACAGTGAACTGAAAGGTTTGGGATCGAGAAATGTGATGGGGCATTATCTTGTGTCCACGTTGGATACATTTTTTCTAACTGTTAACCTTTCTTATTGCCTTGAGATGTTGTGATTTAATTGCCAGAAATTGCTCGAACCATTATTTGCGGGTCGTTAACAACAACTGTTGATAATTTGTTATCATTAAGGATTGGTTAGAACCTCCCATTATATTTATTATTGGTATCCTTATTTCCAGACCTTAACTATTGAACCAATGCTGAACAGTTTGCATTGTAGTTGTGTTCACTCCAAATGCTTTGTTGACGCTATCAACAGTTTGTGCAGCTTTATGTCCCAATTCAAAAACTTAATTGAACATCGGTCTAACTTTTTCTGGAGACAGCATCTTCGTTAAGGGCTGAAAAACATTCACGTTCTTTATGGCATAAAATCATTTAATTTCTAACAACGTAATATGATAAAACTGAATTAAAACATACATACAGTGCATGCCAAATCATTTAAGCAAAAGTGTTATACAATTGTAAATTCAGTTTCACGTAAGTTCGAAAAAAATAATTGGACACAAACTAAGTAAATATCGAAGCATAGCAAAAAGAAGGCATTCGACAGTAAACAAACGGAAACCATTTTTGTTATAACTTTGCTTTTTCAAGAGTGCCAAATCAATGGGTAACCGCTGCAAAAGTATTAAGATATGAGTCGTAAAATTGATTTATCGCAGGCTGAGGAGAATTCTATCATCACACAGCTTGAAAAAAGCAATACAATTCTTGAAATAACAAAACTGCTCAACAGGGACCGTCGGACAGTGAAGAAATGCGCTTGAGACTCTATTGTATCACATAAAACATCAGATAAGGGCAAGGGTGTCTCAAATTGAGCGTATTGTCAGAAAAATAACACCCCTATGTAGCAAAACTATATATATCGAGGAGGTTGATCGAAGTAACGTGTCCAAATTATCTTGATGTCGAATTCTCCTTCACGTAGCAAAATGTGTCAGGCCTGATATTCGATCGCCTTTGAAGCCCATACACAATGTGAAACATCCGGAATGGGCAAGAAATTATTTGAAAAATGACTTCAATGTTGTTCTTTTTACTGACTAGTACCGAGCTACTCTTAATGAACCGAATGGATGGATCGAAATTTGCATTGCCAAGGGAGAGAAGCGACATGTGCGTCTAGGCATCAGCAAAGTGGTGGAAGAGTTAGGTTTTCAACTTGAATTGTGGCAGACAAGTTGGTTGAACCTTGACATGCATCAAATGTAATATAAATGAATTCCTTTGCTTACATTGAATTTTTGAAAGACAATTTTCACTCTTGGTTCATGACCAAGTCTCTCGGCCTACGTAGGGAACTTATCTTCTTGCAGGACAACGCCCCTCGTACAGTGCACACGCAACGGTCGACTACCCGACTGAAATGGGTTGCAGAAATGGTGACTTAATGGCCTGGCCACCGTTTTTTTTTTCAGATTTCAACGCAATTGAAACTCTCTGGAGCATCCTCAAGAGGAAGGTAAATGAAAAAGGGCGTTAGTTTGCTACCAGAGAAGACTGATAGCTAATTACTCTAACAAGTGCAGAAGCTATTACAACGGATGATTTTCAAAATCGACCTATACTTGTGATTCGTGGGCATGTTACAATTCAAAGTGAATGGTTTGTATCGGAGTTATCGTTTTCCAAATGGCATTCTTATAATCTATAGGCTTGAGTATTTCACGTTTAAACATTCTTAATTCTAAATGTGTGCTATTCAATGATTTAACCAATATACAACTAGTGGCGTGAAATAAATCGAGGAATTTCAAAAGAAAAAAATACCCCATATTCTAAACCACCTGTACATTTATGTTCAATATTTGCAGGCATTGCATAATAATGATGTACAAGTATTTGTGCTGAAAATTATTGAAATTCTGCAGCTGAATTTAGAAGAGAAAACGTATTTCCATAATAATGTATCTGGACAAAGTTTTATGTACATGCCAAATATATTCATCATCTTGCAAACTAAAACATTTATGAATTTAAATTAGAGCCTACCGTGTGCAGAAAGTAACATTAACAATTCAGTCTTTGCTACGATAGAAAACAGTTAATCAAACTTAACAATAAAAATGGCGGCCCTAACTTGCAAAACTCTTTATTAAATGAGCGATTCGTAAAGAATTTTTTTTAAGTGGGAGCCGCTTTTTTTTATTTCCAAGTGCGATTAACTGTTTTTTTCCCCATCGGAACAAAGCAAAAAAGTCACTGCACATCTCAAAACTGGAAACACCCATAGTATATCAGCTCTTGAATATGTTCTCTAAGTACAAGTAAAAAACCGCTTCGTTGAGTTAACTGTCTGGTTAATTTTTTCTTCTTGAAAATGTACGTGGCTTTCCATTCATTTCTTTTTTACCTCTATGAGTTCGTTTTTATTTATTGCTTTCCACCGATGAATTGACGGGTACATCTTGAAAAAAAAAAACTTCATATGCTGCCTCTGTGAAGAAATGAATAAACGCCTACCCGGTAGCTCTTCTACTCATAACATATGAACAAATTTCCTTAATCAAAGCAAAATAATCTGCCGGGAAATGAACTCGGATTGTTTACATATTTGCAAATAAACAAATGAATAAGAGACAATACCCAATAATTGACACCAATGGTTTTTCCCTTGACAAATCAGTCGTTAGTATATACATAGGGGCGAGTGCAAATGCAGAAACCACACAATTATTATTAGCTTGAAATCCCCCAGATTTTTTTGATGCTCCGAGTTGGCGTATTTTAGAGTATTTAGGGATACCTTAATTCAAGCTCAAGCTGCAATGCATTTAGTTTCAGAGGTCACGCACAGGTATGTTCTGTCGCAGGAGGCGAGTGCCTTAGCAATTGTTTACTAAAGTTACTGCACTATGCAAATCATGTAAACAGCCAGCCACTTGCTGGAGTTAGTAAAGATTAAAATAGGTGAGAGCATTGTAATAACCCATTAGGGTGGAGAGCTATGGAGATAAGAAAGAAAAGAAGGTTCCTTTTTATTTTTTCGAAAATACGCCAGCAAAAATTGAGGTGCGTCTTATACATGCGTACGTCTTATATACTATAAATACTAGTAGTATTCAGTTCATAGATTTTTGACACAGACTCCATCTTAAAAACAGGTTATGTGAGAAGTTAGAAGTTCTTTATGATTTTAGTTGATGCTAGTTATAGTAAACCCAATCAAGAAGAAACCAGACATTGGCCTTTAAAACGGCAGCGTCTTGAGTGTTGTCCGGAATTATTTTTAAGGCGATTTCTCTTTCACAGGAAATGCTCAACGGACTCATTATATTACAAGTGTCTTTTAGCTGAGTGCTAAATTTTCATGACTTTTCTTGGAAAAAGTCTTCCTGGTTACAATCTTTATTTACAAGTAACAAATATTTGGTTGGCCAGAAAGTTCATACGTTTTATTAAGTAAATTAATTTTTAAAGATTGTTGACATTAACTTTATTTAATAGCATACTGACCCTATAGATTCACTATCTTCTATCATCATCCAAGAATCTTCAGAATGTTACCCTCACAGAACCTCTTAGCTTTCAGGGTAGAAAAACTGCTCCAGGTGCCTTTTGCAATTTCCAGGTAATTTAATTTTTTCATTATGACATCTCAAAAGTGCAAAATCTGGCAAATAGTTCAGATGAGAAGGGACTTCAACACTGTCATTATTTTTTTTCAGTCACCAAAGAAACATGTAGTCTAGCATTATCCTGATGGAATTTTATACTTTTTCTTCCAACGAACGGAAAACCGTCAGGCAGCACCTAATTCTATCCCTCTTAGCGCGAAGTCATTGATTTGATTAGGGAAATCTCAAGGAATTCTGATTGGTTGAAATAGATATGTATTTATGCACCAACTTTTGATTGGCCAAAGAGAAGATTCATTTAGTTCAACCTTTTCTTTGTAAAAGGATGGAGAAGAAAATATTTGTTGTAGTGGTTCGAAAAATATCCCTGGCTTCTGGCATTGAAGAAGTCGGCTATACATTATTAGTTCGAAATAAAAACACACCGAACATAATTAAGATAAATACTTCCACCACTTGAGCATATAGCCACGTGTATTCTTTCTTATGAACTTGCAGTCATCGCAAGAACAGCATATTCCTCAGAGATTATACTTGTATGACTTCTTGACACCGATCACTCAGATTATTCTTTTTGATCGCGAGGAAAGATAATCTAAAGCCAGGTAAGTAGGTAGTCACGTATAAGCCATCTGATGAACATTGAAACTTTGGGAAAACTCTGAGTCAGACTTTCCACTGAAAACGATCAAATATATGCGATTATGTGTGAAAGTCTGGAATGTGTTGTTCACTAGTCAGCGATTGTCTCCGGTGTCAAGTTGGCAAGAGATGGTACGCAGCATCCTGCTTAGGGAAAATCCATCTTCATAAGCAGCCTGAAAAAAAAGGCTCTCCGGCATTAATAGTTTAGATGAAATGAATATCTTTGAAACTGAAGATCTGTCCTATTAATTCTGGGTGTTAACTGAATATTCTCATTTCTGCATTTATTAGTGATTTGATAGAAAGATTTTTTTATATTCTTCTATTCAGAGGATTGTCATTTATCAAGTCAAGCTTGGTAAATATTGCATGCAGTTTTTTTAGATGAAAAATCCATATTTCTTTTACCTTGGCTTGAACACCAACCTTTCGCAAAGCTGAGAAATATATGTTTATTTCAGGCCAATAACATATTTAGTAATCATAGCTCATTTTGACACAAAACCACAATAGTTAGGCTCCCAGTGAATTTCAAGCTCACTACTCTTGCAAATAGGTAGGTTAAACACGGTTGTAGACTATCACGCTACGTTAGGCTCCCCCCAAATATTTACTAAGCTGAGGACCTCAGTAGTGGCACATCTGACAATGATTGAATCCTCTACAATAGCAAATATTTTGTTAGACTGGCTTGATAACCACCACTCAACGGAAGACGTTATTATGTGGTGTTATTATTCCATTATTAATTTTCCGATTAGTATTTGTTTTAACTTAATTTTATCGTTTGAGTTAAGAGAGCCCTATCACTGACAAAAGATTAAATCTGAATATTCAAATTTACCCTTTATTCTTCCGATCGCTTGGATGTTATTGTTTTTATCTACATTATGAGTATTAGTCGTAGTAATATCAACATAAATTTTTTCTATTAGGTGATGCATTCTTGACCATTATTATGATTATTATTATTATTTAATGAAAGCAAATATTAGTCATAAAATCAATGATGGGTTGACCATGCTTCATGTTGTAAAAATTCAAGACTTTATCATTCTTTATTTCCATACAATGCTCATGAAAATTATATATACACGAAATTCTAATTCATTTTATGGCCTCACATTTGAGTGTATCTATCTTTGGAGCTACTTGTTGGCTAAAATGGTAGCATATTTTCCATGGGGTGTGTTTCAAATGCTGATTTTCAAAGCAAACAAGTTGGCTCTCCTCACTGGGAGCTCAGCACTACACAGTCTTCTTGCTTCCCAAGCAGTTAGTAAATTTGTGTTCTTGCAAAATCTGCAATACCATCGAAGTATAAATCTCGTCTCTCTCCGCCTCTTGTTCTCTCTGTATACATTGATGATCCCAAAATTTACGAACATCTGTTTAATATGGTGTTAGACCGCTACGTGTCTGCAAAACAGCTTTTTACTCGAACAGGCATGGATTCTTCAAGACTTCTGAAGGTTTCCTCTGGGGTCTGGTGCTCGAATGGTAACAGCTGCAAGATACGTGCTAGAGGTCTTGCAGAGCGAACTTGTTGATCTAACACATCCTGTAAATTATCTATGGGATCGAGATCTGGGGAGTTTGATGACCAGGATAGAACGTTGAATTGTCCTTTATGTTCTTGAAACCATTCCCTTACTGCTGCCTTTCTTGCCATATGACACTGGTTATAACGTTTTGATTCATCAGTATCTATGTATGTACGTGCATCTATACGGATGGGTAATTGTGTAGAAACCCTGAGTGGTTTGCTTGTGACATCAAGTGGTCATTTCGCAGCCAAAGAAGTAGGGGTCAAGTACGAGGAAGGTTAAAATCACAAAAGGTCAGGTTTAATCAGTGCAGTCGCTGGTGGTAATGACACTGACCAAGGGTCAAGTAGTTTAAGATCAGAAGTGTTCCGCTTACAGTATACTATTCTGCTTTATCTATAAACAAACGTTTTCCCTCGCACCAATTTTCCATTGTGTCATCTCGTGAGGTACCATTTTGTCTTCATTGATAAAAACATCTTCAACGAAAAAACTGTTTTACGAAATGTTTTCTCGGTCAGAAAAGAATCATCGAAAAGCGTGTAGCTAAAAATTAAGTCTCTGTCAAAGCAAAGTAATCCTTTCTCTTCTACTTTTATTACTATAAGCAATATAACAGATACCATGGGTGCCCAATACATCTTTTCCATCAGAGAGGTAGGGGAAGATATATATATATATATATATATATATATATATATATATATATATATGGAGGGTGCGTTTGTGTGTGTGAGTCAGTGATCAAATATGGGACTAAGGAGGGCTTAAGCTGTGTCTGGTCAAACTGTCATCCAACCCGTCCTCAACAAGAAGGCCTAATCCAGGGAAGAGGAAAGCAAATGATCTATTTCTCCCTACCACAGCCCGCCAGGACGCCCATGGCAGAGACTATCCGGACCACAACAATGGTCAGCAAGATTACTGAGGAGGATGCAACCCGATATGAACCAAATATTGTCAAGTTCTTTCTGGATCTTTGTTCCACTTAGCTATATGTCTAATTGACCAATGTGTTCAATTCGCCTATGTGTTCAAGTCAGTTTTTTTTTATAGCTTTCCTTTTATTTAAGAATAGACATCACATAATATGCCAAGGAAAGTAAATTATTTCATGTTTTAAGTACAGATATCAACGGCTTTTGAATTTTCATTTCAAACAGCTTGTTCGCTCTTATGAAAAAAGGCAAAAAGCGAAAATAGTGAGGGAAGTTTTAGCAGTTAGCCGTTATAGAGATAGCATTCAACCTCTTCCGCACTTCAGTTTCATGTACCTCCCACCAACTCAATTTCAGACGAATCAGCCTAATATACCATCATCATTATTTTGGGGTTCTTACAAAAGGTTTTGATAGGCCAGGTCTACATGCAGATGATACAATTGACCGGCATCTTTAATAGAAGAAAGCTCAGGAATATTTGAAACGTACGAACACTTTACTCACTCTGAAATGTAGTCGTGTCTTAAACCAGTGGAGGGAAAGAGACATTCGTCAAGAAATTCTTCAAGAAATTCATCACACTCACAAAAAAGTCAATGGAAAAAATGGATCAATGTGAAGGAAAAAGAGACAGACGAGGTGGAAGAAGACACAACAATAATAGTATCTTGAACTATCCTGTATATGCTTGCTGTTAAAATGTTGAATGTGTCATGCTTGTTTCAGGTTTCTGGTGTATATATATTTATAGACTACTTGTCCCGCTTTTGCTCTTACTCTCCTATGCACACACGCACACACACATGTATACACTCACACACATGCTTCCTCTACCCCCTGACTCTTCCCCCTCTCTCTATACATATACAGATATATTCTTTTTGTTAACGAGATAGGTAAGTTGATTGATAGAGGAATAGGGCCAGATGTAAGAGATGTTATTGGAGCTCGGACTCTCCAGGAAGAAAAAAGGGGTCTGAGACATTATAGAATCTATTAGAAAACTTAAGTGGTTGTTGGCAGGTCATGTTCCAAGAATGGCAGACAACCAATGGACATCACGACTCACAGCATGGATCTCCAGAGATCACAAACGAAACCGAGGCCGACAAAATACAAGATGGAGAGATGAACTAGACTAATTCAGAAAATACTGGCTCCTCGACGCCCACGATAGAGAAAATAGCGGATCATGTGGAAGGTCTACATCCAACGACAGACGATAAAAGATTGATGATGATGATGATGAAATCGATCTATACATCGGTAAAGTTTCGGATTTCAGGCATATAATCAGCCTACCTCACCCCCTCTTCATATATATATATATATATATATATATATATATATATATATATATAATCGACGAGATAGATGTATAGATGAGGGAAAGAGTCACAAGTAAGGAGCAGTAAATTGATCCACATATCAGTAATGTTTCGGGTTTCAGGTGCATAATCCGTCTACCCCACCTCTCTCTCTCTCTCTCTCTCTCTCTCTCTCTAAGTGTTTTTAGTTAACAATATATATATATATATATATATATATATATATATATAGGGAGAGAGAGATGGCGAGAGTCACTCGTAATTGATGTCATTGGAGCTGTAAATTGATCTTTTGATTGGCAATTGATAGTAAAAGCTGACTCAAGAAGATGGTTTTTCAACTGGGGTTATTGGTGCAAGGAACAGTTCACGAAATCCTCTCTTGGAAAAAAAGTCAATGTATCCTAATTTCAGAAGAAAACAAACACCGTTATCTACACGATAAGCACTTAACCATCACGAGTGAAGCCTTACAAGTAAACTAAGGCATATTCAGACTGACATATGGGCATTTGTGTGCACATACATGAAAATGCTTGAACGCATAGTGCTCTCTAGTTGTGCATCGGTTATCAAACTTTTTTGATATGTCTTCGATCCTCACTGGGTACCCCACACTGGCCTTGTTCCATATTAAGCTAAGCTAAGCATTGTAAATATCAATAAAAGAGAAAGATGGCGAAAAAGAAAAAAATATATATTGGCCGTGTTATCATCATACACCCCTTTTCTTTCGCCGCGCAGTTTGACGAAAGAGATGACTGACATTAAATCTCAAGTATGAGACAGATCCGCAAATTGTGAACTATGCAACGTGCACATGAAAGAATTATGCTGGGCCTCACATGGAGAGACCACAAGACAGCACAATACATCTGAGAAAAGACAAGAGTCAGGGACGTCATAGAATCCATTAAAAAGCTCAAATGGCAGTGGGCTGGCCATGTTGCACGAGAGGTGGACAACCGATGGACATCGCGACTCACGACATAGATCCCCAGAGATCACATGTGGAACCGAGGCCGGCAGAATATTTGATGGAGAGACGAGCTAGACAAATTCAGTAAATACTGGCTCCGCGACGCCCGTAATAGAGAAATGTGGCGAATCCTGGAGAAGGTCTATGTCCAACAATGGACGTTGAAAGACTGATGATGATGATGATCTCAGTAAACCTCAAGGTTTAAACTAGCATAACACTTGTTGTTGGAAAGTAGTTTGTGTGTCAATACTCGAAGCTTTTGATAAAACTCAATCCTCACCAGCAGCCGAGAAAGGGATCAACGTCCCAAAATTGTTTTTACACACACACACACACACACACTGAACGATATAGCGTCTTCCTGCTTGATTCTCTGTCCGTAATAATGTACTCTTGAAGGTAACAAAGCTGTCTATAATAAAATATCTCCCACCCAACCTTTTGAACAAAGGACTCTTCCATTTAAACAGGTTCAGTCACTTTTGAATAGAAGCTCATAAGAAATAAATATTTATTTACACAACTTACAGCTTTCAAGTAATGAACTATAACGTCTTGATGTAAACAAGAAAATGTAAAGAAACTTCCCGAACCCCACTGAAACACTGGTAGATATTTTTATCAAATGCATTACGGCTTCAAGGAAACACGCATACATACACGCACGCGCGCATACATACATACATGCATACATACATACATACATACACATTTTCTCGCTAAAAATCATGTAGAAATCAACATATATTCATGATTTTTTCACAGGTGATAAATTGAATTGAATCACCGCAGCCCCACATGGACAACAGATTCTTCTCCGTTTGACTGTCTATATGTCTCCTGGCGTCCCTGGTCACATTTTGTGGGGCTACAACCTTAAAAATTTGCATGAGTATACCACTAGGCAATATCTAATAACCCTTCTTCCAAAAAAGTGCTTATGGTCATTTTGGGCCAACAATACCCAAATCTTGTGTTGGAATTTTTATTCATTTTATTTTTTTAGATAAATTGAAATAAAAGATACTTTTTATAAACTTTTGTAGTCAACTAGTTCTGGTACACGCGTGGGTGACGGTGATTCATTCATGCGAAATACAATTATTTATTTAATGGCCTGACCCGCTTAAGCGAATTCGTATTTTATGAAAATGTTTTGTTGAGTTGGCTTTTTCCAACACAGGCTGATTGACTGGATCGATCGGTGTTGATCTCATTTGTTCTACTCTGACGTCGTTCTTTCATCATGATCTTGGAGATCGTTGATGTAGATTCTGGTTGATAAGCAAAGGCTTTCTTTTGGCCTTTACACAGCTGTAACAATGCAACGATGCGTGTAATTTTATCATTAAAAAGAAAAAAAAATGAGTTACATAGAAAATAGGATTATTCATTGATTTCCTTGTATAGTACCCGTAAATAATGACGGGTTTATCGACATACGGATCGGCACTTCTGCCAAGGATCAGAGTACCTAAAATCAAAGTATCCCTCCCAGGCGCCAAGCCTAAGATCAGAGACTAGTGTCTGCTTGTAGTAGCTTTGTGCCGGTACAATGACGTGGCCGATGCTGGCCTATTGAGGCTCGCTTTTGTTAAGCGTAAATGGCATAAGGAAAGCACCTCCCTCCTGCACTAAGAGGCAAGGGTCAGGCTTACCCTGATGCTTTTGCAACAGCAGTTGCGGGAGACTGGAGCAATTTTTTAAAGCTTTCTGTACGAAACTCCACATTGAACCAACCTTATGTGACATGCTCTCATTGGGGAGTGAGTAATACGGATCAAAGTGTAGTATTTGTTTGCAATACACACTTTGGTAGCTTTGTGTCGGTGCAATACAGTGGTTGATAATGGAGTATTGAGGCTCAGGATTGCAAAGGATTCGTTCTGTAGCCTCAAAAAATAACTCTGTCCAGTCATAGGAATCAGTGAGCCCCGGGGCAGCGCCTCCCTATTGCCCTAAAAGGCAAGGGTCGGGCTAGCCCTGACGCTTTTGCAACACCAGTTGCAGCGAGTGTAGCAATGTTTTTGTATGGAACCCCAAATTGAACCGACTTTGCGTCACATATTGTCCTCGTGGAGGAGCAAGTAAATACGGATCAGAGTGTAGTATCTGTGAGCTATGACTGGGAAGGAAATGTCGCCCCACAGCACTCCTGTCTTTCATCAATTAGTAGTAGTATCTGCTTGCAGTACATTTTTGGTAGCGGTACGCCGGTGTGATACCTTGGCCGACGTTGACCTTCTGAAGCTCGGTATTGCTAGATGTAATATACCTAGGATTCGTCCAGTGACCTAAAAAAAAACTTCCTAGTTTCCGGGGATAGCGCCTTCCCATTGCACAAAAAGGCAAGGGTCTGGTTTGCCTTGCACCTTCACAACAACAGTTGCAGGGACTGGAGCAATTTTTTGTGCTCTCCCGTATACGGAACCTTAAACCAACCCTGTGTCACATCTTGCCCCCGTGGGGAAGCGAGTAACTACAGATCAAAGAATAGTATCTATGCAATCATTAAAAAAAGTGATCACTTTTCACATACATACACGTGTACACGCTTGTACACACACACACACATACACACACACACACACACAAACACACACACATATATATATAGATATATATATATATATATATATATATATATGTATATATATATATATGCCATGCTTCATTCAAGTGGACAATAATAATGACAATTTCTAAAGAAAATTATGGCTGAAAATATTCGATCTTAATTCATCAAGAACCGAGAGTTCAATGAGGCGTCCACTATGAAATTTAAACGTCATTATTACCAGATCACGTGACCTTGAGTAGAATACATTTCTATATAAGAAAAATCTTATCAAAGGACAACTTTACATCAAGTTTGAAGTAAATCTTACTTAAAACAGCTGAGAAACAATATCGGGGCAGACCTACCAACAGATGAACGGACAGTGCCTCTTATAGAGAGGCGAAGGCCACTCGAAGAACAAAAGGGATACTCCAATCTCAGCCAAAAGACGGGCGGCATTTTAACATTTTATTGCTGTTTGTTTGTTCAATAATAAGAGAGTCTTTCTTTTTGCTGAGCATTGTTCAATACTCGTCAATTCTGTTTGTCATTCACCAATATATCGATATTTGACAATTTAGATTTTGCTGTTTATTGCTTTTTGCTATATACCAAATACTTTTGCTATTTAAACTGTTTTTACTATTCACTTTTTACTATTTGTGAATTCTAGTTTTATTGTCCAACAAGTCTGTTCTTGCTATACACTAATTCTTTTTTAATTGGTTGCTGCACATAAAATCTCCGGTTTTTCACGTTATACAGGATAATGCTAAAAGTGAAAGATTTACTCACCTAATTTCATTGTTTTGTAGATTTAATGAAAATATAGGTATAATTCGTCATGCTCCAAGTTCTTTGAACCTCCAACAGTAATAGTGTCTTGCCAAGGGGTTTGACTAATTTTTAAGTAGGATGCCAAAATAAAGTATAATGCTGCCCAAGATGCTGATAATGTCAACAAAGCATTTAGAGTGAATAATATCACAGTGCTAACTGTTCATCGTTGCTTCAATAGGTTTTGGTCTGGAAGTGGACTCAAACCTGTTCTTAATGATGAATTATCAACAACAGTTGCCGACAATGCATAAACAATGATTTGAACACTTTCTGGAGACTTCAAGACATCTCAAGGCAATAGGAAAGGTTGGAAGAATAGGGCCGACACAAACTGAGCGGAATGCTCGATGACAGTTGCAGACCGATGTCTTCTGACTGTGTCTAAGCTAAGAGAATTGAACGTTAAGTCTTGCAGCATCCTCTGTATTCACCTGACATTTCTCTTACAGATTATCATCCTTTCAAACATTTTGAATTTCTTGTCCGTGATATAAGGTTGAATAATAGGGAAGCTATAATTCGTGCTTTTACTGAGTGTTTGACCAAAGAACCGAGATAATTTTGTAGAGATGGTGTATTATCATTAGAGGATAATTGGGTAAAGGTTATTGCTTCAAATGGTTCATATTTTTATTTAATATTTCTGTTATTGTTTATATCATGCTTGATCTATTAAAAACGACATTTCGTATGTAACAACTTGATAGCATTATCAATTCTTGTATTCTTATTCAAAAAATCTGTTTAACTACTCACTAATTCCTTCATAATTTGAAAAATGAGCTACTCCTCACTTTTTCAGTTCAACCTTGGTTTTTCATTAAAAACAAATCTAAAAGGAAAAATATTAAATGGTATTTGCGGGTAAGGTACATTTTCCAAACGTTTAGATATCCCCTTTCTATGAACGGCACTATACTTCTCTAAGCACAAGACAGCATTTCTTGAACGCTCGATGGAGATTACATTGCCTCACCTTTTCATAGCATTTTCCCGAGCAAATTAAAAAGTAAGGCAAGCAAATAAAAGAAAATACGGCAAGTAAAATTTAAGATACGACGATAATTTTTTTAAAATTACGCCATGCAAATTTAAAAATACACCAAGCAGATTAAAAAGACAAGCAAATTGAATCTTGGCGTGGATTTTTAATTTGCTTGGCGTATTTTTTATGTTGCTTGGCGTATTTTAGAATTTAGCTGCCTTATTTCTTAATTCGATTGCCGTAGTTTTCAACTCGCTTCGTGTATTTTAGAATTTGGTTTCCATGATTTGCAATTTGATTGCTATATTTTTGACTTTGCTTTACTTTTTGATTTGACCAGGAAAGGGTTGGACCGCTGAACAAAGATCAAACTCTAATGGACGACAAGACCAAACATGCCAACTACTGTATCGATTACCTCAATGGCTACCTTTCACTAGAAAGGAAGTAAACACTCTTATCAGATGGGTCGCAACCGTTCAGATATCAGGAAGCAACACAAATACTGACCACTTGAAACAACATAGTTTCTAAGTATTTTCTGAACACTGGCATTATCTACCTATATGATAAACAGTGTGATTTTTTTTGTTTTTCAATCTGTAACAATGGGCTCTTCTACTTGGGAGTAACAATTTTGCTGATAAAAATAACTCCTAACCACCATTTGAAAAGTGGACTCATCCATTCAAACAAATTTAATACTTATCTTTCTAAAATATCATCAAATATGAATGAAATAGTATAAACTGATCTCAAGTTTTCAGATATAAACCCGATAAATCATTGTACAGAATAACGTTTTCTGTGACCTACAAGGCGAGAGCAGTAACTTATTCATTGATCTTCTCTTTTTCAATTTCTTTAATTGATCAGCCCCAACAAGACATGTTACCAAAACGCAGTGGTCATGCGACGGTTTCTATTTAGTGACTAACCAGATCTGTTTTGATAATATTAAAAAAAAAACTATTTAAAAATTCACCATTGCAAGGTTCCCAATCGCGAAAGACGATGTTGTTGGCGTATCGCAATGATTTGCTCGAACATCAAAAGATCAACTGGCATGGCAGTTGTTAGACAACCACTTTAATTGATTGAAAGGATGAAGAAATTATAAAAATCATTTTCAAAAATCCATCTGACGTATCCATGGAAGGTTGTAGACAATATCCACAGCTTCAAAATTATGTTCTGTCTTGCATTGAGACAGGCGAAGACATGCAAAGGAATATTTCATCCAGATGCATGCACTATAGATTACATTTGGATATATATCTGTGATATAGATTTCTAATGGAGAATAATGATTATCAGACATATTCTCATCTTTATTGGTTTTATTACTGTGTTTGGCCGATATGTTCTTCGGTCTTCCTTGGGTGTATAGCTTAACCTGTAGATGCCCTCTCCTTGTAGGCAGACCAAAAAATGCCACACCGAGACGTAATGAAAGAATTAACAACGATGAGAATATTAGTTCGAATAAGTCATGGAATTACGTATATAATAGCCTCACTCTGTTAGTGATGCTTGCATTAATTCCTGGCTACCGACAAGCCTTTTTTTCTTTATTTTCAATTCATTTCCATCTTAAGACTATTTTGTCCATTTATATAATTTTGTTCTGTTAGCAATGCCTGTATTATTTACTGACCACAGACAATCCTAGGTATAGGATCCATACTCTGTCAATGACGTTTGCGTTAATTCTTGATCTCTGACAACCCCTTTCTTCCACGAACCTGGGATTCCATAAGCATAGTCTGAGAGTGCGTGCGAAGTTCTATGGCAGGTCACGAGGTCAGGAGGGAACAATCCCAAGGGGACAGAGACGTAAAATCATGCAAGAGAGAGAATACACATATTCCCGGAACAAAATTCGATGACATTCCAAGGCAAAACTGACACCTGAGAAAGGCTGAAGGCTACACGACTGACACGTTGTGAAAAAAAAAACAAAAAAAAAACAAACCAAAGACGAGGAAATTAGTCCGAATAAACTGCATACACTCATTGACGTATTTGTTTAATCCTATGCGTAATATCACGGTAGTATAAACAGCTACTACCAATAATTATCATTCCTTCGGGAATTAAGGTGAGAATTAGAGGTTTGAATGTTTAAGCTTTGGGTGTATTGGTGACCACATAAAAAAATATATATGATGCGTTAACTGCAAACGCGTCGTTGGCGACCACTTCAGAGTAAATACAGTTGCCGAAATATTTCACTGTCACAGGACGTTATTTCCCGTGATTTTATACTTGTGTGCTATAAATTTATTCCTGTTTCCCTGGAATAAATGAAGCAAATACGACGAAGAAAATAGTCGGATTTTATTTTGACATAAATATACGATCTGGACCTCTTCAGCCGTTAGATATGAAAACATATTGATTTAGTTTGCTTTGAAGTCAACCCAGGAACTAACTAGCACGTCAAAGAGGGGAATTGAATATAATTTTATACTATACAGTAAATCTTTGTGGTTATTTCCCTCTATTTATTGTTCTACTCATTGCCGATTATATAGGGATTGGTTGACTACAACCTCCTGTAGAGTTTCTTTGCTGCTTATTATTGTCAAGACAGGCGTGTACTCTTCCCTATGTTCGTCCCGTCATTGTTTGTTAAATTTCTGGACAGAAGAAAACATCTATATGCTCATCCTTCCAGCAATGACGACCCACTTCATATATATATATATATATATATATATATATATATATATATATATATATATATGGTATAGATCAGGTTAGCTATATAGCATAATATAAAGCAACGTCTGATATGTGATGGATTTATTTCATAGAGTGCTCGATACATTCAACTTTATACTTCGAAAGTCAAATTGTTTTAGAGTAGAGCTGGAAATATATATAATCGGATGTGGATTCGCTACATAAAATAGTTCATGTTTTTGCCCTCTCTGGGTCTCATCAATGAACTAGTTTGTGTATCAAATCCACATCCTATTATATATATATATATGAGTTGGCATATGTACTTTTGAACTGGCATATATGTGTCGAAATGGACATGCATGTGCGCACAGAGGGGTATGTGTGTTGGAATTGGTGTATGTATACACATGTTAGATCGGCCATGCGTATACTGGAACAAATATTCGATTGCAATATAAACTGCCACTGACACGAAATAGATACGCATACTAAAAAAAAATCATGCGCACCTTTCCCCTAGACACGCACGCATACACTTACATATCCCCCCCGCACAGTAAGGTAACAAGAACACTCTCTAAACTTCCTTCATCATTATCAGTCTTTTATCATCCGTCGTTGGACATAGACCTTCACCTGGATCCGCAAAATTTCTCTACCATGGGCGTCGCGGAGCCAGTATTTTCTGAATTTGTCTTGTTAATTTCTCCGTCTTGTATTCTGTCGGCCTCAGTTTCGCAAGTTATCTTTAGGGATCCACGGTGTGAGTCGTGATATCCATCGGTTGTCTACCATTCTTGCAACATGACCTGCCCATTGCCATTTAAGTTTTCTAATAGATTCTATGATTTCTCGGACTCCCATTCTCTTCCTGATATATTGTGCTGTCTCTTGGTTATTCCGTATTCCTCCCAAATCTCTCTCTCTCTCACACACACACATTTATGTGTGTGTGTATGTGTGTGTGTGCGTGTTGGGGTATCAAATAAGGAACGATTTACTGCCAATTCCTCTTGGAAATGTTTACCAATTACGACCGAAAATTGTCATAAGGTTGAAGAATCCCATTATGAAATTGGAGTCCATTTTCCCAATTGTCAATTAACAGATATGACATCCGAAAGAGTTGGCTTTCTTTAATGACTAAAATAAATGAAATTCGTTAAGTCTGCCCTCTCAAAAGCAAATATACTGATAAAAGTACCAACGGCCTTACTTGATGATCTGCAGCAGGCCTGCTTGAAGGTTTTCTATAGTAATTGACAGATACTAACAGCTGTCTTATAACATCGTCAGTTGGAAATAGTCATGTATTGATGAATTGAACCGTTGCTGCAGGGAGAGAATTTAAGAGCTGCTTGGACTTTCTTTTTAGACTAATGAAATAGAGGAAGTAGTGAAACAAGAGAGAAATAGAAGAGCGAAATGCAAGAAGGAAAAGTGTGTGAAAAGGCTGATAAAGAATACCTTTTGTTGTGTCAGTTTATTGACTGTCCTTTGTGTTGAGAAGAACGATAGGGAAGTTTTGTGTGATTAAGTATATTGGTTCCAGATGTGAGTTAATAATGGAAAAGTTTTACCTTCCTTGGCGACGAAGACGAAAACATCCCAAGGCAAACAAGACGATTACTTTATAATACATCGTACGTGTTCAGCTCTCTTTCTCCTTTGACGTGTAACAAAAAGAAGGTGGCTCTACCTCATGAATGAAACACATTGTCTATTCGGAAAGTATCCGGCTATTTAACGTTATCAAAAGAAAAAAAAATACCACCTCGGACAATGGTGCCTTATCTCTCTTCAGAGAGCTCTCCATTGGACCTCGCACTTATCCACTTTTCAAAACAGTGTCCCAAGATCTCTTTCAAGATCGGTGACTGCTGCCTCGTCGAGTTCTCCTGAATCTCGTCAACGGTCTGAAAACTCCCCCCTTTCAACAGCGATCTCAGCTTTGAGAAAAGGCAGGGGACACAGGGGATCTAATCTGGAGTGTATTGGGGGAGGAGAGGTTGCCAGACCTGGGTGATGCGATGTTTTGCCGAAAAATCATGGACGAGACGTGAAGAATGAGTATAAAACTTCAAATTCCACCGACCCTAGTTTTCAGCGTTCGAGCAGGAAAAGCCAAGATTCCGAATTCCGATTTTCAGGTTGGGCAGCCAGACTCCCCTTATTTAGATGTTTGAAGTTACGCCCACCCCCTCCTTCATTTCTCCTCATCCGATCTCGTTATATTAGCTTAAGCTTTCAACTATCCTTGTAGACGAAATGATAATTATTTTCTTATACGTGTCGGAGGTCAGTGTCTGAGTCCAGGTGAGAGTCAAAGGACCAACGTACTGGAAAGATTTCTCAGGCACGATCTTATTGGTCTATTTTCCCACAACTAGGACTTGAGACTAACTAATTTTAAAAAGTTTGATAAATATTTTAGCCTGTTGCATGGTTGCGTAAACCCTACCAGTACAATCTTCCTATCTCATCATTTCATTTCCTAACTAACTTTGGCCTTGTGCTACCTCACTCTAAGCTCGGTATGTAAAACCAAAAGTTAATACTTGAAAGATATTTCCATGCAATCCAAACATAAACCGAAAGTATAAGGCATTGGATTGAATGATAATGTTGGTTTCTATTGTGACCTCAGTGAGGAGCAATGTAGTTTCTGAATCGGAAGATTAAATAAAGTCTAACAATGACAAAGACAAAGTGAAATACTTATTTGAGCAGTTTAGCTAAGGGATGACAGGAGAGAAGGCAGAAGAGATTTAGGTGGTGTGGGTGGAAAGACAGATCGCGCCCACCAGGGCTATACTTGTCATCTATACTTTTCGCTTGAATACCGTTTCATGTTTTGGGTGTAAGTGATCTCCCTCTCTCGGTTGATACAATGAATAATCGAGAGATAAGTTTTTATGTATCGTGTTGACTTTGTTGTTCAAGCTGAGTCATAAGACGACTTATACCTGCAGTTTCAAAACGTATTTTCAATCAGTGACTTTTTTCTCAGCTTTAGTGGTACACCTGAAAGCTGCCATATGGAGACTCGACTCTGTTCAATCAGGCTAATCTAATATTACGGGAACAGAAGACAATTTTTCAAAATGTTTTTTTTCTATTGTAAAATTTTTAAAGATTAAAAAAGCTTCATAATTATAAAGACACAGATGTATCTGATTAAAAAAAATACTCCGAGTGTTTTATTCAGTTAAAATTTGCGCTGAGCTTTTTAGCTGTTATTGTGGATTATCAGTATTTTCCTGTCTGCTCGTCTCTTTGAATGAAAAGCAGATATAACCCTTTCAAGACTCCTGGGACACATGTATCCCTAGGTTTCTATGACTGCTGGGACGTATATATCCCGTAAATATCCTTTAGAAGTCTACTGAGACATTTTAGTTCATGCATTATGCACTCTTATATGTTAGTGTTGAGAGGGTTAAAAACGTAATTGGAGTCAATATTCACTTGGATATTAATTAAGCTTAAGGATTATTTAACACAGGGCTACGTGGAAAGAAGATTGTGTTGCACCAAACTCCCAAAGACCTGACTGCCTTGAAAATCAGTATTCCAAATCCTGGCATTTACCATTGCTACCGGTAAGAAAGATGCAACTATCCCAGCTTTTATGCATTCTCTATAAAATATGATTTTCTTTCCTATATTGCCATATTTAATTTTTTGTGAATAGAGATAGGTTTATCCCTTTCCCAAGACAATAAGTGCAAAATGAACACGAACAGCCTCGGCCGAAACTCGAACTTGGCCGGTCCACTCCGTTTTTCGTGACGGTGACCATTTCGCCATTTTGGACCATCACATTTTTATCATAACATCGTGAAAACTTTGCATCTTCAACCACAACGTTCTGAGAATGATGTAAGTAAACATTACACTGTTGATAAAATCCAACAACTTTTGATGTGTTCATCTGATATTGATTACAGTCTATTCTTTACCATGCTTCATTATTGTTATATTTGTCAGTTTTAATAACTTGATAAATAAAACCTAGAATCATGTGTTGTAGATTGAAGCTACAATCAGTAGCTTGTGAGATATGCACCCTGACCACTACTCTAATAATACGTGCTTCTTGATTATCCAAAGTATGAGTCAATCAGTATCAGAGTCAATTTTATCTTTCATACCTCGGAACGTAAGACGTCATACGTTTTCTCATGATTGGGGCAACGACAACATTCGTCGTGACCAGAATTTCTGTGAAAGATAGTAAGGTAACAGAGAAGGGAATCTGATCACTGCTTGTATTAAGTAACATTTTTGTGAAGATATCTGAATTTGGGGCAGGGTATAGGAATGTGTATTCACACCTTTCAAAAGGACATTCGTAACAAATGAACAAAACAGCCTCTATCAACAGGGTGCTTGTTCTACTTCGTATATTTAATTAAGGTGTTGTCTGAATTTCTTAGAAGAGGTAATTTCATTATGAATTTTTGTCAGTCAATGAAGTCTTCTGTCTAAATGAGAAGAAAATCAATATATGTGTGGGTATGAGAGAGAGTACGTGTGTGAATGTGTGTATACATACATACACACACTAATTTATGTAATTTATTAAATTCAGAGTAGGATTTATCGGACAAATATGTCAAAATTTCATTCTCTTTAATGATTACATATATGGTGACAACAAATTTGGGCGGTAGGAGAAAAATTACACGATAATCATGTTTGTATTATACCGCCGAATGCTTTTGAATCCGATATTCTTTAACAAGTTTTTCGCTTTTCTTATCGCTACACGCTGACTTTACCGCCAATTCATCGTTCAAAACTAACAAAACTTTTCTGGCAGTGGATAAAATGATGATTAAACAGCGATTTTTATGTAAATCTGTTGATAAATTTCACCATTCAATCTGCACATTATGAATTAAAGTTCAGGAAAAAAGAGATTGTCGGGGGCAGGAATCAATACGAGTGATACTGACAAACGGAACAATGCTATTACACACACACACACATGCACACAAATAGACACACATAGACAGACACACCTATGAGTGTATCTGAGTGTTGGCAGAATCTTGCATTCTAGCCATGCAAACAACTGTGTGACGACCTCGTTTGTTCTATTGCAAAATGAAAAGAAATATTTAGAATACTTCGTTGTTTGAACAGTACCGTATTACTTTGCCAGGATTCAACCCTAAAACAACAATATGAAGTTATCCATGGGTAAAGTATGGAGAACTCAGATAGAGAAATTGTCCTTGTGCCTTGTAACAAGTTCCAGAAGTGACCTCAGGTGACCTCAAGCATCAACCTCATATTGTCCAAAACTTTCGCTGAATAATTGTATACCTCTGTGCAAAATTGGTCTATAACTGAGAAAATTCGTCAGAAATGACCAGAAATGAGGTATAATGACCTATATTAACCCGATGAGACATAATAACGTGAAATAATCTACCTCTATGTCAAATTTCAGTTCAATAGGTGTAAAATCGTGGTTAACAATTTGAAAAGATGGCTAGAATTGACCTAAGATAACCTCAAATGATCTTTAATTATTTTTAGGTCAATATTGCATTGGCAATGTCCTTTGCATTTCCTTTACTCCTATGCCCAATTCCAGTCACATCGGTGCCAAACTATTGTCAAAAACTTGGAAAAAAGAGTAGAAATGACTGAAATTGACTTCTGGTTACCTTCAATTGCCTCCAAAGTCAACTTCGTTAGCTTGTTACCTTCAATGTAAGAAGATGTACCCATATACTCGATTTCGTTGGCGCGAAATTGAGTATATGTGTACAGGGTGCGAAATTGTGGCCCACAACTATAAAGATCGGCTTGAAATAACCAGAAATGACCTCTGGTGACCTCAGTGTTCAACTATGCATTGCATATGACCTTCGCAATGGAGAGATGAACATCTATGCTCAACTTCAGATTCATCATAAGTGCAAAAATTGTGGCCCAAGACAAGGGAAAATAACCATGAATGACCTCGGGTGGGGTTGAATGACCTGAGAAGTCTAGTTCACATAGATTGTGATCTTTGACGTGAGAAAATGTACCGATATGCTAAATTCTAGCACCCATAGAGCAAAATTGTGACCCACAACTCTAAAAATTGGCCAAAAGTGACCAGAAATGACATTTGCTGACCGCAAATGAACTCAGAGACCTCATAAGATCTTTGTCTTGGGAAGATGTACCTCTATGCCTAGTTTCCCTTTCATAGGTGCTAAATCCAATCTCATCCCCAGATATCCTATAATTTTAATCTGACCTTCCCTCAGTTTACATGCAGAATATTAGGTCGATAGGCCCGGTAGTTTTTTCAAATATGCAAAACAAACAAACTTGAAGCTCAAAGACTAGTATACGAAAAGGTTTATTATGAATATACAGAATTTATCATTATTTTATTTCGCATATATTTTCAAATTTTGCACAGGTTTCTTCATAGACAAATCGACAACCTAATTCTTGCTTTATAATAACAGAATGAAAGATTGATGGATAAGTAATTTTTAGCTAATGCTAAACGTGGCTTATCTATTTAGGTAAGATTATTTTGCATCTACCCCGCTGGAAAATCACCAATAAAAGCTTTTACAATATTAAACTGAATCATAGAAGCTACGTGTTGGATTTCATTATTCTGTGCTACCGAGGGGAATATTATCTGCTAAACCTGTCTACTTAACCATCTAAAGATTTGTTAATTTCAGGCTTCCATTCACACAGACTTTACCTCCATTATACAGACAATTATGATAGCGAAGACAATGATTGCTATCATAATAACGGCTTTGTTGAAGGCAGCTGCACAAAAAGAATACTAAGGCTGTATTTTGAAAGTTGTTTTCAACTGTCTCTCTCTCTGTAGTCAATCAATATCCAGACGGTTCCATTGACAAGAGCTCTCGTTGGTTTGACGTAAAGAAAAACTGTGCACCTGTGCCCTCTGTCTAGACTGGGTCTCGAAGAGTCAGTTTGCAAAACAACTTTTTGTTGATGTTATAGGATTTTCTTTTACGTATGTCGTTGACTGTTATTTGGCTTTCTTCGTCTTGTTTTGCCCGTTGCTTTGTTTTGGGTCGCTCTTGATCAATATCATTTGGTTTGTGGCGATGTCAGCGTAAAAGGGACGTGTTTGTGTATGAAATAAACAAAAAGAGACAGAAAAAAACGTTGAAAAAATTCCACAATTATTGGTCGGTACGTAGATTCTATTATTCTGTTACTGTTATCCATGATGAAGATCTACTTGTTTTGTCCCAGGTCTAGGTATTGTCCTTGGTGGATAAAAATCTCAAAAAATATTTTTCAGGAAATGTATATCGAAAAAAAGTATACGTGCAATGAAAAACATTATGTTGTTTTTATTTCTTGAACAAAATCTGAGCAAACGCAGTCCACAAGGAATTGAATTCAGGCATCGTTTCTAACCAATCAGAATAGAATACATCTTTCTATCCAATCAGAAAAGATAAATCATCTGTCAAATCAACAAATAGTTCATGTGAATCCTTTTTGGGACCTTATATGGAATTTTAAATAATCGGGGTTCAGCTTCATTTTTCTGTGATCGGTTGATTTAATTTTGATTTTACATTGTATGTATTTGAATGAACAAACCGACTTTCGAAATCCTTCACTCCCATTGTTTCGGGCCAATCTTCTGCTTATATTTCATGTTTAAGCTCCATGGATGACTATCGAGAGGATACTTTGGTTGTAAACCTTCTTTTCCAAACTAATGGGATCTTCTTGTTTTTTAAAGTTAAGCTTGCTCTGCTGGAAGCTCGCCAACCCATTGTAATTCTTCGCCTGATTCCTTCTTCTTTGTACGATTTCATGAAAATTCGTTGCCTAGTGGTCTACTTTGTTTAGCTCTTCGTTTTCGATTCCGATCGTTTTGTCTCGGTCCTCAAATTTGATTCTTATTACTGAACTTAATACTTAATTCAACACTTTTTAGGTGAATTTCCCTTCGCTAATCAAAGAATCAGCATTCAGCATAGTCACGCTCAAGACATTATTTGTTGCAGTCGGCTTAAAATTTCACCAAACAGAAATATCAGGTCACAAAACACAAGTGTGGAAACGTTAATTAGCGAAGTACAAACAGGTATTCCTTACCTTGATTTTGATAAACAACCCTTATCGTCTACATTTCATTTACAATCAGACTCGCCTAGCAACACATTAAGAAAAAGGAAGCTGTTTATTATAAGCACAGATAAATGATACAAGGTCGTTCGTAACAGTGAATTCAACCACATATCGCTGAAGGTAAATGTAAAGCAGTGAAAGCAAATTGTTCAAATTTTTCTACCCTTTGCTCAATGTTATCAATCGATTATTGTCATCTAAAAGACCCTGTCCCTACGAGATTGGCTTCTTCGGTAGAGGGGGGGATTATTTTGTGATGGGCCAGTGTCCAGGAAAATGTACGTGGTGTTGGATGTGTATATTTGTTACACTTTTACACTTATAACAATAGGCTCGGTGCTGACCCGTCAGAACCTCTCCAAGAAGGCGTTCCTTCACTCAATAAATCAGTGACTTACGACAGCATAATTCATAGGTATTGAACAAGTCTTTCATGTCTCACGTTCCCAGTCTATTCGCGTGTGCTTGTATTAACGTATATAAATCTTTTCTTGCTTCTAAGAGATAAAGATTAATCATTGCGAGTAACATAAACTTATGACGTATGTCTTGTCTGACACGGAGGAAATAAATCAAGTGTTCAAATCTGGAAGACTCAATGGCTGCGGCTCGCAGTTCACTCTGATTGAACACCCAGTCACTTGTCGCGTAATGTGACGTCAGTTGTTGCTTTTGATTATTGTGCTTGGATCAGTTTGAATATTTACAGGACCGGTATTTTTATGGATGGCTATGGAATATCTTCCCCCACCTTTTACTGAGTTGTAATGTTTTCTTTTCTTACAAGATGGAGGCTAAAAATACAATTGTTCGACTGACAGATTCTTTTCTTTACGAATGTTCTCTAAACTTTTCTTTTCATTCTTTTGATTTTCTTGTCATTTCTTTCCTTTTTCTTCCTCTCTTTCTTTTTCAACATTTGTCTATCTTTTTTCTCCATCCCTCAGTCTCTAATTAATTCCGAATGTTCTATTCTTGACCAGTACACGCAGCGAAAGAAATGTTTATGTTGAAAGAGATACTTAAATGATGTTTGCAACTCAATCTGTCGATGATGTGAGTTATGCATTTTTTTACACTTGAAATAAAGCGTCATTTAAATCATGGATTCTCAAACTCTTTTCGTTCGCGACAATTTTTTATGAGGCAATTTTTTCGCGAACCTTTTTCATGAGATGATTTTTTACGACCGCTCCTTCACTGCTATAAAAGCAATAGGCACTAAGACTAGATGTAATTAGTCTTTAGCTGTAATTCAACAGCAAATAAACATAAAAACAAATGATTACGAAAAATTATCAAAAGATGCTGTGTATAATCTGTATTAAATTTGACAGTGTTTATTACGATGAAAAAATTATTTGAAAAAATAAATTATCTAACCATGACAAAAATGAAATTTATTTCTAGATAATAAGTGAACAGCTTTTAGCCATTTTACATTACGCACAAGGAGTACATTTTTGTATAAAGATTTAAAAAATAGTCACATGATTATTTAAAAAACGTTTTCTAATAATAATAATACTCTATAATAACCCCTGATTTGAATAATTTCGAGTCTTTCTTTTTTCCCTGTATTATAACTTTTAGTCTTATTATGGACTTGTTTATCTTTCAGGAAATAACCATAGCGGCACTTAACAGACTAAGATGTAAGTGCTTTCGAAACACACTGCATATCAGTCATTCTGAAACAGGAGATCCTTTCCCTGTCAAGGGGGATCCTATGGGATGTAGAGATTTTAGTCAATGACTTTTAGACGTTTAACGGAAAGGACAATGGTGAAAAAAAATACTCGATGTTAACACGGGAGAAATTGCTGAAACCTTGGATCGCAAGGGGGGTAATGTGACACGAGACTCTGAGAACCACTGCTGTTTATGAAGATACATCATACCGAATCGACTAAGCATGTGAGGCTTGAATGTGATTCGCTGACATTTTTCCATTTCACAAGCCAACTTGGAACGGCCACTTTTCGTTCGGAACATTCGACACCCTCCCTCTTTAATACTCCAGCTTCGAGGAATGCAAATACATCTATTTCGACATTGCTTTCGGATCAGAGTAAATTTTGTCTTTTCTTCCAACATATTTCTCCAAATCCAGATATTTCCAAGTTCAAGACGGTGTGAGCGAACTGTGAGATTAATCCTTTTATATAATGAAAAGAGAATCGAAGGAGAAAGAGTTTGGTTTGGATTTAATCCTCTTGCCAGCATAACATACAACATTGAACGCTATTAAATGTTATAGATAACAGCTGTTGGCATTTTGATATTTATTTCACAGAGCGCGGATTAGTTTGAAGTCTTGACACTAACCAAAGGCACAGCAGCAAAAAACATGTTTTGGAAAAATGCCAAGTTTTACGCCCACCTTGTCTAGATTCTGCCTCATAAAGACTGTATGATTAACCATAATTAGTTCTCTCAATATTATGAATATTATAGAGGTCTCTTTGAAGTTTTCTCAGCTCTTGATTGCTTGTGCGTGCATACTCTTTGAGAATTGTTTGCAAAAAAAAATTACTTTATTTTGGTAAGAATCATTGCTGAATATTAAATGCACATTGGACACTGTTGACTTTTCCTGTTCAATCTGCGAAACAGAGTAACAGAAGCTGGGCCATAGATCACTGAGGTTTATGGTAATGATGCAATAAGCTCGGGCACATCTTTACGAAGTTTAAAAAAGGATATTTTGAGCTCAAGGACAAAGAATGCCCTGGAAGATCACAGAAATCGGAAACTGATGAATCGGAGGAAATTTCAGGAGATGCAGCATTTAGTAATATGCACATATGTACACGAGTACGTGTATATGCTGCACTACGAATTTCTGTGTGCGTTTGTGTGTGCGGACGAAAGTTACGATTCGTTCTCAATAACGAAAATAAAATATTTCAAAAAGATTAACGTTTTCAGCTCCAAAGAAAATCCTCTTCAAAAAACAGTCAATACTTCAGATGAGATGAAAGGTGAACAAGCGCTGACCTTAAATCGCCTTATCCAGCCGTATGAACCTTATCTTAAAACACTCAGACTTCTAATAGACAGTCAATAGGGATTTCTTTGGGACAGTTAATAGCAGCCCCTCCTTGGCTATTGTCTTATAAGAAGAGAAAAATGTCCAGAATCTTAATATGTTAGGAAAAGCTTTTTGGAGTTCTGGTCCCTTCGTTTATACAACACCTGTCTTGATTGATTAATTTTACAAGGTCATGCAGGATCCCTCCCCTTCTTTCTGCTCTCAGATTTTTGTCACAACTATTTCGACTTCTGTTCACTCCTTGTTCTTTGCAAGCTGCCCTTGTACCCCAACGTGGTCACCTGAAACACTGCAGCTTTAAAATATGAATTCTTAGGGTGTGGCGAAGAGAATATCGAAAATTTCATCGATCCCAAACTGGAATCGTTTCTAGAATAAGAAAAAAGAATACACAGTTAATTGAAAGGCGGTGTAAATTCATGGAAAATCAGTGAAAATACCTTTTAAAGTGGATAATGATGCTATTAATTCATATGAATAATATATATCATCTCTAAAATGCTGGAAACTTTTGAACCAATATAATAAAAAATCCTACCGAAATATTGAGTTGCTGATGCCGGGGTATGATGAATGTTTCATCTTTTTCATATAGAAGCTTATTTGCTGAGCTTATGATCAAATCACGCTTGAAACATCACTTCTCGTCTGATCACCAAAATTGGGCTTCGGCGAACCCAATTTGCTTAAGAATATCAGGTACTGCGAGAAAACGAGTGGCTCTTTGCCAAACCAAACAAAGCTTAGCAAATAGATTGAACCTTATTTGTGCATTGAATTTTGGTGGATGGAGCTACTGAGAGGCGTAACGGTTACTGGGGTGAAAAATGGAATTGGCGGACCAAGTTCGATATCTTGATGACTCAACAGATCAAGAAGCATCAAATTAAATAATCCTGATTATTTCCATATTGTAAATGGTTCTGAGTTTAATTCTAAATGGTGCAAACGCTAGTCATGGATTCTATTAAGCAGTGCTGAAAATATGCTTTATTACGTATAGCAGCAGCGAAACGTGAAGAAAAAGAACTCGTAATTGTGAATATATGAAACTATTATCAATTTTGTTTTGCTCCCAGGGGCAGAAGCAACTTTCAGTGCATGCACACTTTGCCAAGTGGTATAGCCAAATGATACCCCTTCCTGCCCAACCACTATATCCTTCGTAATTTGGATACTTTAAATAGCTACATAATTTGCTGTTACAATCAAAACATTTTATATCAGCGAGAGATTATGTGGGCTAAAATTCTTTATCACTCCTTCAATTATTCAACTCTCTGCTCCTCTCAGATATACTCTCTCGTTTCCCTCTTTTCTTTCCATAAAATTGAGATAAAATTGAATCTCTGCCAATTTCCAATCCTCAACAGCTGGTACCACGTTTAATAACTGTTTCATTAATTGGTAAATTAATTAATTCACCTCTGCAAACGATGTTAAAAGAAGTATCTATTTATCTATCTATATCTATATCTATATATATACACACACTCGTGTCTGTCTGTCCCTTTGTTTGTCTGTCTGCATAATACACCCAAAAGTTCTTAATGTATCTTAATGAAATTCTGTGGAAGGGTTGGCCATAGCGTGGGGAAGGATTGGTTAAATTTCGAGGTGGATCCAAGAAATTTATTTCAATTGAGCAATATATTTGATCTTTTTCCATACACCCATTCATGTTTATTCACTCAATATCTCCGAGAGTTCTCAATAAATTCCAATGATATTTTCTAGAAATGTGGTCCATTAACTAAAGAAAAATTGATGAAATTTTGGGGCATATCCAGGTGGTGTGTCGAATGATAGATATTTTTCATACTTTAAGGACAATAGTCCAGAAATTGAAAATTTGAAACATACGGTATCTCCTCTTCATTGTAGCTATGCATGAACTGATTTTCATTCAGTTTTTTGTTAATGTATGGCGTTGATAGAGCTATATGCTCTTTAAATGTTTTTTTTAATAAATACTTTAGTTTTGAATTTTTCACTTTTGCATTGATTCAAATGGAAAAGTTCATACCTTGGAGCAGACATTATTTAGCTTTCACTAAATTTCTTTGTGAAAAGTTTTTTCACATTTTGTAATTGATTCCTATGATATATAATAGGCTTTGCCAAGTCTGACATAAGGACTCGAATACAGAGCAGCCGATGAGGATCACACTTATTGTAGCATTAATGGCCTGCAAGACTAAGTTGTCAATCACTACTCTACGGTGAGACGCTTCTTGGTCATTTGGTAGGATTAGCTTAGTCTGGCACAAGGACACGGATATTGGGACACAGAAAGGATCAAACCCATTCTATATATTTTGCTATGTTAGTTTGCCAACCGTTACATCACGGAGAGCATCCTAATTATTGATCGTATTATTAAAAGAAGAAGAACGTAACAAAATTCCCCAAATAAAGCCATAAAAACTTGTGGATCTTGTAACATGAGCAGATGCACATATTATGTGCGGGGGAAGTTACATGTTTCTTATTTTCCTGTCCGTCATTTTTTTCGGTATAGAGTTTTGCGCTTATAATAGTTCAAAATCGATTTGTTTCAACTGAATTTCAAAAGCTGAACTTCCGGTGTCAACTATCACACATCACCCCCCCCCTCAAATTGCGCAGTAAGGTGCCCTCTGACCTGTTTCCAAATTACATCAAGACCACACAACCAGTTCTCGAGATATATAAAATGGCTTGATACTTTCAGGACACAACTACCAAACGTACTGCTGCTTTTCATTTTCGCATTCTAAACTAAAAACCAAATTATAGGAATATCGGAACTTGAGAGACGGTGGCACATGATCGATGCTGTGGGAGATAACTTTATATATTTGGGTAAGAAAAAGAAAGAAAGATCAACTATGTTTCCTGTGAAATAGGTTATATGAACATAAGAAAAAAGTAAGTTTGCAGCTGACAGGCTCTTCAGTTTATCAAAAATTATTTCTGATCCACCGTGTAGATTATGTTACCAAAAGAGATCATAAAAAAACTCTCAAACGTATTCATTAGCAAAAATTAGACACACTAACAGAAACATTTAACACAGAACCACGTTAACACAGTCTCAAATTCAACTTGAGTAAATAAAAAAGAATTATACAAAAATAAGATTTAAATACTCTTTTAGTTACCTGGTAAACTACATGAAATGAATTGACAATATCAAATCTAACTAAAAGAACTGAAGTGGCTCTGTTCCAGGAGTGATCTACTGTACCCCGAGTCATTGTGCCCACACTTACCATTGATATAGATAAGCTTACATCTCTCAAAAGAGCAAGCACAGTGATTGCTATTTAGACAAGAATTCGAGCACCATCTTCCTTAGCTCAATTAGAAAATTCTAAATTGTTGTTGATCTATAATGGAAGTAAGATCACCTCTGAATATTTCTTTTGTCTGGAAATCCGGTTCCTTGCAATTCTCAAGTGGAAAAATATTTCTCAAAATCAGATGATTGAATTGAAAAAAAGGCCCAATTGTATATATGCATTTATAAGAAAAAAATCATAACGATTCACTGTGCTCCGTGATCCACTATATTATATACAAACATATTGAGTTACAGGCTTGTACAGTTTTTGAAAGACAACATGCTCACATAATCACATTTATAATGCCAAATACGGACATATATATAATTGTGTCATCCACAGACAGCTGTTTCGTTGTATTACAACTCTTCAGTGTGGCAATAGACTATCTATTATCCCATCCAGTACCACAAGGTAGGATCGAAACCTTTACTTCATATGAAAGGGAGGATGAATGAGAAAACACTCACACGAGCTCATGAAAATGCAATACACACACGCACACACACATATATAAATATGATAATGAATTGCATTATATTATATAGAAACATGGTTAATATACCACTTAGCCTAGACAATGTAAATAGAATAAACAATTAAAGAAAATGGGGCTGCTGTAGCAATCGAACCTGGTCGGGTAACCACTTTAACGTAGCGATTCTCTTACCACTGAGCTAAACAGCTGCTGGTAATGCAAAGGCCTTTCAACCCAAATTTCTCTTCAGTCTATTTGCTTCTTTCAACGCGACAGTTATGTATTAAGAAAGATATACAAATATATGAGAGAGAGAGAGAGAGAGAGAGAGAGAGAGAGAGAGAGAGAGAGAGAGAGAGGACGAAGAATAGACAGTGAGGAAAATGAAGGAAGGTCAAAGTATAAGCACAGAATAACTCATAAACGCCATTACAAATAAAAGATACGCTCTTATACGAACCAAAGAGACGGAAATGTAGAGGTTTGCGCAGATAAATGCATTCTGAAGAATTACATTTTGTTCGCATTTCACACAGAATCAGTCCATCTAAGGATGGCTTCTTGGCTGTTATTTGAGACCATCCAAGAACCCACAAATGGCGTTTCGCGAGAAGCAGGCCATATTGTCATATGAACTGTATTCACTTTTCAGCAGATCAAGTCACGTGTTGAGAAGCTATCCGTTGATTGGTTGTGACAGTAGGCGATTAAATTCGTCCTCTTTAAGAGAGATCCTGCCAAGGGCAATTCCCCAGTGACGTTGGAGAATGTGAGTCCAGTTAAAGGCAAGAGGAAATCTCCATTTGATTAATGGAACTTGTTAGCTGCAGCGGCTTGAAGATGATTTCAATAAATAAATGGCACATAAAAACTGCATTTTCAGTAGTGCATAACGTCCGGTATATTACATATACTGACATTTGTGTAACGATTTCCTGCGAGAGGACAGGATCACATACCTAATGTGAGTGTGTGTGTTCCTATATTCTGATAGCGACGGTTCGATATCTTATTATCGTATTGACCCCTGTCCAGGTTGACTTCGGGAGTAAAAGCTTTTTTGTGCTACAGACGGAAATCAAACTCTGTTTGGTGATCCCATATTTTGTTACCTCGTCATGCTTTAATACATTTTATATCAAGTGCACAACTTTGCATTTTGCTCTTTGGAATAAGTGTAAAACATTCATATATATGTGTGTGTGTGTGTGTGTGTGTGTGTGTGTGTGTGTGTGTGTGTGAATATACACATACGCACAAAAGCCAAGTTTGGGAGGTGAAGAAAAACCAATAACAATATTGCTGCCAAACCGACTGACCACCGGTGAAATCCGATTTTTGAAAATTGGCTGCTGTTAAGATTCGAACCCCAGCTGTTAGTACAAGAGGTGAATTCACTCTTTACATGTGTAGGCGTAATTTTGCGCTTAAATTCATATATTCATGTTGCTGCATGATCACCAAAATGATCGAGTTACGTTTCTGTGGAATAATTCACGAATATACAGGATTCCCCGTTGTATGAAAACAGACCGTTCCTATACAAGCTTTTCGCAAGCCAAAATGACGTGAAACGGAGAAGCAATTACCATTAATTCAGCGTTCCCAGACCTAAAGAATTGTAAGGATGATATCTTAGGCTGAGCCATCGGAAGTTGTGGCGTTGGGAGGTATAATAGCTTTTTTAAAATAAAAGTTGAAAATTTTCGCTTTTCACCCTTTTTTTTCTCTCAAAAAGCCGAAAATTGGCGTAAAGCGAACTATGGAAAACCACAGACTTTCTGTATTTGGATTCACTGAGATTATTGTTCAAGGAAAGAACTAAAAAAAGCACCACAGTTATAGAGTCCATTGTTTAAAATAGTGATTACGAGATATTTTTCACCATTAAATTGTCACCTTCAAGCGTAAGGATCTACGATGACGGACAGAGAACCAAGAAGATAATATTAGTAAGAAATACGTATCTAGTATCAGTTCGGATAAGCGGAACAAGTGGATATGGGTGAGGGAAAAAGAGAGTGACTCCTTTGACACGTGTAGTTTTTGAAAAAAATAATTTTATCCATCTAGATATGTCTTTGAAGAAAACCTCTTCCACGTTTAAGCAAATTCAAATCACCCATCTTCTGAATATTCTATGAGGAACGCCCTCATATATTTTATTCCCTTATGGCAGTACCTTTTTTTTCACTGGATATGTACTCTACTTTTGACCCGCTCGCTTGAATTGAGAGAGTATTTTTCAAAAATCAGATACAAATAATGATCGATTGATTGATAGAGATGGCTCCAACATATGGACCTTAGAGGGGGTGAGAGCAAAAACAAAATGGTTTGTTACATGTTGATATCATGAATGCTATTTCAATACTTTTGCAAATATTCTATAATTAACTTATCAACTAGAAAGTAGTCGGACGGCTGACAATACGGAAAATGGAATCAACGAGCCAAGTCCAAACTCCGACTGAAACAATTTTTGTTCACATAATGTTCCTGCCATTAGAAAAAAAACATGAATCTATATATTCTACCTCAACAATAGGTAAATAGTAGAAAAGACTGTGTTCTCTAGCTATGATTCACAGCCTGTCTATGATTTCAATCCAGCCTAAAGAGGGATTACCTCCATCAGGCTATCTCGCCACTTCACTGTTGAATCCCTCTGTGGTATCCTAACAGCCCAGCACTTGTATATGGGGTAGGTATATGTAAGATTGTTATATTCAAATTAAGTAAATGACAAGATTTTGAAAATTGATTTTCAAGGCAGACGCGCTTCTCCAATTGGAAAAGTAGTGCTACACAATCTAGCTATCCACTAACCGTCTGTGCATTATTGTACTTATAACATCCGAATGAGCTCCTTCGTAGCAAAATATGTATAATTAGCTATCTAGGATAGTCTTATCTAGTTAACGTCTTAATTTTCAAAAGAATCCCACTCTCCCAAACACTAAATAATGATAGAAATGGTGCATGTTGTAATTAGTCACCATCAAGATATAAAATTCAAAAGGAAAAAAATCTTACAACGCAAGTGCAGCCATAGTTCTACAGAAAAGAGAAATCAAAATGAATTAATTTACTGTCATCTTATTTTTCGCAAGAATTTGTAAATCTGGATCGAGATTTCCAAGGGTAAAGATTCTTTCTTTCTGTCTTTCTTTGCCCTTTGACTTTCAGCTATGAAAACGATTTAAACGAGAAGGAAACAAATACATAATTCTCTTCGTTAATGGACGATTGCTAATTTTAGTAATATAAAGACATACATTTGAGTGCTATACTCTCTCTTCTCCTCCCCCTCTCTCTCTACCCCCCTCTCTCTCTCTCTCTCTCTCTCTCTCTCTCTCTATATATATATATATATATATATATATATATATATATATATATATATATATATATATATAACTGTAATTCAGTTTCAATAAAACAGATAATTTTCCTGCAGCGAATTGTTCGAAATCAAAAAGAAATTGTGCAGAACGATAAAAAGACAAATCATTATGAAATAAGTAGAATAAATCGATCAGTCTAAAAATTAGAATCTTTTCTTGAATGATTTTTTGTGTTTCTTTTCCGAATTTACGTGGATTGAAAACCTTCCAAGCTTTTAGTAAAATGTTCGTGAAATGGTAATCAATGCAAAATTATACCTAAGGAAATATTTGTTGGAGGAAAAAATGGTTTAAAATGAACTTTTAAGAAGCAGGGGATACTTATACATTTATAATATCAAATCTTTATAATGAGTTGATTACAGAGAAGCAGCCCAAGTGTCAAGGTTACAGATTGGAATACTCAGACCCACTTTTCAATATCATTTTCTCGCAAATTATATAGATATTTTCAAGAATTAGATTACTTTACCTCAGGGACACAGTATTTGAATACCCAATGACAATCAATATCATTGCACCAGACTAGCTTGCAATGTATTTTTATTAGAGAGGTATCCAATAAGAGAGGTAACCAAGATAATTCCAACACTTATTTCAGTGTGAAACTAACACAATAGTTGAAAAATTAATGAGGATAAAACTTTTTTTTTCAGTGATGGTCTACGAGACTAAGGCAAGTATCATACTCGCAAGTTAGTCTCGCACAGGGTCACAATAGTAAGACACCCAGTGAGGATTGAAATCACTATATAAGCAATCATATACAAGATGAGCTTGCCAACCATATCATTACTATTTCTCAATCAGTTTTGTTTGTTAGACAAGCACTGACGAACTAGAGGGAGATAACTCTTCTATAGCTCATACCTAGACATTTTTTTGTTTTATGGACGGCGACAAAATGTTGCATCGCTCTTGTTATTGTTAAAATTTTATCATTAGAGAAACAAATATATTATGCTGGTATAATTCCTTTTTTTTGCAATGCACATTTGACTAATTGTAGCTCAATACCCAAGAGATCACAAGTTAAAAATTTTCACCACTCACCCAGACATCTGCTACGTAAATTCAGACAACTTGAAATTAAAAATGAATTATCATAATTGAACGGGTTTTTAGCTAGTTACCACGGGTGGCCTAAATGGAACCTTTGGTCCGAATATGAGATCATCTACTTGAATTATGCATTCATTAAATCAGGCCTTGTTCGAAAATCATCATCATCATGAACTATAGTTCTCAATTTGATTGCATTATTCACCCTGACACAATTTTTCCTCTGGCGATTCACAACCTTCCTTTGCCAACTTTGAAATCGACAACCTTTCTTCAACCAACAGTTTTATCTATCATAACAATCACTAACCAGACAAAGAGCTGGTAATGATACAAATATTCTCAACAGACAACCTAGGAGACAAGACATATGCCTTGTTTCCATAAAAGCAGCTAAGTCTAACCCACCAACATGATAGACACAATGTAAGAGCACAGTTAAACATCACATTCACATTGTAAATCAAACCTATTGTGGTGGTCCCTATACTTGTAATCAGGAAATGAATACGAAACCCTTCTTTCAGCTATGTATCTTAAACGTTACTTCCTACAATGACTACCCTTGAAAAACCCTGAACGCACATGGCCAGTTGCCTTTGTTGACCCGGCATTTCTAGTCGGTTAACTTCTACCTTTCCATCTTTTTGAACTAGCGGCCGGCATAGTTTCTATTCTTTGACCTTCACTATACATATATTGTCTTTGATCACTTATCTTCCCTGATGTGAGAACCTGCAAAAACTTTATAGCTACTAAATGCTAATTCTGCAACTGCTATTTCTGTCAACAATGCAAACACTGCGCTTATCATTTCGCCCCTTTTAGCCCCTTCTTGCACCTAACCTAAACTGACTGCCTATTCATGATCTAGCTTGGTCAACTATACCTCTCATTATAACAGATAAGACTCATCAGGCTCCATCCGATAAATAAGCCAAATGACATTAGACCCGTCATGCCATGTGTCGCCTGAATACTTATTCTCTCCTATATTTCATTTTTACGTATAGGAATAACTTAAACTTAAACAGGCCTCTTCTCTTCTCCTCTCTTCGTTTCTCTTTGCACGATCGATCAAATTAATATTTTAATTACGTGTATTTCGTTTCCATCCTTCATTTATGCATTAAACTAATCTCTTATTTTCACATCTAAATATCTGTGTGTCTTTTTTACGCCGTTTAATATCTGCGTCCACATTCAGACTTGGCGCTCATGTTCTCTATACACCTCCCTTCCTCATTCAACATTTCCACTGATGTATACGTGGGGTTACAAATGCAGCAGGTCCCCATTTTTCAACGAGAACTACCTAGAACCCAACAATTCTACAAAAAGTTGACTACAGCAAATTTGGTGTTGATAGCCTTAGTCGTCCCCGAGTTATACAAATATAGACAGACGGACGTATATAAGTTGAAATATAGTAAGATCTTTGAGTGATGTATTTAAGAGCAAGGTCAATGTTTTAACGCTCCGATAAGTAAATTGATCAAGAATTTTAATGAATAATGACAGGACTTCCTAACTAATTGCAAAGTAAATATCAGAGTAGAAATTATTCACGTAACTGAGACATTTCTTTTTGTCAAAGAAAGATTAAACAACAAGTTGTCTGTTAGTTTATCCTAAATTTTAGTGATGCCAGAATCAGGTGAGTAGTTCTCGTTCCAACATCTATAGAAAAGAGTTTGTTATTTCAAAACAATGCCCCTCTCAAGGTTCGAAGGCATACACCGGCATCATGTATATGGGTGTGGAAAGAATTTAAGATTATGAGCAGACGTGCAGGTGGACTAATGGTTAGCAGCACGGAAAATGGAATGAGTAACCAGAGTTCAAACTCAGTTAGGACGTTACTACGTACAGATGCCCTTAGGAAAGGCATGTATCTGTCTCTTTCCACCATAGATAAACAGCAGCTCAGACTGGGAGAGGAACAGTTCTGAACTCAAAACTTTCGTCCAGTATCGTGAGAATAGAGAACGTGTTCTCAAAATGTACAATTAACGTGACACTGATGAAGCTTTGATGGGCCCAGCAAGACAAAAATGAATTACAAAGAATAGTTCAATTGAAATGAAGGAGAATGAAAAAACAAAAACAAAAAACAGACGGGTAGAATGCTGAGACTGGTCATCATGACCCTCCACAACAACTCGAGTACAAATGAAGGAATAAAATTTCTTTCCACCTGTTTCACAATCCCTGTATCTCTCCTTCTTCTTCTTCACACACACACACACACATATATATATATATATATATATATATCCTTGGCTTATTACCTCACCAATCTTCGTACGGATAACTCTTAGTGATAATAGAAGATCAACATGGATGTGAGAGAGGACCGGGCTGAAGGATATCGTACAAGTTATTAAGCATAAAAGATGGACAGGGTACATAGCAAGACGATGGGATACCAGATCGAGCGAAAAGTCAACCGATTGGTACCCGCTGTAGAGCTGTAGGAAAAGACCAGACACAAGGTGGAGAAACAAGTTTATCGGTGAGATATGTCAGAGATTGGCGCAGTCACTCTCATCATGGAAGAAGAAGGGAAATGCCTTTGTCCAGCAGTGGTCTTATAGCGATGATGATGATGATGATGATGATGATGATGATGATACACAAGCACACAACATATATACTTATATGGGGTATTGTGCGTAAGTAAATATATCGCCTAAATTCAGTTTTACTGACCATCCAGTTCTGTGTAAGGTTGGGATAAAATGTCCGAAGAGAGGGTTTCGATCCGAAATCGTGGTACGGGGTAATAGATTGTCTGATGCTGCACCGAAGAGTTTTAATACAACGAAACAGCTGTCTGTGGATGACTCAATTATATATATATATATATATATATATATATATATATATATATATATATATATATATATATATATATATATATATATATATATATATATATATATATATATATATATATATATATATATATATATATATATATATATATATATATATATATATATAGGATATTTGTCATAAAGCATTAGGCCATTTTCCATAAGAATTAACCAGCAATCTCAATGATTTGTAAGATTAGTAGTATTGTATGACCACTTCCGCTTCTGCTGACATTCACATACACACATACATACCTATGTGCATAAGCAAACGTACATTTACAGTGGATAAACTGCATAGATGTTTCCAAATGCATTAGCGTAAATATACAATATTTGTACATTATTTAAAAATTCATTTTATCCAATTAAATGCTGATGTACTTGAGCAGTCAATCGATCATCTCTGTTCTATTTACTCCATGGAAATTAAGGTCAGTAGACCTCTTCTAATTGAAAACATCTATGCAGACCACGAACAGCTATCCCCCCGCGTATTCTGAGAACTCGCCATCATGTCTGCTTGCTCGCTTTCCTCAGCACAACGCATGCGCGTCTCTGATAGTCATTTCTTAAGCCAACCTCGCGTCTCCCATCCACCATACGCCATTGTCTGCTTAATCTCCCAGCCTTGAAAACTATAAGTTATCGTCCTGAATGCAGATTTTTTTTCTATAAACCACATTAGGAGAGAATTTCTGATGGTTATCTGTTCTATGCATTCCAATATTCATTTAGTGTTTATACCTGGGAGATGTGAATACAGAAATCAACTAAAAATATGACTCCATATTAAAAAGGCAAAAGCCTCATATTGATCGGATTCCTACTATTCGAAATTGTTGTAACACGTACAGTAAACTCTTCTCAGATGAAAAATTCCCCATCTCTCTCGTAGCAACGCTTGTGTTTCTCGTGGAAGTTTTTGGACTACAAAAAGCAGACGCCACTTAACCTTTTTTTTTATTTCGTTTTTACACTTTATAAGATTTATTACTTCAAAGATTTATTACATAGACTTTCGGAACTGTCGTTTTTAAGAGCAAAAAACCCCGAAAATCACAGCGTACTAAGTACTATATTAAAACTTTTGCATTCTTTTTGAAGACATAAGTTATTTTAAATGGAGTCGATTACAAAATTTATATCATAATAATCCGATTTCCGTATGTTTGTCCTTAGGCTTATGTATTCTTTACCCTAACATGGTAAAATAGCACATCGTCGCAAAAGTTTCGTGAACACAATTCTGTCAAAAGTGGGTATAACATGGGGAATAAAGGAATTTCCAGTCTACCGGGTCACCAGTTTCCGAGCAATTAATTTAATCTAATATAAACAGACAAAATATATCAGTCCAACGGAAATATCTACGGATTTATAAATCGCCAATTACAGTTCTTTATTAAAAAAAAAGATGAAAAATGACCTAATAATTATTAAAGAAATTATATAAAAAGGAAATGACGTGAAGCGAATTTCAATCTGATGTGTTAAGCCCAGAGTTCTGAATATCACCCACTCACGACGACGAACACGACACATGATCTTTTTTAGAAGGACACCCACTCGCTTTCTTAGTGATGGTTGCTCCAGAATTTGTGTACCTCCCTCGGCTCTTGTTACAGGAATCAGGATGTGTCCCCAACCCTTTTAATGGAGCAGGAAAATACTGTCTGGTAGTTGCGTCCCGAGGAACCAGGCTTCCATACTTATAGATTTCCAGTCACGAAAGGCTAGATATCTACAGCAAAGCCAATCAAAACTAAAGTCCTAATGTTTTGAAATTTAATCCTTTTCTGAAAAGTCAATTTATACATATGCTGATAAACAGATAATAACGATTTATTTTGCGAATTCGACCCAAAAATTTGATGAAAAAACTATGATTTTTTGGTAGAAAAAGTGGAGTATTTGAAAGATTCAACTCAGGTTACATTCACAATCATAATTATTACATTTCACTCGGCCCATCATATATATATATATATATATATATATATATATATATATATATATATATATATATATATATATGTATATATATATATATATATATATATATATATATATATATATATATGTGTGTGTGTGTGTGTGTGTGTGTGTAAACATCATAGGAAAAACAAAAAAGATTCAGGCTAGATACTAGGGTTATTTACAATATATATATATATATATATATGGAGGCATCCATGTATATATATGTATTTAAGTATTTAAGGTGAATGGTAGCGAAATGACTGTCAATGGATTACAGAATTCGAATTCCAGACGAGTCTTCTTTTACTGAGGTACTTAGGAAAGACATGAATCCATATATTCATATTCTGTTGCCAAATCCAGATATTTTGCTTTCCCCTGTTGATGAAGACTAGTTTGGATTTGGGCATTTGGGCAAAACAATCTAAAACATTTTGTACCCATAAACATGATTGTAATGGGTAGGGTTGTCAGATGATGAAGGATTCTGCATATATTGCTAAATAGAGTATATACATATATATATATATATATATATATATATATATATATATATATATATATATATATATATATATATATATATCGTAGGTATTTTGAAAACGAGAAAAGGATAACTTTCAATTCAGTGTATCTGCCCATTGAATTCATTCATATTTTTCACTGTTACAAAGATTTCTATAAATACATACCAGAAGTTCGAATATATTTCTACCCAGGGTTGACCAATCGGCAGATATCTTGAAAAAAATTTTCCGTCCCCAGCATGCAATGCAGACGAAAGAGAGTGAGCGTTTGGGTGAACCATTCAGTCAACATTTCTTTTTATAGTTTTAAAGAATGGCGGGTAACTGCGTTGTCAGCTGTGACAGTTGAAGGCCCAAGCAAATTGGTTCTCTGCAAATGTGATTCCTTCCGATAATGCTGCTCGGAAATGGACCTACCTCAAGATTTTTGCCCCCCCCCCTCACACACAAAAAGACTGTATGAAATAAAAATAAACCATCAATTCATTTGAGAGAGTGAATAGTAACATTGAAAATAACAACTTTGCCACCTGAATTTTTGTAATCAGGAAGTAAGAAAATCAGAAATGAGATTATTATTATTGTTATTGCTTCAAATGAATACTAAAAATCATACAAATAGACTCTAAAACCTAGCAACAGAACAAGTGCCATTGTTCCAAACAGTTAGAAACAGGAGACCAAAAAATGAAATGTAATGAATAGTGCTTCAAACAATAGAAGAAGAAGAAGAAGAAGAAGAAGAAGAAGAAGAAGAAGAAGAAGAAGAAGAAGAAGAAAAAGAAAAAGAAGAAGAAGAAGAAGAAGAAGAAGAAGAAGAAGAAGAAGAAGAAGAAGAAGAAGAAGAAGAAGAAGAAGAAGAAGAAGAAGAAGAAGAAGAAGGAGAAGGAGAAGAAGAAGAAGAAGAAGAAGAAGAAGAAGAAGAAGAAGAAGAAGAAGAAGAAGAAGAAGAAGAAGAAGAAGAAGAAGAAGAAGAACTTACAAGTTTATTTGGAAGAGAAGAATTATTTTCTGTGGTGGTGGGTTTTGTGAATTTAATGAAACCTTACAAAATGGCTGCCACATATTCATTCGTGGTCTTTGAATTCGAGTAATTTTGATATAAAAGGCGACGAGATTGAACTGAATGGAACAAAAGATTGGAGAAATTCAATTTCTTTCTCAATTTTCTGCAAACGTTCTTTATGAACTAATCTATTGGAAATACAACAATTTCCATGGCTGCATAAAACATTTTTTTGTGCGGACATTCCTCACAGAAATGCCTGGAAGAAAATGACGAAAAGAAGAAAAAAGGAATGAAATAAAGAGTGTTTTTCTCCTTTTCATTCAACCTGTGTCTCGTTTTGGGCTTGTATTATAGCGAAGGATTTTATTTGAATTTTAGAAGTTCTACTTGTAAACAACTGATTTGAGAAAAATAAATTGAGTTGTTTTTATGAAATTCTCAAACTGTCCTGAAATGACCCTCAACTCTATTTTTTACGTATATATGACACAAACAAGGTTGATAAAAGTTGCAAGAGTTCATATCATTAATATACAAGCCCATTCTTGTTTATAAGCGATTCAATTGTCATCATCATCATCATCATCATCAGTCTTTTAGCGTCCGTCGTTGGACATAGACCTTCCCCAGGATTTGCCACACTTCTCTATCATGGGCGTCACGGAGCCAGTACTTCCTGAACTTGTCTAGTTCATCTCTCCATTTAATATTTTGCCGGCCTCGGTTGCGCATATGGTCTCGGGGAATCCATGTTGTGAGTCGTGATGTCCATCGATTGTCAGCCATTCTTGCAACATGGCCAGCCCACCGCCATTTGAGATTTTTTATGGATTCTATGATGTCTCTAACTCTTGTCTTTTCCCGGATGTGTTGTGCTGTTTTGTGGTCTCTCCATGTGAGGCCCAGCATTATTCTTTCATGTGCACGTTGCATGGTTCTCAGCTTACGGGTCTGTTTCTTGGTTAAGTTCCATGTTTCAGCTCCATAAGTGACTATTGGGAGGATGCATTGGTTATACACCCTTCTCTTTAGGATTAATGGGATCTTATTATTTTTGAAGGTTGAGCTAGCTCTGCCGAAGGCTTGCCATCCTAGTGTGATTGTTCGCTTGATTTCTTCTTCTTTTGAGGGTCTCATGGAGATTCGTTGCCCTAGGTAGATGTAGTGGTCTACTTTCTCGAGTTCTGTGTCTTCGATTTCGATCTTAGTGTTCTTATCTCCAATGTGGTTGTTGCACATGATCTTCGTCTTGCTGAAGTTCATGTGTAGGCCGACTTTCTTGCTCTCTTCATTTAGTTCATCTATCATTAGTTGGAGGTCGTGTAGGTTCTCTGCGAAAAGGGCTATGTCGTCTGCGAATCTGAGGTTGCTCAGATACTCGCCGTCTATTTTAATTCCTTTACTCTTCCAGTCTAGCCTTCTGAAGATCATCTCGAGGCAGGCTGTGAAGAGTTTAGGTGAGCTGGTATCACCTTGTCTTACTCCTTTCTGGAGCTGGAAGGGGTCCGAGTCTTTATGTAGCCTGATAAATGAGCTGCCGTGATTGTATATATGTTTCAACACTTCAACATATACTGGATCTACACCTTGCCGACTGATGGCCTCCATGACCTTAGGGATTTCTACTGAGTCGAACGCCTTTTTGAAGTCGATAAATGCTACGGCAAGTGGTAGTCTATACTCTGCTGCTTTTTCTTTCAGTTGATTTATCGAGTGCAGGTGGTCCATGGTCGAGTAGCTTCTTCTAAAGCCAGCCTGTTCACGTGGCTGGTTTTCATCGAGTGTTTTTGTGATTCGGTTGGTGATGATCTTTGTGAAAAGTTTATATACACAGTTGAGTAGGCTTATAGGCCTATAGTCGTTGAGGTCTTTCGGGTTTCCTTTTTTATATAAAAATAAAAAAGCATTATGATAGCAGTATTCCAATCGTCTGGGACTTTACTGTGTTTTAGACACAGGTTGAAGAGGACGGTCAGTTTCCTATTGATGATTTTACCTGCTTTTCGGAGTAGGTCGATGGTGATGTTGTCTGGTCCAGGGGCAGTTCCTTTCTTTGTCTGTTTAATGGCTTCCTTCACCTCCCACGGGGTTACTTTTGGGAAGTCCTCTAGTTGTTTGCCCGTGTCTTGCGTATCTTGCTCATTGTTTTGCAGTCCTTGTTTGGACGAATAAAGTTTTTGGTAGAATTCTTTGGCACGTTCGACAATCCTGTCTCTGTCTGTTGTTAGATTTCCATTTTCCTCGTCAACTCTGCTTTAAAAGGTATCCTCAGGTTTACATTCTACCCGAAAGTAAGTATTATGATGAAACCTTTTGTAAGCCGAAATGGCGTAAAGAGAAGAAGCAACTATCATACATGATCTCCCCCTGCCCCAAAACTTATGTAATGTTTCCGCTACAACTGACTGTGTTGCAATGATTGCTGAAGAATTCACGCTGACTTTTTAGGACGAATGGGATTCTTCTGTTTTTGAAAGTCGAGCTTGCTCTACCAAAAATTTGCCAACCTTGTGTGATTCTTCGCTTCATTTATTCTTCTTTTGGTGGCTTCATCAAAGACTCGCTATCCGAGGTAGATGTAATGGTCTACTTTCTTTAGCTCTACATTTTCGATTTTGATCGTTGAATCTTTGTCCCCAACATGTTTGTTGCACATAACATTTGTTTTGCTGAAGTTCATATGGGAGCCAACTTTCTTGCTTACTTCATTTTAGTTTGTCTAACATTATTTGGAGATCGTTAAGGTTCTTAGCAATGAGGACGATGTCGTCAGCAAATCCGAGGCTACGTCTCTCCTAATTCTTTTGAGTTCCCATTCTAAGTTTCGGAAGATCATCTCGAGGCAGGCCGTGAATAGTTTGGGTGAAGTGGCATCACCTTATCTCACTACCTTTTCTCGTTGAAAGAGCTCTGAGTGTTTACACAGCCTGAGGAATGATCTGCTGTGTCGGTAGATATGTTACAGTGGGCCTAAAAAGAAGGTCATACAAACAATGTATCCCACCGATAGTCACATACGGAGCTGAAACATGGAACCCAATCAAAAGATTGACCCTCAAACTGATAACCATGCAACGTGCACATGAGAGAATTATGCTCAACCTCACATGGAGATATCATAAGACAACAGAGTAGATCAGATAAAAGATAGGAGTCCGATATATAATAGAAACTGCTAGAAAAATCAAATGGCAATGGGCTGGACATTTTGCAAGAATGTCAGACAACCGTTGGACATCATGTCTCACAACGTAGATCCCCGGAAATCCTGTGCGATGCTGAGGACGACGGAAAGTAAGATGGCGTGACGAGCTAGATGAATTCAGTATTGGCTCTGCAATGCCCATGATAGAGAGGTCTGACGAATCTTGGGGAAAGTTTATGTCTAACGACGGACGCAAACCGACTGATGATGATGATGATGATGATGATGATGATGATGATGATGATGGTGATGATGCGTAGGCTTGAGAAGAATGCCTGTCTCGAATGAACTCACACGAATCTCTTTCCTGACCCAAATATACTATGTTTTCTTGCACTTGAATTATCAGTAACATACTTGTTATTCACGATAAGACCGTTATGAGCACCTCAATTAAAAGTATACGTACGGCTTTTGGTGATATAGGTATTCACCGAGTTTAGCTTAGGTTGGGACAAGCCCACTAACGCTTAGCATTCAATACAGATCAAACTGCACCGTAGCAATGGTTTGCAATCTCGTCTTTCTTTAGTCACAGTCCCTTTAGCAGCTCGTCATAGATTCTACGATCTCCAGCCATAAAGAGATACAATATGAACAGATAAAGATACATTGATTTATTATCATTTCAGTCTGTACAAAATGGCTTTGGTAGATAAACTCGCTGAACGATAAATGAAATGAAGGGACATTCAACATGATAAAATAAAATAAATCCCCATCGTTGTCCTTATCTAAAGTTCAACGAGGAATCTGGCTTTCCCGTTGATCTGGGTTGCTCGGCTATCCCAGTGTTTTCTAGAAGGCCAAACAATTTCTAATTTTTTGCCCACTACTTTTCGGTGAGGGACAAACAGGAAACCTAAAAGTGGAGGCGAGAATGATGAAAGGATAAAAAAAAAAAAAAGGAATTATAAGTGGGGTTGAAAACGAGGCCGGATGTGACGTGTATTTAACTGAGATTCGTGTACATGTGTAGTTACCAACTTAACCAGGAGTGGATTCCGGAAAAATAACCTTCAATTCACATCGTGTAGCTCTTAAAAAGTCAATGGAAAATGGTGCCTTACTTGTAGACCAAGTTTGCTATTTTCACCTGTTTTTGCTGAAATTTTCTGTGGTCGATCTTTCCAAATGTCGTCTGATAATTAGTCTTTTTCAATATCCCCACACTACACTGAATAATTATGGCTATTACAGCTCACCATATTTTTTGTTTGCTAAATAAGTGATAGTTTTTCAAAAAGTTTAGGAGATTCCAGCAGCTCGACTGTTATCATCTCAACTTAATTATCTAGGTTTAGGATCAGAGATTAGGGCAGGTCAGTCGGTATAAAGTTTAGTTTGTGTTGGGAGGGGTTAACGTTTTTTGTTTTCTTTTTAGAATTACATCTATCCAGCAATATGCTGTAATACTTAAAATTATTTTTTTTATGGTGGGTACTAAGTAAAAAGACTACTGGTCTTTTCCCCAACATAATGGTTTAAATGTAATCGCCATCAGAAAAATAGTTTTCCCGAGAGATTCCACTTGTACACGTGTCCCAACCTACCATTCTAGCCACGGTTAAAAGTATTGGAAACAGATCCACTTCAGCATAAATTTAGATTGAATTTTTAGATTGAATTGGCTATAAGTATGAGCATTAAGTAAAGATCGGGCCAACTACAGTAGTAACCAATATGTCCTCACCAGAGCGAACAAAATACTTCTTAACCTTAGCTTATAGGATGTAAAATTAGCTTTGAATTGCAAACTATTTCACTACGCTAGACGCCCAATAAATACTACGTTTATGCCGTGCGTGTAAGGTACTCAGTGTGAATCGAAGTCACAACTGTTGAAATGATCTGCGAGACTAGCTTGTTGATCATTGCTTCGTGGTGACAAGAAACAAGTTTCCATATCTAATGCTTTTTTTTTCGTTGGTTCAACTCTGACCTCACTACTGATCTTGTAGGGAAAGACAACTCTTCTTACATATTTTTTGCGTTTTATCGCTATTCTCAGATCGTTAATCTACGAACCATTAAGCTTATCTGACTGTACTCCCTTGGTGCATTAGTGACGATAACTACTGTAAAGATAAATGGTGATGGAGCATGATGCTACAAATTGGAGTCGTTTATTAATCAGAAGAGTTACAAAAAAGTATAAACATTTTTGACCGAAATTCAAACTCGCTCAGCTCATGCTCAACCTTACCTGGAGAGATCACAAGACAGCACAATATATCAGGAAGAAAATGGGAGTCCGAGACATCATACAATCAATTAGAAAATTTGAATGGCAATGGGCAGGCCATGTTGCAAGAATGACAGACAACTGATAGACAGCACGACTCAAAACATGTACCCCTAGAGATCATATGCAGAACCGAGGCCAACAGAATACAAGATGGAGAGATGAATTGGACAAATTCAGAAAATACTGGCTCTGCAACGCCTACGATACAGAAATGTGGCAAATCCTGGGGAAGGTCTATGTCCAACGACGGACGTTAAAAAACTGACGATGAGCTCATCAAGTGGATAACCAATGCGCCACCTTGCTCTATGTTGGCAAAGGTACTCAAAATAGAGAGAACTCTAAAGAAATGAAAAAGACTGGAAATCGATTTCCAGCACTCGAATAAATAATGAAAATTAAAAAATCATTGCAAACGAAAGTAGCGTTCAAGCCGTTGTTTCACAAAATTAATCTGACTCTCGTCCTTATATCTCGTGTTTCGATCGTTACATCTCAGCCGATACGTTCTCTGGTCTTCTCCAAGTACATGCCACGTTCTCAAGAAGCAGTGAATATTTTGTGTTTTTCTCTTCTCTGGCGTTATCACTCCAATGAAACTATTTAGAGACTTCGTTTGGAATGTACAAAACAAAATTAAGTATAGGACTAATCTTTGTCGTTCGGAAATGTAAATTGTTCTAATGATTAGGGCGACAAAATTAGAAAAAAGAGACAATGAAAAACCCAACCCTCATATTATCGAAACAACAAAAATCAGGTGAATAATTCGTGGAATAACCATACTTAATCTCAAAACTCCAGACAGCACTATATTCTGTTTCGTCAGATGAGCCAATGTCTTTACCCTATGATATTGTGACTGGAGAAAAGAATGGATAATGTGGAGAAAAGAATAAATAAATGATAAAGAGATCAAGATTTTTTTTTATGGCGCATAAAATTACGTCGTCAATTGTCGTGGGGATTTCTGGTCGATTTACAATTCTCCTAACCGTTTCCATCCAGCGATTTACGTTCCCGTCAAAAAGTTGTATTTTTTATTTCTTAAAATAAGAAATCAATCACACCATTCCTTGACGCGCGATGAATAAGTTAGAAATTGGTTCAGTAATCAAGAAAGCCAGGAATTTTAGATTTTATAAGTACATGAAACGATTCATAAAGGTCACAAAGTTCAAACTTTGTAGAAAAAGAGATTGCTAACCCTGACTCTTGCCGGACTGCTTGGGCGTCAAAATATTTCTCAGACATAGAGTTATCGATTGATATCAGTTTCAATGAGATTGGAGAGAGATCTTAAAAGAAAACGTATAGTTGTTGTTGAGTTACCCTGTATATTTGGTTTTATATTGAAGAGAAATGTCGAATCCGTCACAAAAATTCGTGTGTGCTTGTTGATATATATATATATATATATATATATATATATATATATATATATATATATATATGTGTGTGTGTGTGTGTGTGTGTGTGTGTGTGTGTGTAAAGAAGGCTTTTCGTCTGAATATAACAAAGTAATGTTCCCGCTCTAGTGAAGAGCTTCACATCTGAACCAAGTGATATATTCAAACTTTAGCCCAAAATAACCTGATCGTTCAACTTCGAAAATTGGGTTTACGCAGCAAAAATACACTGTAGGAGGAGGACGAGGAGAAGTAGCACAAGAAGAAGAAGAAGAAGAAAGAAAGAAAGAAAACGAAAGCTCTTCGTTGCTGAGTTTGAAAACTTGTCTTTTTATTCTTGATATGGAATGGTATTATTTAAGAATCAAAGAGAATGGAACTTGCAATGGTCCAAAAAAAGTTTCTTTGACAGCAAAGCTTCTTTGAGTTGGTGGAACGAGATTTGGCCAAAAATATTTATTAGAATTTTGAAGGAAGCATATGAACGAAGCCAAGATCAAAACGAGGTTCTTTGTCCATTTTTTTTCAACCAAGATTTCCCTTTGACGTTCTAGACAACAAGCCGATCTCTCTTTTGAAGAAAAACTAATAAGAAAGAAAGAAGTTATGAGATACAAATTATTTGACTTTCCATCATACACTGACATAAAATATAATCTAGCAAAACATCATAACACTCGCCCAATTAACAAGAGCGCTGACTGGAAAAGTCGGCTCAAGTCATAACACTGAATCGTTTTTTCTTCATTTCTTGGAAAATGTCCCTATGAATGTATGGAAATGCAATTAATTAATATTAATATTATTCGATTTTCTTAACTGAAACATTGCCAATTATTATTTCGAATGATATTACATTACAACTAATACCACGAATGTATATAAACCATAAAGATACCGGTGTATCAGATGTTTAGGGAGATAAATATTAAAAGCAAATATACTTGGATTTTAATTTCTGTAATCGGTCAAATCGATGAGGCAACTGTCGCTGTAAGATAAACTTCCGAGGATAAAATAGCGAGTTTGAGTCTCACAATAGGCTTATTCTTTATTTCCTGTCCACGCCGATTACTATCGACCAGAAAATGACGGTCTTGGAGTCACGATAAAAAAGCAACTCAGAAGATCAAGGAAATATTAGTAAAGATTATGACACAATACAAGTACACTATTTCCAAAAGGTTTTCATGGGAACAATCTTCTTTTGGATAGCTGGGGAAGCCTGTACTACAATCTTCATTAGTTACACAACAATATTTCTGTCAGGGTACTATCTAGTATTCCTCAAAGTGAACCCCTTCTTTTACTCCAGGGAGTTCTCATCTTTTGCTTTTCCGATCCAGTAGTCTTCAACTGAACTTACAATTCTTTGTTTCAAAGTGATTGGCCTCTATCAAAATGATCATCACCATTGCATCTACCAAGAAGTGTTTGACATGAATAAATCCAAGGCACACAACAAGACTAAAAACAATAGTGTGTTCGGTTATTTAAATTCTGTTTCCATTACTAGTTTTACGAGTATATAATGAAAACCAGAAGTAGAAATTCTTTGATAGAGTTTGGAATCAAACCTATCTTCCTTCTTTATTTACTGGGCTTTATTTAATGGCTGCCACAAACCAGGTGATGAAAATTGACTTCAGACCAATCAATTCAGATGCTGACGTCGCTGACATCGAAAATCAAATTGCAGGCTTATTCACCGAACGTAGAACGTAGACAATGAATATTAATGGCGTTCGATTAAACAGATCTTGATTTCTGTCAAGCGGCGTGGCAGAAAGAACAATGGCTTATGAAGATATTTGCCCTGGAACACTGATACATATGAATGACATAAAGTAAATTAGACCGTCAAGATTGAGACTGATTAGTATGAGGAACACCGCTGGCACAATGATATATGCATTTGATTTGACTGGCAGCAGTTATGACTACAGAAGGAATTGCTCACCTTATATATATATATATATATATATATATATATATATATATGTGTGTGTGTGTGTGTGTGTGTGTGTGTGTACATACATATATATATGTGTGTGTGTGTGAACATATATCTCCTGTAACCTAACGCACATGCTCGCAGACACATAAACACACGCACACACACACACATACATATATATATATATATATATATATATATATATATATATATATATATATATATATATATATATATATATATATATATATATGTGGATATAATATCCGACTAATATATAAATTAAATTTCTATGGGAAAAAAATTATTTTTCAAATACTTTTTCCTACTGACTAGTTTTTCAACTTGACTGAAACGTTCCCTTCCAATATTTTAATGAAAAAAAATGCAAAAAAGAAAAAAAAATGGGCTAATAATTTATTCGTTTTTACGTTTATCTTTTAATTATCATTAAACTATGTTGGTGTCCAATTTCATACCGTTTGATGTTATATGAATTGGAAGAAAGCGTTTCATTTAATTTCAAAACTTTGATAACGACGCTTGTCGAAACTAGTCAGTATTACTAATGAATAGAGCTGACTGTCCAATATTTATGAAATGGTGTCAAACTGAGTTACGCTTGGGAAATACTTATGGGCACCTCGCCAGAGGTTAATATCTACGAAGATATTCTTACAGTTTATTGCGACTGAGTTGTTACTTCATGCCTCACTGGATATTGCATATTTCCTGCTCTGGTGAAGGTTGCAGAAGATCATACTTACATTACTTACCCTTCATTTTTCTGCGATCGCTTGGCATCATATTTGTGCTATTGTTCTTTTTTTTTACGTACACTAGTAGTGTCAGTAATAGTGATGTTATCTTGAATTGGGATCTTGTTGCTCAAACAGCTGATCAGTTGTTTTTTCAAAAGACAATCTCACCAAGGTTAAATGGATGCCTTGTCTAGAGAGTATTTGCTATTTTCGATCGGCGCTGTTCACTGGTGGTCGTGTCATTGCGATGATAATCAACTAAAATTAGGAAGAAAAAAATATTAGTAAAACAATTAATAATGATTAACGTCGTGGCTCTTCACTGAGCAAATAACTTAGCCTTTCTCCTTTCTTTTCCAGTATTTATCGCCTTTCTTCCTTTTCTTTTCCAGTATTTATCGCCTTTCTTCCTTTTCTTGTGCTGTAAACTTCGGTGTGACATACGCGTTCAGCCAAACAGATGTTGATGAAGATTCATGATTTAAAAGTTTACAATGCTTCTTGGTCTTTGACCTATCACTAATCATCTTGCATATTCGTTACTGGTAAGTGACGAGTTGGAAAATTGTTAAAATAAAAGACATTTAATGCCTAACTATATGTCAATACCATAAAACAGATGTCTACCATACTCATTGTCAGTATTGATAGATGAAGGTCAATGCATATATGATGTTTTTCAGGCATGGCACCCACCACTGAACGATGGTCAGCAGACTAGTAGCGAGTCTGATCCTCACTGGGTGTTATACTATTGTAAGCTCAGCAAATACAGGTTTCTGCGCTATCCGAGAATAGAGAATGTGAGAAATCTTTCTGAGCTTTTCCAGACCCAAATAGTGGCAATGATGATATGTTAGGCTGAGTCGTCCTGTGAAGGTGATACAAAAGACTGAGGTGTAGAACAGAGAGGGAAAAGGTGCACCCTGTCCCTCTAAAAAAAATGCAGAAAGTTATTTTTGTTTTTCGAGAAACTTTTGAAAAACCAGATGATACGCGTGCTTATGTTCGTATCAGGTGTTTTCAAGTGTTCGGTAACCGGAAGTTGAGTACATACCAGAACTTCCCATTGCGCAATTGTTAAAAAGTTCGTCCCACGGATCACTTCACTTATGTAGTTAATTTGACCATCCTTGGGTGCCTTATTTCAGTGGCATTGGGCTAGGTTAAGCTGAGTTTAGTAGATAACCTTGTTCAGAATCAGTCATCGAACGATAGTTTGAAAAATTGACTCACAAACTGTGTCTTTGTGAGTTCGATCGTCACTGGTCCTGATTTATAAAAAATTGAGCAAATATCTATAGGACTGGAACGTTGTCTGGAGTTTATCTAATCAGAATAACCAAAATATTCATTGTGGACAGAGCAGCCCAAAACAATAACCTCAACAGAGACTTCCAATATACCAGACTGCTTCATGATAGTGAAACCAGAGTTTTAGGTCACTAAGATAACCAATCGTCTTTAAGCAAAACTGTGACAGTCAGTCTTCTGTGCTACCAACAGACTGAAACCAAATTCTATTCATCACGCGAGAAAAGCTGTTATATTGCCTGTCTCACAAAATCTTCTCGTTCCCTAGGTTCTGTATGTTCTGCTAGGAAGTGGGAAAAAAACAGACTGGACGTACATTTGCATGATGCAATTCGATGGCACATCATGAATAAAACACGCGTCAAAGTCGCTGCAGGCAATAAATACGAAACTTCGGTTTCACGTCAAACGATTTTGTCACACAAGATCCGGACAGTGTTTAACATTAACGATTTTTGTTCGCAGCATGACTCAACGTCTCGTATAGACTGTTCTAAATGAACCAATCGATTCTCACCGAACTGAAACTCAAGTCATGGTGTTAGTTTGGGGTCAAATTTAAACCGGAAATTGGAGAGTCTACATATTTTAACCTTCCTCCCGAACAGCCAGTTTTGTATATCGTTCAACTTTGGTTCCAAATCGGTCAGAATGTCAGATTTATGGGGCTTTGGCTGAAAAAGAGACAGATTCCGTCAGAAATCTGAAGTAGGAAAAAGATTAGCAATACATAGGATAGCATTTTAGTTGCAGTTGAGTAGGCTCATTGACCTTTGATTGTTGGGACATCTCAGATGCCTTTTTTTTTTATATATGAAAGCATTATGATTGCAATGTTCCAATCTTCTGGGGCTTTACTTTGCTTGAGGCATAAGTTGAATGAGATAGCTAGCTTTTCAGTAATAACTTTTTCGTTTGTCCCAACTTGACCCAAATTTTCATAACCAACAGAAATCGATATACTAAGTCGGATACTTACTGTTGGACTTCCGTACCACCACAGACTTCGGGGTTGAGGGCTAGGGTTTTCATTTTTGTCGTTGGAGAGCAATCATTTGGGGTCCTTTCCGGTTGGAAAAGTACGATGCAATCGAATTGTTTTTGTTCTTTTTGAGCATCCGTATTTTAAAGTTGTGGATTTAAGCATTTGGTGGGACTAACGGAAAAGACGCCAAGTTCAATCACACTTCCCCTAGATACACTGATTCCATCGGTATGTTATTTTATTGCCCACTGATAAATTGATGGTTATGTTGAGAGGTAGAACTCATTCTATGATATTCAGTGCTAGTAGATAAAGTCCGGAGACAAACTTTTGAAAAAGAAAGAAAAAAAAAAGATATGCCCTTTACTATCTAAAATATTGATGACTTAATTTCTATTTGAATTTCTGAGATGAGGAATTATTCTGCACTGATTTATTCAAGCTGCAGCCATGATCATCACGTTATAGTTATTGCATTTCTGAGGGGTTTTTTTTTCTCTCTAATCATTCCCATTTCTGTACCACGTCGGGTTCGTATCGATCTGATATATTTTGTCTGAATTTCTGAGACGAAGACACCAGTTCGAATAAATCGGTGATATCTTGATGCCTTTTACGCGGAACTTTCCAAAGTGGATATCTGAAAAAAATTGTATAGGAAAATCGATAAAAGCGTACAAACAGAAGAAAAAGGATTATTTTCACAACGATCGAATACTGGTTTTTGTACTAGTATCGAAAATGAAAATTAAAATGACCGATTCTTTTTTAAATCAAAATTATAAATTCATGAATGGTCAGGTTTGTCACTCATCAGAAACTATAACTTGATCAATATCTTTGGCTACATGTTTTGTTGGGGATGATGAATCAAAAAATAGGAAAAGGGGTGATCATTGATTGAATTACTACACTTGTTTTTTGCTGAGTGGTGATCCCCAAAAATGCCCGAATTTTTGAAAAAGTCAAGCGTGGATGCTGCTGGACACGAACTTACATTGTAAATTGAACCTCCGAATAAAAACCTTTTTGAGGTGGGGGGAATTTCTAAAGACTAAAAAACAATCTGTTTGTAGACTTAATAAGAAGTGAATGATTAATTTTTCATCTCTCTAGCTCAAATGGTGTGGCTTGTACGAACAACACACACGTACATAGATACATAAACAGCCAGCTAGACGGACAGACGGACAGATTCACTACAAAACTGAAGAAATCTATGTTGACAATGAGAGTCTTGGTTACAGTTTTCTGACAAGCGATTTATTTTTATTAACTAATTCAAAGAGTTGATTTTATCATCATGATTTTGTCAGAACTCGGAATTTCAGCGGTCAAAATTTCAGCTATTAAGATTTAAAAATTTAGAATTTAAGACATAAATGAGAGAGAGAGGGGGAAACAGAAAGAATGTTGTCATGACGTCATACCGTGTCAACACGTGTTTGCATGTTTTCGGTATTTCTTTGTAAACATGGGATTTCTATTATGAAAAAATATCATTTTTTACAAAGTAACAAGTATACACATTTTATTTGTTTTTCTTTTCGGTGGTAATATCGAGCTACAGGAGATGTCATTGAAACAGTTAATATAATAACAGAACCATGAAACAATATAAAAACTTATGAATTTTAAAAAGGCTATGTATTTGTCCGTGGATATTAGCTATTCGTCCGACAAAGGTACATTATTTAAGATCACAAATAAAGTTCCTATATCACGCAGTTTTTTGTGGCTTAGTGATTTAGAACGTTCTGTAAGACACCAGGAGATCTTGAGGTCGAACCCAACCGGGAACGACACTTTCAAGATAAGTGGCAGATTAACTATTAGATTGGATTAGCCTTCCCTTCTTTACTTTCGAGGCTAAAGGTGGATTTATCATACAGCAGCATACCTAAGAGATAACGATAGCTTCCGATGAGATTAATAACTATCCAGAGAGATGATGCAAAACTCGGCATAGTAGACCACTACAATTACCTAAAAAAACGAATCTCTATGAGATCCTCAAAAGAGGAGGAAATCAAGCAAAGAATTATCCAGGGATGGCAGGCCTTTGGCAGAGCAAGCTCAACTTTCAAAAACCAGTTGATCCCAATAATCCTAAAAAGAAGAGTATACAACCAATGCATCCTTCCGATAGTCACTTATGGAGCTGAAACATTGAACCTAACCAAGAGACAGACCTGCAAACTGAGAAGCATGCCACGTGTGCATGAGAGAATCATGCTCAACCTTACATGAAGAGATCACAAGACAGCACAGTATATGAGGAAGAAGAGACATAGAAACTATTAAAAAACTCGAATGGCAATGGGCAGGCCATGTTGCAAGAATGAAAGACAACCGATGAACATCACAACTCACAACATGGATCATATGAGAAACTGAGGCCGACAAAACACAAGATGGAGAGATGAACTAGACAAATTCAGGAAATACTGGCACTGCGACGCTGATAGAGAATTGTGGCAAACCCTGGGAAGGTCCATATCCAACGATGGACATCAAAAGACCGATGTGGATGAACTTCGCCTAGCTGGTTGGTTTCTGTAATCAAATCGGTAAAGAGTCGTCTATGTCTGGCAGACTTTCAAAGGTAGGGATGCAAGTTCGAATTTCATCAAGAACTGATTCTTCATTTCTAATCTATGCTGCTTACTTAACGGTCGTACAATATAAAACGACCTGAATTGTACGATAAATGTATTTATCGGAAAGCAAATATTTGTACCGAGAATAGTATATACAAGCATATTACATACTGATGTCAATGGATCCTTCCCCTTATTTTAAATGAGAGCAGGCGGTATGGGGAATGATGATCGTTGCCCAGATGGATTCCTGGGTAACTGTCACAGCCAAAGTCGGCAAAGAAACGTGTCATATGGATGAAAAAGTGTTTAAAAAAAGGTTTTCACGGGAGTAATTGAGTGCAATCAAATAATTCAAGATCCATTTAAAGAAAATGAATCACAGCAGAAAAGTGATAGCTATGTGAAAATAGGCAGAGACAGGAAGCAGACAGAATAAAAAAAATGTGAGAATTTTGAACAACAAACATTTGTTTCAGTCTGTTTTAGAAACCGTAAGACATTCCCATAGATGTCTGCAGTACAGAAGACATTTGCATTGAGTAACATTTTGAATTAAGAATATTGAATCATTCATGCTTTACAATGTCTCTGGTCTTTCTTGCATCCGATGCAAAATATAATCTTTAAAATATTCATTGTATCTTTGAGAAGCTAAATCCGAGTTTACTCACGCAGCAAATACTACGTGCTGCAAATGAAAAATATTAAATTATTGAATTGTGCTAGTTCAAAATTAAAAACATCACTGTTTGTAAGCGGAATGCATTACGTTGTATTTAGAAGGAACTCCTGACTTTAATGAATCCTCACCATCATGTTCGATGGGGATGTGCAGTTATGGAATGGATTACCATGTCTAGACGAATCTCTTTTGTTACTGCGTTTGAACTGAAGTCTACGAAGAAACGCGTCATTCGGCTAAAAGTGAGTTTTTGTTGCTATTTAAATGTTGCTAGTTTTTTTGCGAATTTTTTTCTCCAAAGAAACTAACAGAATTTCAATGATGTGTGAATATTGAACTAAAAAATAGCAGCTTTTGTTTTAGTTTATTTTAGCTACCGTGAGACATTCCAGCCGATATGTGCAACGCATCTGATATTTGCATTAACATTCATTGAAATCTTCACTATCCACCATTGCTTCAAGAATTTATATCTATCTATTGGAGCAAACACGTTTCTGGTGATTTCCTCGTGTTCTCACGCAGGAAGTAAAACCCATTTTGAATAAAAAAAATATTGAATTATGTATATTTTATGGTATTTCAGATCCTTCCAATTTTTTTAGCAAGACATAATCTTCTTGAATATCAACAGTTTACTAACGCGGAAAATATATAATCAATTATGCATGCTTGATAATCTATCCGTTCTTTTTGATATTTGATGCAAAACATGATCTTATTTAAGCTTCACTGGCTATCATTATTTACCAGACTCCCACTTTACTCACGCAACAAATACAATATACTTTGAATGAAAATCATTGGACTGCGTGTACATTATATAATTTCGGAGTTTCATCCATTTGGGACAATGTTTAATTTGCTTGAAACTCCACCTTGTATCGTCGTGTATTTAAATCATAGCTTAAATTATCATCTACTAAAAATTCAAATTATTGGCTTAAATTACATACCCTGTAGAATCACAGGCCAGTGCAGGGTGTATATCTATTTTAAACATTTATTTACTTTTCTCCAACCCCACCTCGAAAGAAGAAAAAAAAAACAAAAAAAAAAACAAGACAATAACGCCACTAACTCCTAATCCTAATTGACAATTACGATCCATTGGATTTTCTAAAAAAATCTTTTAAAAATTCAAAACTTGGATGTGCTGGTGAAATCTTATCTTGTTCCCCGGAATTCGTGAGTTCATTCTCTGGGCCAGGTAGCCCCGGAATATGCAATATGGTGGCAGAACGGCATCATAATGAAGAACTGGCGCTCACGAATTCAAAAATTCCCAGCTTAGTGAAGTTTTACCTTGTCATCAACAGAGGACGATGCCCTTTCTGCTCTCGTGATGTTGTGTTCCATCCTATTTGATATATATCTTCTTGGAGTTTCTCTCTTGAAGGCTTATTACATCTGATTAGTATTTTTGTTAGTCCTGGTGTTTGTTGGTTTTCTCGACTTTTTCTATTGAATGCTTCGTACTTTAGACACCGCTAATTAGAGTTGGACGTCTTTCATTCTGTTGAACTCGATATTACGTACTTAATGATATCAACTGGAGTTTCAGAAAGATTATATTTTGCAGCAGATGTAAAATGGACTTGGAACAATGTGAATTATATATAATACAATGTTCTAAATTTAAAGTAGGTTATATTATTGGTGTGAGAAACCGAGGATGTCACTAGAAACGTGTTTGTCCGAATTAATGGATATAATACTTGAAGCAACGGTAGATAGTAGAAATTCCCAAAGAAGGTTAATTAATGGAAATATGTTATGTGCTGCAGGCATCAATGGGAACTCACACAGCCTCTAAAATAAATTAAAACAAATGCTTTTTTTACTTCAAAATTCACACAGCATTGGGATTTTGTGGGTTTCCTTCCTTTACTTATATTTATATATTGTTATCACTTTTTTTGATTTGATTACTTTTTGGTAGACCTGAACCTACTTAATTGCAATCAGTTCTTCAGTTATTTTTTAAAAAATTTTCTATACAAAGGGTTTCATCGGGACGTTGGGCGTGGTGGATGAAAGTATGGGAATAACGTATTCCGGTGGACCATATTTGATTTAAAGGGTATGCAGTTCTCAGAATGCAATAGACTCCTGAGGAAGTCCAAATGACGCAGTTACCGAAAAGTTGTGTTATCAAAATCAAAGGGGAAACTTACTCAAAAGAATCATTGAACAGTAATGTTTTTTTCTCCTTTTTAGCACATACATACATACATACATACATACATACATACATACAAAGGTCCTCCTAGTCGATAAGACATCTTTAGTAATGTTTATGTCCATTTTGAACGATTCAGGATTTATTCATTGGAGATTTATTTATTGTTTCTGAAGCATATGTAGTTTTTTACGGGATAGGAGTGCTGGGCCGTGTCGAATCGCACTATTTCTCAACCAGGTTCAGGACCGGCTATTGTGACTGCCTATATGTATTTTTTCTGTTACCTTAGACTGTTAGATGGACTACTCTACTAGCTGAATGGGTCCAAAAGTTTTGATAATAATCCATGATATATTCATGCTTTTCTCAGGTGCATTAGTACAAAGTTTACTCTAGCAGCTTGAGCTGAAACCGAACTCAGTTCACCAACCCTGCTTCTCTGTATTGGTAATCGTTAAGCCACTCAATATTGGAGTTTCAACAAAATTATACACACCCCAGGTTTTTTTTTTAAAAGCCTGGAAAATTTAAGGTGCGTAAAACTCAAAATTTTTAATTTAAAGGCATTTTTATTTATTTGGGGAGTGAACTAGAATTTAAACCACGATTAATCAGTGTTATAAAACAGTAACGTAGTAATCCCAATAGAATTATGTATCAAAAGTTGGGAAAAGTTTCTCTCTCGTCCTGAAATATTACACTTTGGCATGTAATGTAATTGCAACGGTCTGCTTTGACAGATAGATAGATGTCTATTTACCACTTGTTATAGAGTGGTGTCCCCTTTACTTTAAGCCAAGAATTTAGTACGAAACTCTAATTTCAGCTAGATATCTAAAACGTTACTTCCGACGATTCCCCCATATAAAAGCACTGAACACACGTGTTCAAGTGTTCCTTTACCCTGACGGTTCTAGCCGGTTACTCACTCTAGAAGCGGGAGCGAATAAGCACTTGAACTTGTGTGTTGAAAGCTTTTAAAGGGTTTGTCGTCGGAAGTGAAGTTTCATATATCGAGCTGAAAATAGAATTTCGTACTAAATTCCCATCTAAAATTGAAGGGATGCCACAGTACTTCCCAAACAAGCAGTCGGGGGCTGCAAAGAGGAATTAAAATCAGATAAAATAAGAAGTAGACTGGTGAATGAAAGTAGATAGAAATCTAAGATGGGTTCAACAAAGCGATAGAAAAAAATCATGGACAAAATTTTTAAGAGTGAAGGAGACCCATACAAATATTCTAACGAACAGATGAAACGTTTATTTAATACATGGACATTTATGATAATACAAGACTGGAGCTGGAATACATATAATCGTGAAGGGGAGAAGATGGGAGATAGCTTCTACGCGAATGATGGGAGCTTTGTTCAGAGCAATAGTAGTAGTTGTGTGTTGATGAAACTGAATTAACTGAACTGCTACGAATCCATACGACTTGGAGCGTACCAAGGAATGTTTATGAAGACCCGGGACCTGTATGTATGCCTAATTGCCAAGTTGTGGGAGGTATATTTGGGATCTAATGTGAGCAACTTGGGGACCGTTCTCAGATACTGAAAAACACACGAATGACATACTTTTTATGACAGATCATCGTAACTGTTGTGTAGTAAATACGTTGCGATTTCATTCACAAGGAATGAATGTGTATATGCGTTTTAAACAGCTGTGCCTATTGAGAGATTCATCGATATTGGTAAAATGAAAGGGGCAACGTTTAGTACAGTGATTGGTCACGGTGGAAAAACAGTCAAGTTCGGATCGGCCAGGAGGTCAGTGAAGTGATACCGAAACTAGAGAGAGGGCGAGAGTAACCAACTATAAGTACCAAGGCAAATGAGCACTGGCACACTATGTTCAGATTTTTCATAGGGAGTCGTCGGAAATGACGTCTTAGATATCTAGCGAAAAGTAGAGTTTCGTTCTAAATGATTGACTAAAAGTATAGAGGGCGCCACATTAGTGTATGGCGTTTGTGAACAGAATTAAATCGTTCGTTTCTTAAGAGACAACTCCCATGGGAGGTATAAAGGGTTGATGACGAAACTTAATGATCTTTGCAAGATTAAAGTCTGGTCGACACCAGGATTTCATTCTTACAAGTTTTACGACCACTCCCTTGACAGGATGCAGGTCGACCAATTTGCTGTTGGATGCACAGGGAAATTTGTCCTGATGAAGAGTTTTCCACAGTCTTCACTCATATTGGAGATCGAACCCATGACCCTCCATGGGGGGGGGAGGCAGACGTGCTAATCATCATGCTATCTCAACGGGCTGATTTGGGTGTTGGAGCCCAGTAAAAAAGCCAGGATGTTGAACGTTTCAAGGTCGATAGACCCTTCCCACTTGGGAGATTGGCTCTGCACAATTTATTCAATTCATGGATCTATTTAAGTATATGTTAGTATATGTTATGTATACTATCCAGGATAATTACTGTTGTGCTGATTTAATATCTTCATTAAAACCCGTTCTCAACCGGATGTCTCAATTTTGCGAACCATCCCACACCGTTAATCCGTTATCACTTGGGACTGGGAGGGGATTGTATGGCGTCATATTGGCAAAATATCCCAACATCGGCACTGGGACATTCATTGCTTTCACTGCCTTCTCTCTCTCTCTCTCTTCCTCTCTCTCTCTCTCTCTCTCTCTCCCTCGCTCTCTTTTCCTCTCTCTAACAAGGCAAGAAAGTCTAAGACGAAGAATTTTCTCAGGAGATATCTCGTCAGCCACTCCTGAAGCTAGAATATTCTTGCTAGGTATCTTGTCTGCCTCTCAGGATATAAGAAAATTAACGAGATATTTCGTCACTCGCTATCTTTTTATATGCTTCTGAATTGTTGAGAAAAAACCTAATTTGCTAATTTGATATATGAATTAAGATTTAACGTTCACCTTCGCACAGTGAGTGACAGTGACCTCTTCAATGCGAAACGATTCCGAGCAAATACCGAAACTAGGAATCACTCGGAGAGCGCATACTTCTACCGATATTATTGTCAGGGAGGGAGGGGGGTTAATTATGCATGGGCCCGTCCTAAAATTTAGTCACTTCTTCCATAATCCTTCCATGAAATTTGCTTGAAATTCATTGATAACTTTTTGTGATATCATGCATACAGATCAGAAAATGTGATAATATAATGTGGTTTAGACACATAATAACGACAAAGGAAGAAATACTACAAGGATCCACTTCAATCAGTTTAGCCATGGCGTATTGTACAACTTTTCACAAAGTTTAATACAGCAAGTCGGAAGGCTCTCAGACACAGATGATGCGACTCTGGTTGTCCAAATAGAAGCGTCTCTTCGACAAATAACAAAGTTTCATTGAAATTCGTTGAGGACTTTTAGAGTTATCGTACGGGCGTTCACAGGCGTATGCATAAATGTAATTTTTTAAAAACCCAGAAAAATACGCAGCTGAGTACATATACCTCTTTCCAAACAGAAGCGTATTTTCAACAAATAACACCGCACTTGGCAAAGTACACAAAACTCTTTGGCATAGCAGTTAGCATAAAAAAGACGGTCATCCTACACCAACTGCAACGGAACAAAAGCATCAATAGCCCACCATCTCCATCGGCCTGACTACGCTCGAAGCCGTCCGGGTCTTTCCTTGTGAAGGTTGTTTCATATCATCCGATACCAGATTGGACAGGGAGATTGAAGGACAACTGACCAAGGCAAATCAAGCCTTCGGTGGACTGTACAAGCGTGTTAAGAGTAATGAAAAACCTAAAGGAAGACACAAAAATTTTACAAAGCGACAGTATTGTCAACTCATCTATCCGGAGCCGAATCCTGGGTCGTAAAGCAGCGACACTTGCACCTCCTTTAACGCTTCTGTCAGTGCTGCCTCCAAACTAACCTCAAAGTGCGCTGGTGAGGTTTCTTCACAAACTACGAGATCCTCAGGAAAGCGACGACCATAAACATCGACGCCAGGATACAGAAGACCCACCCGCGATGGGCAGGCCAAGTGCTGAGGATAAAGGACATTCGACGGCATGACCTTCTGGCAGACCGTTAGATTTAATAAATCCATCTCTCTCTCTCTCTCTCTCTCTATATATATATATATATATATATATACACACACACATATATATATATATATATATATATATATATATATAGATAGATAGATAGATAGATAGATATATCCATTGATATTTGTGGTTTCGATAATTCACAATTTGTTCTTGAATAATGCTACGTGAATTTGGGGGTGGGGCTGGGGTGCGACATACTGCGAAATTCTGAAACATAGAAAATACGCTGTGCAGTTTGAACAGAATGTAAAAAATTAAGAAATCACAAATGCATTGTTAGATTCGAATTATTAATTTATTCATGAAGACAATATAAACTGAGGTGGGGGAAGACAAAATTAATCGAAGATTTTCTTATTTGCCGTATGTGTGTGTGATAGAATGGGGTAAAAATCACTTTGTCATTTTTAAAAATGTTATACAATTCTTCTTATAATACTGACATCTAATTTTACTTGGAGAATTATGAAATTGTTTCCAATAAATATTTCTCATAGTTGAATGTTGTTTCAGTTTATTATGAAAACTTAAATTCAAGAGAACTCAAAAAAATAGTTCGTATTTATGAAGTGCTATCAAAATGTTTGGGACAAATAAACAGCGAATGTGAACTAAATGTAGAATGGATTTTTGCCACTACCCTCTTTGAGCAGTATCTGAGCAAATGAATCATTCACCAACAAAGATATGGGTAATTTTATTAATAATTTTGAGCCTAATTTACAAATAAAAATACATCAACATGAGACATTTAGCGATAAATAGTATGCGTGTGTGCGTGCGCGCCCGCGTGAGAGCGAAATAGAGAGAAAGAGAGAGGGGGAAGGAGAAAAATAAGTTAACTATTGGGCAGTTCTTTCCATTTTTAGTACGTCTACTTATAAACGTCGGAAACCGGATGTATGACGTGAAAGGATATTTCTTCGATTCCCGAATTGGCCAAAACAAAAGCTGCTGATTATCGTGTCTATTTATAACTCATCCAGATACGCATTAACGCCTCAACTACACAGCCCCTTCAAGGATACTCCTTGTCTTAAGCCGATGGACAAACGAAACAAAAGGTCGATGGAGCATTATGATGTCAATATAATTTACGATTTCCGTCTAGTTTAGGCTTTGGTGACATCAAAGTCAGTCACGTACTTAGAAGTGTTTTGTTCCACTTTCCATCCTGCTCCATTTTGAAGGCACTTGGTGCGAGTCACCATTGGTCATTCACTTCTTCTACTTAATTTTGAGTGAAAAAATACGTATGTATATATGTTAATGTAGATTTTTTAGTGACTACCATGGACGTTTGACAAGAAACGACGCATATCAATGAAAATGTCTGAAACTTGTAATCTATTGACTTTATCGTAATAATCTTCGGGTTATTGATAAGAAGAAAGATGGTACAAAAGTATTCACCAAAACTATTTATGTACAAAATATAAACTGCAGAGATAAAAGTGATCGTAAGCTTGTTTAAGCTTATGAACCGGTCAATAATGAAAAGTCGCATCATGAAGATTTAGCCCATTTTTACACAAATTTTTAAAATGTACTAAGGGGCCAATTTCAATACTATTTTCGGTATGTATTCAATTTTGGATTTTTTTTTTCATATATAGAAAGGGAATGTAATAAGAAAATCTTTGGGAAATATTTTCAGATCAACCCCCCTACATTTTGGCTTAGTGGAATATCTCTTGGATTCCAAAAATATTGACATTTCTATAAAGATAAGTCCCTGAGAAATCAAATCAGTTAAAATTCTTTTAAATGCCGTAGACATTTTTTTTAATTGGCTCTGAATCAGAAAATAAGAAATACAAAAAGACTGAATTATGGTCTCTTTGGGAAGTTTTTTGACACTTAAAAAAAATTTATATACCATATTCAATTTTTTTGTTTTTACATTAAAAAAATTCTTCTGGAAATGTTTGTAAGGTTTTATTTAATTGTCATTAGATTACTAGTCTTTTGGGAACCTTGAGAAACATTGTTATTCAGAAAGAACAATTTTTTATGTATCGATGAATATGAAATTCTACAAATTTTGATCAGGCTGATTTTTAAAAAAAAATTTTTTTATTATTTCTATTACATACAATACGATTTGTCAGGTACGGTAGCACTTAATTTGGAAATGTGTTTTACCTTGCCTTGCATTTATCAGTAGGTGTCGAAATGAGTGTTTGATTAGATGTTGACATTTCCTCTCATTAATAGAAAATACGAAATTAAAAGCAAACACGAACTAACAATGATTATGGTGGGTGGTAGAAATTCTATTACTTGACATTTGAATTGTGTCTGCTCGTAAACGACATTCTGATAAATAAATGAATTTTTCAATAAGTTCTCTATAGAAAGAAAGCAAATTCTACAAATTCAGTCGATTAATCATTGAATTAACTAATGTTCTTTGAATCCAATCCTTCTGAGGTCAATTCTATTTTTGAAAGAATTTTAAAACTCTACTTTATTTTATCGTCAATTATGGCAGGATCGATTACACAAAAGTATTTTTCTTTTTTAATTAATCACTTTATGCTATTTTCTAGCAATTATAACCAAAATTTAATCTTCAAAGAAGATATTCAATCATTGCAATACGTTTTTAAAGAGCATTAAAAAGTGCATGGAAGATGCTATTTTGTATAAAAATCAAAGCACGACTCACAACATGGATCCCCAGAGATCACTTGCGCAACCGAGGCCGACAGACTACAAGATGGAGAGATTAACTAGACAAATTTATAATACTGGCTCTGCAACGCCCACGATAGAGAAGTGTGGCGAATCCTGGGGAAGGTCTATGTCCAGCGACGGACGTTAAAAGACTGATGAGGATGATGATGATACATGCCTCTTATTCTTTTCTCCCCTGTCTCTCTGGGCCACTTTCTTCCACCTGATCTATCACCGTCTATTCTGAGTTTAACGACACACAGACACAAGAGCAGTTCACCTCATGGGGATCGATTTCATTACACTAACGAACCGTCGACTAATTGTTACCGGACAGCTCTACCCCAGCGTCATAAGTGGAAGCGTCGTGACATTCATTAAAATCGACAGTTGACCCAGAACAAAAATACGAATCAAATGATAGGTTCAAATCCACAAGCTTATCTCTCGATAAGTGTGATAAAGTAGAAAAATTGAAAGGTAAGAAAATGAGCAAAAAAAAACAAAAAAAACCTTAGAATTATGAAATGATACAAAGTATCGGAAAGTCATTCAAGGGAAGAATAACATTGATAGAAATGAAAAAAGAAATAATCAAAATAACTGTATTATTGAATGCAATGAAATGCAGGAACGTGTTGTAGGTCGAGAAGTCACTTCATTTCAATCAGATCATTGAGAACATCCCCAACAGGAACATCAAATTCATTGGTTGGATGAAAACTGAATTTGTAAAACATAGATTCATCACATGTCCTATTAAGTTTACATGGCATTGTAAATAGCACTAATATATTCATCTGAATGAAATTCTGGAATTTTGTATAAAGCCCCAGCAAAAGGCATATTTCAGGAATACCACTCCTGTTCACACTAACATTTTCTAAATGACTGAATCAGTCAAAGATGCATTACATTTAAATTGCAACAATATTCGTTCAAAAACTTACGTCAGCTTTTCATCATTATTCCATTGAAGTCATACACTCCAGGTTTCGTCACGAACTGTGCATGTTCTATTGGAGCATTAATTCAACGAACCTGCTTCATAATGTGCGTATTTCTTGCGGGGCTGGGCGCTTTGAAAACAAATCTAATTTGCCTTTGAATCGTAAATTCTTTGCTGCATATCTCAGGTAGATTTCTAGGCATCAGTTGATTGTCCAGGTGAATCCGTTCCAACTAATTTGATTAACAGCAGCAAAGGATAAAAATAGGAAAAAACTGACGCCATCAATAAAATACGTTCAGTAATAGAGGAAATGAAGAGGAAGATTGGATACAATGTGTTCAAAAATAAAGCCAAGAGATTACGTATTATTCATTTACCTATCTCTCTATCTTACTCTATTCACGCCTATGTAGCCAGCAAAGCTGACAAAGGGTTGAACAATCGTAGCCATCAGAGGTGGCGAAGTGTTCCATCCTTTTCTTCTATATGCATGTGTTTGTTTATGCGTTTGCATGTTTGTGTATTCCAGCGCTCCTGGTCATACTGTTTTGTCCACAAATTTGAAAATTCACATCAGTACTCCACTAAACTACTTCTAAATATTTTTTTGAATTTCATTTTGGGGAAAAAAAGGCTTTTCAGGGTCTTATTTTAGTGGCTTATTTATAACATTTGGAGTCACCAGACTGATTTTTTTCACATAACATCAATCTACCAATCTTGGTCTGATCATATCTATCTGTAGTAGTATAACCAAAGTCGTGCAACAGACTATGTTGTTATCACACACAGAAAAGCACAACGTCTGTATTGTCTATAATTTTGAAAAGAGTCAGTAATATCTAAAGAGTTTTTAGAACATTTTTTTTATTGTTCCTTCAACGTTTTGGCCGACCCATTTTAACTTATTGTGGCTCTCGCTGCTCCACAGGGACACAGTATGGAATTTTTTTCTAAACATTGGGACTGCAATTTCTGGATAATAATGAATGTCTTTCACTGTATAAATGAATCCTCCCAATATATATATATATATATATATATATATATATATATATATATATATATATATATATATATATATATATTAATGGGATGATGGGAATATTTCCAACATTTTCTAAACAAAATCTTTTTATTCATAGAATTTCGTAGCATTGTCATTTAGTCATCTAAGAATTTCCGTGGTTTTATATTTATCCGTGTGTCATGCGTACAGGCCGCACCTACAGACCTAAGGGGCTCAAAGTTTTAACAATTACTCCTTATCAGTTGGTGTCCAGCAGTATTCACACTCGTTTTGTTTTTTAATTCGATTTTTTTCAATGAAAACTACCCAATATATATATATATATATATATATATATATATATATATATATGTGTGTGTGTGTGTGTGTGTGTGTGTGTGTGTGTGTGTGTATATGTGTGTGTGTGTGCATATACACGTATATATAAATACACATATACGCACACACACACACACATACATATATACGCACACACACATATGTATATATATATACGCACACACACATATGTATATATATATACGCACACACACACACACACATATATATATATATATATATATACATATATATATATATATATATATATATATATATATATATATATATATATATACAGTATATGTGGTACAAATTAGGCTAGCAGTATAACACAATATAATAATATATCAATAATATAAAGCCGCCTCTGAAATGCAATGGATTTATTTCATAGAATTCTCGATACATACAACTTTTTACTCTTGAAGTTAAGTTGTTTTAGAGTAGAGCTGGAAATAAATAGTAGAATGTGGATTCGCTACACAAACTAGCTCATGTTTCTATTATCATTCGGACTATACTCTACAGTCTTCATCAGGTATCATCATGGACACATAGCGTAATGGTTAGAGAATCAGACAGAATTACTGCAAGTAATCTAATGGTTCTAGGTTCAATCCCAGTGTGAGACAATAATTATTCGAAAATACTACTACTGCTAAGAAAGGAGTGCAGTCTATATTCCCCCGTCGGTTAAATAAAGAGTTCGGTTCGTTACTTCCCCCACACCTACCATGATGATACCTGACGAAGACCGTTGAGTACAACGGCCGAAACGTTGTATGAAAAACAACTAAGATGAGGATAGTCCGAATAATAATATAAATAATAATAATACCTCATCTCAAACTAGCTTATGTTTCTGCCTTCTTCGGGCTCCATCAGGCGAAGAGGGCAGAAACATGAGCTAGTTAGTGTAGCGAATCCAAATTCTACTATATATATATATATATATATATATATATATATGACACAGGAGGATTCCTCCAGCAGCCTGGATACAATTTTTTACACACAAGGCAAAGCTCCTGATAGTGGAATCTGTTTGCATATGAAACCTTTAACCCCTAAAAGCACACACTCACACAGCACATACCAGTGAAGATGGGAATACATCCCGAAACATGTCTGGACCATTAACAACAACAACAAAAAACATCTACCGATTAATAAACCTCACCCCAAAACACTTTACTCCCGAGTCTGTCTCACTCATTACAGGTCATATATATATATATATATATATATATATATATATATATATATATATATATATATGTGTGTGTGTGTGTGTGTGTGTGTACAGATAATAAACAGGAGATGGGTATGAGAGAAATGAGTAAGTGTACTTTTGTCAAAGTGTCAGCGCTAAGCAACCACTTTTTCATGAAAATGGAAAGAGATTATTTAAAATGATTACATTGGAGTCGTGACAACAAGCAAGTTCCGACTCATTCGATTGGGTGGAGTCAGTTTGACTCACCTCGAAAAAAAAACGTCGATATTTTGCAGACGTGACTCTAACAAAGACCTTACGTTATTAGCCAGAGCTGCTTGCAAATTCAACAAACGTCTTATTCTGGCACGTTGTCCATTCCCCGCTTCTCGCTATTAAGTTCACTTGCTGTTTTCCGGGATAAACTAACGCTGATAGCATCCATTGCAATTGATTTTATTTTCATCTTATCCGAATATAGATTTGAAATCAAAGGTTGAATTGAAAGTGACTTTTGATTATCTAGTGACGAATCTTTCTGTCCACGCTTCTATCAGTGATCTTAGAGCAGCGTATTTTCCCTGATAAACAGAGATGGTTGCTTTGAATTTACTTTATTTTTATGTGTTAAGCTAATTTCAATGATACATCCAAATAATCATAGGAAAGTAGTTGGTGAGATCATAATAAGATAAAATGTATTCGTGAAATTCAAAGAAAAGTATCTTGTTCAATGCCGAATCTCTTGTGACTGTGTTCTCCATGAACGGTTGAGACTCGGAGCGGTGTAAAGGAAATGAGGAAAACATTTATTATTTGGTTGATGGAAAAGTTTCCAGCATCTTTGCACAAAATCTCTTACTTTTATAAATTCATGATATCTGTATTCGCTGCCAAAGTATTTTCGTTTTTTTTTCAACGCTAGTTTTCCAACGCTTTTCAGCGAAATGATAACATCATTTTATCATGAGAGACCGCTTCCAGTCTTGATTTAAGGAATTCTTCAAATAATTTATCAACATCTTGTATTTGTTGGAACTGCAATGATATGTTCTTGATAAATATCCAGGCCCCGGGTACTCAGTTGGCCTATGCATGAGGAAATAACTACCTACGAGTTCGATATCTTTATTCAACATGACAGCATATTTCAGAACAAGGCTACAAATGAAAGATAACTCTATCAAGTGATATAATGGGAGAGTAACTCTGTAAAGTCTAGTAACATTAATATAATACCTCCCTTCTTCAATGAAATTGAAAACAAATCTTCCAAACATCTGGTGTAGTTAAGGTTACAACGTAATGAACTTGTATAGCCGTGTGCAATATGAAACATTCATTTTCACTGTCCATGGATTGGGCAGGGGATATAATGATATAATGCTGGTATAAGTGTCACTTACTGAAATGTAACAGATCTGAAAACAGCTGATCATTTCACAGGTGATATTTCATGAAATCACAATTGATATACAAAATACTGAATGTTTGTAAACAATACATTTTTATACAAATGATCAGCTTTGGTTTATCGACTCGCCAACTATTTGTGGTGTAAGGTTGGGTCTGAGTATTGTCAATAGGTCAAGAGGTTTTTTTTACCAATCACCACTATTGGTGTGATAGTGGCTATGTGAGGCAGGCTATGGGTATTCAGTGACCTTTGTAATGGTACTTTCTGATTCTGTTCGTACCAGTTTCTCTGAGAAACTATCAGATGGAGCTAGGGGCACCTTATGGGGAGGGTGTACTACAGGAGGCATATTAGGGCCAACATGGACGGAGCATTCCCCTGGAAATTTCCTCTTATTTCTTCATAACATCCTTATACCCTGATAGATCTTTATCCTTACCCAGGAAACTGAATGCAAGCTAGGGGTCTGGACAGGTTTGAGTACTCCTCAGGCATCGTGGGTAAAGGTGTGAGGTCAAGATTCTCAAGTTAAGATCATGGATTTGTTTCACATTCATTTTTAAGTTTGATTATTCTGAAATATATTGTTCCGACCTTGTACAGCTGGGAGCTCGTGTCAACAGCATAAGATTTGGCATCTAATGACATACCTTTGTGTGCACATTTCAAATAAAAACCGAGTGTATCAAGTGGTTCTCCATTATATTCAGTAATCTGGTATTTTTGGTCGCAATTCGTACTCTATCGCTCAATTTGATACACTGGTGATGGCAAATGTCCACCAGTTTCAATCTCAATCATTCTTGTACATTCGTATCACACAAAGCTTGATCATCACTACATGTTTTTACTTAAAATGTTACATTTGACAAACTGATCAACATTTGAGCTATCACTATTTCGTGTATCAACATCATACAATTGTTCAGCCTATTCATTGACATTCAACTCATGAACAGCAGATTTGCATAATTGGGTAAAATGATTGTATTTCTTACACTTCGAACACCATTTCCCTTTCGCAGGGGGGGGGGCATAGCTATGTAAGTAGTTGCGACAAAATCCTGTCGACTAATGATTCGAGGCGTTCTCGTTATGTCTATGTAAGTCATTCTGGTCTTCCGGTGGTCCCCGGTAATAGGATTCTGAGTGATTTTCTCGTTCGTGGCGTCGCTGCTGGTTCTTGTTCATTGAACTGATAGGAGTGCGTACGTGTCCACGCATGCGGTTGGTGGAAATAGTGTCCACTTCGCCTTTCATGGTTTCCAGTTGATGTTGATTAAACTCGTATGTTAGGACTATCTGAATTGCCTCGTCTAATGTCAAGTCCACGTCAGTGTTTATGAGCCCCTTCTCAGCTGTTAACGCCAAATACTAAGCGGTCTCGAATCATTTCATTAGGTTTGTTGTAACTGCAATACTTCACGAGCGTCTTTGCCATAATCAGATAATGCTCTATAGCGTCTGTCCCTCGTCAAGTTGAATTTCTTCTGTGTGAAAATCTGATCAGGGCTGCCCGTACTCTTTGAAGCGTTTGAAATATGGCGCCGAATCCTTTTTTTTTTTAAATTCATCCACCAGCATACGTCTATGTTTCGTAAATCTCTCTCTCCTTTTCTCGCCTACTCAAAGAATAAGATAAGTTATGCGCACTGTTTCTCCTCTGTCTTTCAGGGGTCTTCGGAAAATGAGTTCCATCATTGACCAGAGTTTCTGGAAGGTTGGTATTTTTCGAATCCATTTTGAGAATCAGAAGTTCGGTTACTTTTACCATTTGCATTTTTCTTACGTGCGTTCGTCTTGGTATTTTCTAGGCTTAATTACTTCGTAATAACAGACGGAAATAGCTTACTGTGAGTTGTTCAGGATCCACTTTACTCTGACATCGTGCAATGATATGTCCTCGATGAATGTCCAGATCCTAAGCATTCATTGGAACCATAGATAAGGAAATGATGACTCAAGTGTATCGGTTCGACATTTTCATTAAACCAGCGATATGACAGTTTATCGCAGAACAAAGCTACACAAGGAAGACACATCTAATGCAACGGAAGAGTAATTCTGTAGAGTCTAGTGATATTGATACAACTGGAACAGCAGACAAGACAAAGAATGTTGTATGGCACGAAACAAGTAACCTGGTGACAGGTTTTGGGAAGACGTCACACGAATTTTCCCTTCAAGCCTCAAGATTGCTTATTACATCGCATTTGCAACAAAGTGATTGGTGTTGTCATCCCGCAGTAAAATCTCTGGTTGACTAAATGGCAAAGAATGTTTCTGGTTTCTGTTCCAACGTGCCCCTCAAAAGAGCGAATGGATCTCTGAAGCATTGTGCTGTAACAGTTTATCGTAATATAAAAATCGCTCTTAATTCCATAAAACGCTGAGGGCTTTTTCCTCAGTATATTTAGATTAGGTCGAGTTGTTGAAAACTCATGGAGCTAGCAACGATTTCCTTCGTTTTAGATTGACAAAATGAATATACTATTCATCGGTAAAGATAACCTGATCTTGATCTCGAATAAAAAATAATGTTAAAAAGCTGACCAATCTTTTTTCATGTACGTTCGTAGCATCTAAAATTTTGTAAAGGCTTTGAAACGACGTACCACACTTGACTGACCAAGCAAGCAATAAAGAGCTGGGTAAACTTGAACGACCTTTTAAGATTTTCCTATCATTGTTCAAAACCTGTTGTTGAAAAAAATTGTTTCAACCCAATTCACAATGATAAATGATAGGCGTATATTTCATCACGTATTTGAATTTGGACTTTTTATTCTGAAAAAGTAAAAAGCAAATAAATTTTCTTAAATTCTATTTTTGTGGCTTTTCTTTATTGTATTCCTTTATAAGTTTTTTTTCGTGCATGAAATATTAGAAAGAAAATATTCAATGATATTTCAAGATATCTATCTATCTATCTATCTATATCTGTTCGTAACTCCACCTGCTTGATTCCGTTCGTATGTGTACTTGTTGTACTTGACTCCTGTCAAAGTCATCAATGAGTGTAATAAGACTGACTGCTGCAGGGTCAAACTCCACTTCATCTTCTATTCCGACTGAAGATGATTATCACATCTTTTATATTGTATGTATAATGAAAACAAAATCATAAAAATATACATTTTTTGTGAAAATGTATTCATCAATTAGAATGAGATAATCCTTTGCGTAACAGATAGATACATTTTCGGTAATATCTAAAACTTGTCAATTGAGTTCAGTCAATAAGACAGCTTTACATCAGTTTACATTCCTCATGGTGAGGATTGTTCATGTTTTTGTTACGGTATATATAGAGAGCGGAAGAGAGAAAAGGAAAAAGAGAAAGAGAGAGAGAGAGAGAGAGAGAGAGAGAGAGAGAGAGAGGGAAAGAGACATCTGTACTGTCCTGAGGATCTGTGGTTTGATACAAGCAGCCGTAGTCCCTCAACTACCAACTACGAAATGTCCATGTCCCATGGTTTAACTACAGGTCGGTCCCACTATTGGAATATTCCCCCAAAAGGGTGGCAGACCCCCATGACAAGCACAGGCATCTGCCAGAAGAACATCTCTCCTGCCAAAACTACGACCTAGGGCCTTTTCCCCTATCCACGCCACTTCGTTGGACCATAGAATGCAAGCTATTGATTTAAAGGGAGTGGTCGGTCCTGCACAGGTCACACTTGACAAAAACTCCATCGCACAGGCTGTTGAGTTATCCTACACACAGGCTCCGTCGTGCATGGTCCTACTGCTGTGGAGAATCCTACCAAAAAATCTTCGTTCACGGAGCCAAGCCATTCATCCATATTTCTTCACACACACACACACACACACACACACACACACACAGGCGTATATATGATAACTCAGTAATCAATATAGCAGGCCAGATGTTGGAAAATAATTTTTATCTTCATGACATTTTTCGGGGGTCTTGACCATCCGTTATCAAACGTGGAATGAGGCTAATGGACGAAAATACAAGGTTTGGGGATGGAATGGGGGGAGGTGGATTGAGGATGCTGGGATGGAGTCCGGTTGTAGATTGTGTCAAGCAAATTATAGAAGGAAACAGAGGTCGTCAGTTGTGTTGAAGGCAAGATTGTGTGTAAGTGAAAGTCTACAATACAGGAGCGGATGAGAATGAATTTTCGGCGTTTATATGTGTCGACGAATATTGGTATGAGTGTACATGAGAAGCAGTGTGTGTGTATAGATTGTATTTTAGTGTGTGATATTGTGTGTCAGTGAACCATGTGTCATATGTGTGTATGTGACAGTAAATCGTGTGTGCGCACTGGACTGTATGTATCCATGGGCGTGTTATTGAGGTACAGTGTATTTTACATTCATATTGTGTGTTGGAAATCTATGTTATGTCTGTGTATTGAGGAAACTCTGTGTGTGTGTGTTTCTGTGTGTGTGTGTGTGTGTGTGTGTGATTGTGTCTTCAGTGTATTTTAATGTGAATATTCATGTAGGTAATCAATGCGTTATACGTCCAGTGTGCGTATATGATCCTGTGGTAACCTGAGCTGTTGGTTTTCAAAATGTTCAGGTTATATATTTTTATTGCCTCTACCACAACCAAGGAAAACTGTATTTCCTTCCCCACTTTGCTTGACCGACACACGACACGGGACAACCTTTTTGCAGTTACAGATCTATAGTTCTACATGATCTGCAACCAGACCCCTATATCATCACCGTATTTCCTTCTATTCCGTCTCCAATCCTCGGTCACGGATGGTTAAGACCCCAAGAACATGTCACGAAAATAGAAAAATCGTTCTTCCTAAATCTGGTTCCTAATATAGTCATCTAAATTATCACACACACACATATATATATTCTTTATTTTGAAAATTTGAACTGTGCATCGTGGTTATTCTTTCCTTTATATAGCTCATTTTTTTTATCAATACTGAGTACAGCAACAAATCTTCGCTATATATATATATATATATATATATATATATATATATATATATATATATATATATATATATATATATATATATATATATATATATATATATCAATGATCAGTCTATTATCGTCCGTCCCAAGGATTCGCCAGATCTCTCTGTCATGGACATCATGGAGCCGATACTTTCTGAATCTGTCTAGGTCGTTTCTCTATCTTGTATTCTGCCGGCCCCAGTTACGCATGTGATCTCTATTTATTTCCCTCTTATTTCAAATTACACGCAGTGCTATCAAACTGTTAACAATAGAGTAAAGGATTCGGTCCAATCAGTACAGAAAATGGAACTGAGATCAAATTCCAACTGTGGTAGTTTATGTTTAATTCACCCAAAGTATTTTGGAAAATCATGAAGCCCCTTTCTCCCAATAGGTCAGATTGAACGTAGCTCCCTGCTGCTGTTACCACATAACCCTTCACTAGTTCACATGCTATTTGGAGAGGAGATGAGTGGCCCAAAGTCCCTCATTATCTTGAAAATGTCAAGGACCCTAGCTTTTGAATTTGATAATAAATGTACACAGCAAAATCAGAAAGAGAGAGAGAGAGAGAGAGAGAGAGAGAGAGAGAGGGGGGGAGAGAGTATAATAAACTGAGATCGATAAGACGACAATCGAATAACGGGAATAATATTTTGCTTCGTTTGCATTGTTTTTTTGTTTTTTTAAGATTTTTCTTCTTTTTTTTTCAGGCAACCATTTTTCCTGCTTGGTTGATGATGCACTTTCTTTCTCAGCAGTTTTCCATCCCATCATTCCAAATTGATCAACACGAAAGTTGGCAGTTCAGTACAGCCATAAAGAAAAGTCTGAATACTGGGAGCGAATAGGAAACAAAAGATAAACGAAAGAGGAGGGGCTATGAAGGAGGAAACAACGAAAAAGTTGGGAAAAGAAAAAGAAGATTTACATAATGAACAGTTCAATTTTTTTTTAGATCAATTTTTGTTTTGCCCGGTAGAACATTACGAGCCCCCCCCCCCCCAAAAAAAAACATTGTACATTAATCAAGTGGTGAATATAAAAGAACAGGAATTCTGCGCTTTTCGAAAGTTCGCTTTGCGTTATTTCCCCCTTTTACGAAAAAAATTCTGCTGTCTTGACAAAATGTCTTGACAAAATGCCTTGACACCGGCATGCAGCGATGGTTAACAGAAAAAAGAACACTCGAGCTAAACACTCTCCGATAACTACCTAAACTGTCCAGAAAACTGTAGTAAAGGCTGTTATCACCATTGTCAACCTTGACAGAAACCAATAATAATATCTGCAACGTTTTTGCTTCAAGAACCAAAAATAAGGTAAAGAAATAAAACTGGAAGACGTCGAAAGGGATTAAAAAGAGAAAATACGCCTTTTTACATCTGGTACTGATAAACTACCAACTTTACTTCATCTGGTACATTTGTCCCCAAAAGCGTTGATCTCTTAAAAAGTGTAAGTGCCACAGAAAATGGATTGGGTGAGACGAGTTCAAACTCTGATTGAAACTGAGATTGGCACTAATCTCTCCCAGCCATGAGTAGAATAGCGTAGGGTGAATTGAGTGACACTGTATCAAGTGCTTGCCACCTCTAAGTCTATTTCACATATCGCAAACCTCGAAAAACTACTCGAGACAGAGAAACTCGTGGTATGTGAAGCCCCTGCCCCTGCTGATGCTGCAGCCAGCATAAGGGAACCACTACCAATCAGAACTTGTTACCTTGGCCAAGAGTTTCCAGATCAGAATAGCTTAAATTAGCAGAGTAATACTAGAGTAGCAAACTTGTAATGAAAGTAGCCTAACATTTTATTATACTGGTTGATACGCTGTTAAGAGTAATATATTTTAATAGACAGAGTGCACTACACGATTTTAATGGCCTTATTAATATTATCACTTTATGCATTTTATCGGGATAACTTACCAATTTCGCCATGTTACACATAATTATGACCCTACAGTCCCTCCACACCCACACACTTGAAGTTTATCAAGATTGCACTAAATATCCAATCAAAGATTACTAAATGAGTGCGGGAAATTGAAAAAAATATCATTAATTAGAAATATTTATCTCTATGTGTCTACAAAATGTAATTATATTATATCATAAATGCATAAATTAACAATCATTCACTTTCTCTTCACTAGTAGTCTAGCTTATTTTAAAAGTAATCCAAAAAGTAGCTGAATTCAGAATTTAGTAGCGCTAGTCTTTCAAAAGTAGCCCTAGTCCCTTCTCGTAGCCCAACCTGGCAACCCTGATTCGACCACGATCTGTTCCCTGAAACAGGAAGATGTGCAGAGTAAAGAGAGATTAGAAACGAAGAAAAGTTTTCTTTCATGGAGAAAAGGCTACCACTCTCGTACAAGAGAAAAATGATCGAACAGTGAATTAATACATTGCTTAATATGATTTCTGCACGAAGCAGACAACAATGAGTTGGTGGCTCCCTCTACAGTCAATTGAGGGCAATTACGCCAGTGCAGGATGAAAGCTTTTGAGAAACGCAATTATGAATATGCACTTTGTGTTTTGTGTGTGTATATGTGTGTGTATATGTGTGTATGTGTGTGTGTATTTATTCTTGCAGCGCCGTGTGCAAGCAAATATATGCGTCCACATACACATAGAAATACAAGCAGATGTAAAAGAACGCATTTACAAATATTGTTGTTGTTATTATTCACTCAATGAGTTCTCACATCGCAAGTAACTAGTTGCTTACACTGGAGATTGGGTTACAGCAAATATCCTCAATACTTTCCTCAGTATTCTAGCTGTTTTCAGTAGCGCTGTTTTCCGGATTGGTCTCGATTCTTCCTTGGATTTCCGGTATTCCAGCCTCGTTCACAACGCTCCAACAACGATCAGCACAACTGACTCTTTCATATCGAGCTCTTAAAGTCTTGGAGCATTTTATTCTTTTCATATTATTGGACAGCCTCTAGTTTCAGATCATCATCATCATCATCATCATCATCATCAGCAGCAGCAGCAGCAGCAGTAGCAGCAGCCTTTTAGCGTTTGTTGTTGGATATAAACTTTCCCCAGGATTCGCCATACCTTCCCATCATGGGCGTCGCGCAGTCAATACTTTCTTAACATGTCTATTTCGTCACACTATCTTTTGCCAACCACAGTTTCGCATATGATCTCTGGCAATGAACATTGTGTGCCGTAACGTCTATCGGTTGTCTGCCATTCTTGCAACGTGACCAGCCCATTGCCATTTGAGTTTTCCAAAAGATTTATGATATCCCTGACTCTTGTTTTTCTCTCTAATATAATGTGCTGTCTTGTGATCTATCCATGTTATGTTGAGCTTGAATCGACCATGTGCACGTTGCAGGTCAATCTTTCGGTTAGATTCAATGTTTCAGCACCATAGGTGACTATCGGGGGGATGCGTTTGTCATAGACCCTTCTTTTTGAAATTAAAGGGATATTCTTGTTTTTAAAAGTTGAGCTTGCTCTACCGAAAGCTTCCCATCCTAGAGTGATTCTCCGCTTGATTTCTTCTTCTTTTGAGAGCTTCATAGAGATTCGATGTCCTCACCCCTTCTTTACCGAATCAGATCCAAGTCGTTTTCTCAAGTCACAGTGTATCGAAGTTCCTACTCGGGAATGCTTTCTTCTATATTTCTTGGATGCCAGCTTGCTATATTCACTTATTCAATATATTTTACTCCATAATCCGCTATAGTTTTATCACTGTTCATTATTTTACACCAGAAGCTGTTGGTTTTCAACACTGGGCTCCGAGTGACCCTTTTCAAATTTCCTACACACTACTAAGAATTCTGTCCAACCTGAATAGTGTTATGATCTGAATCGCCTCAATTCTCCGTGGTACCCTGATGTTTCCTGTCTTTTTGTGAAGTTTTCGGTGTCGTTTCCAGTGTTCACATGATTTCAGGCACAATCATTGCCTTTGAATTCGATAATTTCCTTTGCAATTTTCATGCAAGGTCTTGATATTGGTCTGCTTTCTTCTTTTTTTTTTAAAGTTCTACTTGACAAATTAATCTCAAATAATTAAATTCTTTAACTTAGATGATAGTATGTGTAGAAAGCTATACAGGCTTTTATTCAAGAAGTAGAAAGAGGAAAGGGATATTTCTTCCTCTTCGTAAGTGGATGACAGTAAATAATATCAGCCTCAATTTGCCAGTACCGCAGATTCTAGTTAAATGAATCAACGGATACGAGAAATAGCCCATTGTGGAAGAGTAGAATCCAACATATATAATAATCGCAAATAGATACCAGTCCGTTTGATAGGACCTATAGCATATAAGGACCAAAGTTCGTGGTCCGCTCAAGTTGAATCCACTGTATGTATGATAAAACCGTATATTTTGTATCCTGTTTTAACCACCGAGCTAAAAACGTGGCATAGTAATGATTTGAAAGCCAGCATAGAAAAATATGGTATAAAATCGATAATGGCCCAGAAATATACTCTATTGTCTTTTCGAACAGGAAGCGTGTCTGGGGCAGCCAATGGCAAAATGTTTTGTAGTAAAAAAAAAAAAAAAAAAAAGAATCGAATTACACTATATTTACTAAAATTGTTTCTCTCTCTTTTTTTCATTAGGATTTTACAATTTTTCATTTCCACCATTTTCTTTCCTCCCCTTCACCATTTATCATTATACACCTCCATTACCATCTCTCCTTTTTCTTTTTCTTTTTTTCTTTCTTTCTTTCTTTCTTTCTTTCTTTCATCTTTTTCTTCTTCTTCGTGATTATTATTATTAGTTGCTGCAATTAAAACGTTATTATCACCATCTTTTTCTTCTTTCTATCTGTTTACTCTCCCACTTCCCTGTTTCTTTCTTCTTCCTCATCGTGTTTTGCCCCCGTCAGGACCCCCCTCTAACGCTCTTTCTTCTTACCGCCCCCGCCTTCTTCGTCTCCGTATCATCCTTACTCCCTCTATGCTACTTTCCACTCTCTTTCCCCATTCATATTCACTAGACCTTCCTGTTCCTCATTACCAATTGCAACAACACTCAGCGTCGTCATACGTCATAATGCCCTGAACAAAGGTGTGAAATGTCACACTAGTGGTATAGGAATCCAGTAACAATGTTCAAATTATAGTCACGGCCACCGGTGCTATATTTGCTCTAATGCCTTTTACAACAATAACAAACCATCATCTGAGATCGGTATTGGTTAGACTGCAAACTTCACGGTTCATTTTTACGAGGGTGGATCAACAAGTCCGTGACCAGACACAGTTATTAGCTGAAATTTCTTCTAAGTAATCTTCGATCTATGTGATTAATGAAGAAGTTCGGTTAAGAGCCTTTTATACTAACTTATAAATGAATCCTATATCAAGCTGTAACAGCGCCGACCATAGAGCGACGGTAAGAGTAATGATCTAGCAGACCATTGGAAATGAGTTCGTTCCATTTATTCCCCCTTTTATTCGGGCTGGGGAGGGGGGTCCAGAGTAATCTTCGCTTAGACGGACTGTTTTAAGGGTTTCAATTGCCCTACTACTTACCCACAGACGGGAGTTGAAGTGGATTCATGCTTTTCTCAAGGGCATCGGTACGAAGTAAATGTGAGAAGCTCCGGACGGAACTCGAACTCGGTCAGTCGATTCCGTATGCCGTGTCGGTGACCGTTACGCTACTCCACATCTCCACGAAACGTATTTTAGTGGAGTTAAAGTCTTTTTTTCTATTTATCGTTTAGCCTTTCAGAATCAATAATTTCTGCTAACCTATCACCGACTAATGGCGTATGTCATGCCGGCCATCAGTCTCCATTCCTTTTGAAACCGCTCTTCTCCAGAAGAAAAGAAGATCGTAATAAAATGAAAACTAAAAAATGGAGTGAACCCGCTAGCCTTTTTTTTCTACAACTGTCTCTCCATGACTTGATCAGTTGAGACAGATAAGAAGACTGGGGCTAGAATAGTACAAGAATACTTCTCTCAAACTGAAGCGTTTTTTTCTTCTCTCCATGTGTGACCGTGTGGCTTTACCAGGCTTTGAGGATGGAGTCTTCATGGTGGATTATTTGGTGGAGCATTTGAGGTGTGTGGGGGGAGGGAAGAATACTTTCACTTTATCAAAGAATCGAAATCGTATCATTTGTTCTCATTTTTGCTCTTGAACTTTTAGATAAATGGGTCCCTTTTAAAAATGACAAAATGCTAGAAAAATATAAATCTTTTTAATCATTGCCCAAGAAAATATACACAGAGAGACAGAGAGAGAGAGAGAGAGACAGACAGACAGACAGACAGAGACAGAGAGAGAAAGAGACACAGAGAGAAAGACAGACAGACAGAAAGAGACAGAGAGACAAAGAGAGAGAGAGACAGAGACAGAGACAGAGAAAGAGAGAGAGAATCAAAATTGAGAATGTTACTGTATATAGCGGTGCATGCGTTGACTATTTATAAGCATAAATATTTTTTCCTAATGGATCATATCGTGGTCTGTTCAGATCCTATGAACTTGACAGTCTGTTAGACGCAGCGCTGCCTTTTTTGATGAGTCGACTGATCTGGCGAATATTGGACTAAACTTGAATTGAACCTCAGTTTTAGGGTCGACATATGCTACACGGTATCATATATTGAGTAGAGAGAGAGTGGGGGGGAAGAAATTATAAACGAGGAGTAATTGTTGTTATTCCATATAGAAGGAGTGAGGCAGAATGTGAGTGTGTCTGTGTGAGAAAGAGAGAGGGGAAGAGATAAAGAGAGAGAGAGAGAGAGAAAGATAAAGATAGATAGATAGAGAAAGATAAAGATAGATAGATAGAGAAAGAGAGAGAGAGAGAGAGAGAGTGATACACAAGGAATGAAAAGAAGAATGCGAATGTAGTCGTTGTTATTCCATAAACGATTGACAAAGGCGAAAGACAGAAAGGCGAAAAGAGAGAGAAAGAAACTAAGAAAATAGAAAATATGAATGAGGGGAGGTCATTGTTATTCCTCGAATGAGTAATGAGAGAGAGAGAGGGGGAGGGAGAGAGAGAAGGGGAGGAAGAATTAAGCGTAAGGGGTTGTAGCTGCCTTCTTATACTGAAAGTATGAAAGAAAAAGAGAAAAAGAAAGAAAGAAAGAAAAAAGAGGAGGTGGCTATCGCTATAAAATATAGAATGAATCAATGAGAGAGAGAGAGAGAGAGAGAGAGAGAGAGTGGGATAAAGAAGTAGAGAGACAAAGAATAACAGATGGTCCAAACCTTTCAGGATTTCTGATGTCAGATTTCATTACTGGATCAACCACAGTATACATGGTCAAAAGCATTGGATAAAAGATGGCCATAAAAAGAAGAGAGAAAATGTCATCGAATATCCATGAAGGCTGGAGAGAGAGAGAGAGAGAAAGAGAAAACAAGCGTATTACGTTTTCTCCATAAATATTATATCTCTGTGTCTATTACTCTCTCTCTCCCTCTTTCGATGTGTTTCATCTATGTCTTCAGTTATGCCTCAAACATAAGAGGCGTAGACATTCATGTTATTTTAAAGCTTGAAATGCGCTCAAACCGTTGACTATACTGGCTAGAAACAGATGCATTAAAACACAGAAAAAGCGAGATTAATACAATTAAGTACACGATATTAATAATGATATAAGAATACTACGAGAACTTCTATGCCACGAAAATAAAAGTACAATCGACCGACATTTTGATATTCCTGACATAACAACAGACGAAGTTTTTGCGTTACGGAATACAAAGAACGGAAAAGTCTCTGGCGATGATGGCGTAATGATAGATCTTTAGAAAATGCAGGGAAGGTCTATAACAAAAGATTAGCGCAACTATTCACACAACGCTTACGAAATTAGAAAAAGCTCCGAAACCTTGTTCTAAGAATAGTGATTTTACTTCGCAAAAAAAGAAGTGATAATTAACTTAGCAATTACCACCCTATTACATTACTACCTAACAGAAACAAACATTAGATGAAAACCAACCACATGAAAAAGTAGACTTCAAAAGAGACTATTCGACAATAGAACACCTATACACACTAAACCAGCTAATGGAAAAGACATCAGAATACAACAAACCACTTTGTTTGGCTTACATAGACCATGAAAAAGATAGGGCACGCAATAGTCTTCAACTCAATGCAAGAACAAGGTATAAATGAGAATTCTTTAAAAGTAACTGAAAATATACACAAAATGGCACTGCAATGAATAGACTTAAGAGGGATACTAACAAGAAGAAGATTGAAAGAGGATTTAAACTAAAGAATTTAATATCACCAAAGCTCTTTACCGTAAGCATTGAAAGCAAACAGGATTGGAAAATGTGAGAGTTAACATAGACGAACAATGTTTTGATTATTCATGGTGCTGTGATGATAATGTATTAATATTAGAAACTGCGAAGGATTTACAGAACATGTTAAGTGATCTAAATAGGAAAAGCAAAAACAAAGGATTAAAGATGAGTAAAACAAAGACAAAAGTAATACTTAAAGACAAATTCCTGAGAGAGACCATCAGAATAGACGATGAAACCTTGAAAGAAGTTAGAGAATATATTTCCCCTGATCAGGCGATAATGCTAGATAAAATAAGACGGTGTGTAAGGATTGGATGGGAAGCATCTGGTATAAATAGAGATATACTGAAAAGCGAATTGCCAATATGTTTAAAACGTGGAATATATGATCATTTCATGACGTACGAGTGCGAAACCTAGAAACTTCCCCAACCAATCGGATATAAAAACCTCAGCACAACACATAGGTCAATGGGAAGAACAATGCTAGGAATAAGTCTTTGCGATAGAAAAATATAAACATGGATCCTAGGGAGGACCTATGTGAAGGATATCGTCCAAGTAATTAAGCAACGAAATGGTGATGAGCAGGGCATATAGCGAGAAGAAGGGACAACAGATGGAACAAAAAGACTAACCCGTAGGAAGAGACCAGACACAAGATGGCGAGACGAGATAGATATGTTTACCGGTAAGATATGGCAGAGATTGGCGCAATTAAGCTCGTCATGGAATGAGATGGGAAAGGCTTATATATATATATATATATATATATATATATATATATATATATATATATATATATATGTGTGTGTGTGTGTGTGTGTGTGTGTGTGTGTGTGTGTGTGCGTGCGTGAGTATCGTTTACAAGTATTTGTGGTATGTCTAACGATACATACACCCCAAGAAAAATCAATTTAAAAAAATTTTAAAAAAATCTTCCTTGTCTGTCGTTTCAAATCCAACACGTATCAATAAAAAAAACATGTATCCATTTACGTATGTACGCATGATTCACAAAAATGTCCATTTCGTGGAGATGTCTGACTTTGCTGGAGCCACCCGCGCAGTCTTTTCAGCCCCCTCTCCAACAAACGACTTATGGGTGCCAACTGAGGAGTGAGGACAACTACATAGTGTCATAGGTCACCCGTATGCAAAAAACTGTAGGTTCTCACACATAGGCCACCAACAGTTCAAAACAGTCAAATTTTTTTGCAATAGAGCGAGATTGGCAAAAGACCAGGGAAAATTCTGGAGGGAATAAACGAACCGTAGAAAGATGATAGAAAACTTTATATAAACGACTTAATGTGTAAGATTAACGAACTTAAAAATGCTATTCTTAACGTTTTTTTCATCCATAAGGCAAGTATTTAGCCAAAATTTCATTCAGTGTACTTATACTCCAGGTTGGCCACACTTAATTAAAAAAGACAGATATATGAAAATCCCATGTGGAGATTTTATCTGCTGGTTCAATATGGATATTTTCTGTATATATATACACGTGCTCATAGACATGAATACAAAAACACCAACATAAGGTTTTTATACATGCACATATACGTGAGTCAGTGTGTGTGTGTGTGTGTGTGTGTGTGTGTGTGTGTGTGTGTGTGTGTGTGTGTGTAAGATATCGTCGATATCTTTCGAGATTCTTTCAGCCACGTGACCAACCTCGAAACAGCTCTTTAAACCAGCTCACCATTCTTACTCAGCGCAGGTAAACTAAATTTAAAAAAAGACCATTCCATTACTTTTAGTTTTTAATGGCAAAAAGCACGAAACGAACACAGCTTTTCGTCGATGCCTGCTTGAATAAAGAACAAGAAAGAAGTTTTTTTTTAAATCAACCCAAAAGAATATCAAATAGAAAAAAATAATTTAAAAAAAGCAACCACAACAACAACAGCAACAACAACAACAACAACAAAACTAAAGTAAGCCTACGTTTCCCCCTCTTAATGCAAGCGTAGACTGTGGCCTACTTTCTTTTCGCGCATGCTTCCAGATTGTTTACGTCGGTGGTGCAGACTTTGTTTGCAGTTTTCTTTTCTCTTCGCTTCTTGCATGCTTTTATACGAACGTCGGCGGCGTAGGGAGACGAAGGTTTGGCGGAGGACGCACTTGTTAACATTTAAAGATAGTGATGACGGTTCTGCGTTGCATTAGGCTCTGTAGAGTCTGACAGACAACAACAAAAGAAAGAACTGCATCAAAAGTGGCAACCATCAACAGTTCCAGCAACCTATGATGCCTAGAAATCGATGCGAATAATTCGACGAGCAGGGACATGCAGATGTTAAATGGAAAGTCGCCGCGTGTGTTCACGTAACTGAATTAAGCTTTAGGAAGATTGCATTTGCTGAGTGCTGAGAAAGAAGGGAGGTAAGAAAAAGGAGAAGGAGAAACAGGTCCCAGGGGAGAGCAAAGGATTGTATAGTCGATCGGAAAATACAATCGAACCTCGATGAATTAGAGATCAATAGTTTGTCCTTCTATTTTTTAAAAATCTTTTTATTTTTTTTATTCATCAAACTTATGTACCTAATGTGGCACAGGGTCACATTTCTTGAGCACGCAGGTGATAGCTTGTTCCTTCATGATGGTTTCTCGATGCAATAGTCGATAGATCGATTGATAGCCTCGAACACAATAAGTTGACAAATATGAGGATAGATACACATGTAAACACACATATACACATAAATACATAAAACATAGATAGATAGATAGATAGATAGATAGATAGTGAGTGAGTGAGTGAGTGAGTGAATATCGCCACCCATGTTCAAACTTTGGCTAAGACTGTTTGATTTCATTTCACACAAATGACCTTGGGGAGGCATGAATACATGTCTTCTCACCTTAGCTATGGGGAAAATATCAGGGCTGACTTGAGCTCTCTAGATTTGGGAGGCGACTAGCCAAGTACAACAACGACTACGACTTCAAAACCATACTCACCAGAAAATAGTGAGCTGAATTGGCCACTTCTTTTCCATGAAATGAAAATATGACCATAAATTAGAGGATTTGGGAAAGACCTTTGTCGAGCAGTGAACCTGAAACGGCTACCGCTACTAATGCTGATATATATATATATATATATATATATATATATATATATATATATATATATATATAGTCTAAAAAGCTTTACATCTTTAAACATTAAAAAACTTTTTCAGATTTTTTTTGTATCACTTCAGTCACTTCTTTCCCAAATATCTCTAAATGTAATTTTTGTGATTTTCTGCGATGTTTTTTTTTTCTGCTTTACATATACTTTGTGATTAAGGTACTATGTGTAAATGTTCTCTTGTTGGGATCATCAGTTATTTACCATATAACAGTTTCGGGGATTCTAAAAAACAAAACAGTTATATTAACATGTCACTCCAGCAGTGTTGATCGAACACCCCCCTTCCTTTCAGCTGTGATTTTAATATATACCTTATGTCATACATGTAGTTTATCATTTTATAAAGGGTATCATCATAATATTTTGTTCATGGATGTTATTTTATTCTACACTTTCAATTTTTGAAACAGAGATTACTTACATAGGTTACCCCAAAAACGTATTTCACGATGAGGGAACAGTAAGTATAACAACAGACATGACTCGCTGTTTGCATCACTCTTATTGAGTGTTCACCTATGTGAATATTAAATCTGTTGTGTCAGTTTTAATCTCAGACTACATGCAAGCCAATTTATCATTTTATCTCTGAGTATACTAATTACACAGAAAATTTTCTTTGAGTTGATTCTCTACCAACATATTCAATCGGCATTTGACACTTTTCCCACTAACCTTTGAGTTAATTTTTGTTCTTTATTTAGGCAAGCATCGACAATATATATATATATATATATATATATATATATATTTGTGCGTGTATTTATATTCGGCTGATATAAAAATAATTGCAGTTCTTCACTATCAACTTCAGAGTGATATATCTAAGCTCAAAATAAAAGCTACTAATTGAAATACGAACCTTTAGAATTTACACATTTTGCCAACTAAAAACGAGTCAATTCGTTATGGAAGCTTAGGATACTGGGTTCTGGAACCAATGAATTCCTCAAATGCATTTTGACCTGCTGTCCGGTTGTTAGAGACATTCCTTTTTGGGAAGTGATCGAAATGCTTAAAAAAGTTGTAGTCGTTTGGAGAAAGGTCTGGTAAGTGTGCCGGAAGAGGTAAAGTTTCGTTATTTGGTCGACACACTTTTTTTCTTTATTAGCTTTTCTAGTTTGGTGCAAATCTCGAACAACAGTCGAATGGCCAACGTTTGTTTCCTCTGCAACCTCTCGAGTCAATCACAGAAAGACGTTCCCGTCTTCAAGACTCTCGTCTCCGTTTCGAAAATTTGGAACCAACATTACGTTCGCTGACTGTCTCCTGGCCAAATACTTAGCCAATATTGCGAGCTGTTTCCACCGTCTTACGTTTCATTTGCTTGAATTTGCTTCATTTCACCTTTGATTTGACAAACTCAAATTAATCAGAATAAACAGTGAAAAGAAAACTCACACGTTAAAATGATATATTACACGAACATAGTTCAATGATAGTTTATTCCGACGATAAACATCAAAGTTTAAATAACAAAAGCGGCAATTATTTTTTACTCTAACTTAATAAACATGTAGGCCGAAAACAAAGAACACTAAAATCATAATATTTTACATAAAAAAGGAAACCTTAAAAACCTCAACAACTGCAGCCCTATAAGCCGACTCAACTGCGTATACAAACTTTTCACAAAAATCATCACTATTCTAATCGCAAAAAGACTAGATGAAAACCAACCACGGGGCCAAGTTGACTTTAGAAGAAGCTACTCGACCATGAACCACCTGCATTCGATAAATCAGCTGAAAGAAAAAGCAACAGAATACAAGCTGTAGCATTTATCGACTTCAAAAAGGTCATCAACTCAGTAGAAATCCCTAAGGTTATGCAGGCCATCACTGTACAAAGTGTAGATCCAATATACATCAGAGTGCTGCAACATATATACAGTCATAGTAGCTCCTTTATCAGGCTGAATAAAGACTAAGAGCCCAAAGCAGTTCATCCAAACTCTTTTCAGCCTGTCTTGAGATGATCTTTGGAAGACTAGACTGGGAGAATAAAGGAGTGAAAAAAGACGGCGATTATCTGAACAACCTCAGATTTGCAGACATTGTCCTTTTTGTATACGTCCTCCAACTAATACTAGATTAACTGATTGAAGAGAGCAAGAAAGTCACCTTACACTTCTGCAAGCCGAATATCACATGCAACAACCACGTCGGAAATGAGAACACAAAGATTGTAATCGACACAGATCTGGAGAAAGTAGACCACTACATCTACCTATGATAACGGATCTCTATGAAACAGACAAAGGAAGAAGAAATCAAGCAAAGGATCACCCTAAGATGGCAAGCCTTTGGCAGAGCAAGCTCAATCTTCAAAAACAAGAAGATCCTATTGATCCTAAAAAGAAAGGTATACAACCAATGCATCCTCACAATAGTCACCTGTGGAGCTGAAACATGGAACCTATCCGAGAGACAGTCCCACAAATTGGGAAGTATGCGAAGTGCACTTGGAAGAATTATGCTCAACCTCACATGGAGAGACCACAAGATAGCACAATACATCTGTGAGAAAACAGGAGTCTGAGACATCCTGGATTCCATTGAAAAACAAATGGCAATGGGCCGACCCTGTTGCAGGGATAGTAGACAACAGATGGACATCACGACTCACGACATAGATCCCCAGAGATCACAAGCGCAACTGAAGCCGGCTGAATACTAGATGGGGAGACGAGCTAGACAAATTCAGGAAGCACAGGCTCCGCGACGCTACGATAGAGAAGTGTGGCGAATCCTGAGGAAGGTCGACGTCAAAGAACGGACGTTAAGAGACTGATGATGATACATTTATGATATATATATATATGTGTGTGTGTGTGTGTGTGTGTGTGTGTGTGAGTGAGTGTGTGAAGATAGATAGCAAGGGAAAGAGGGAGAAAGGGTGAGAGAGAAGGAGAGAGGGAGGATCGAAAAGATACAAATAGTTCGATAAAATAAAATATTAAAAGATAATGAAAATATTGAAAAAAATAGTTGTTGAAAGAAAGCTTCAAAAGGCAAGAAAACAATAAGACGGTGTTGTCTGAGAGGTTGATAGAAAAAATAAAGATAAGATTTGTTACAAATGTCCCCATTTAAATTTCGCAGAGTCACGTAGTTCCGTAATTTTAACCATCAAAGCAAATGTTGCAGAAAACTAAATATCTAGGTCACTGGTTCATTGTTTTATAGTTCAAGGAAAATAAGAATAAAAAATCTCTCTGACAAGATTTATCTCCCTTGGCGAGGCGGAAAGTCAATAGCCCAGAAGGGAAAGTTAAGCCAAGTAAATAAATAAAATATAACAAAACGTTTTCCTGCGACTACTACTAATACTATAACTATTACTGCTACTACTAATTGGTCGATGCAAACGTTCACAGTGAGAGAAGTTTTTTTATCATTCAATCAACAGTTTATTAGGTGTGGAGTGGCGTAACCGTTATCAGCACGAAAAATGGAATTGGTGAAGTTCGAATTCCATCCAAACCTGTTTACATTCAATTCGCACTAATGCCCTTGGGAAAATCCTCATCTTACCAGCTATGGACGAACAGCTAGGTAATTAGAGCCCCTCATCCTTGTGAGGCAGCCCAAGAATCCCAAGAGTAGTTTAGTCTGAGAAAAAAAATATATACAGCTTGACTTTCCCCATAGTTGATCCCAATCTTGAGAAAAGAAGGAAGATTGGGCGTGGGGTTAGCAACTCCATATTGTAAAATCTAATTGCTAATTAAACCGCAGCAAAGTTATTACGGTTCTATGGTCCACAAGGAGTGTTCAGGAAAAACAACTATTCATTACTCATGTAATCAGTCAACTGTAATGCCGTATTTACAAGCTTTAGAAGAAATCAGAAACCAGGGAAATGGGTTGCACATAACCCTATGGAAACGAATATCTTCCAACCTTTCAATACTTGTTTTTCTCTTCATACTTGACAAAAAAAAGTCATAATCACATAATCCTGAGAACATTACATGGTCCAGCAATTTAGGGATATTCGATGCCAACAATTTGGTTTCCATCCATATGCAGGTACAAGAGTTAATTTATGCAAATACTCAATTTCAAACCATTACGTCAAGAAACTTTTATCTTTCTTCAAGATGAACTTACGGTAACGCGTGTTACCAGCCTGAAATATAATTTCGAACCTATTTGTTCATCAAGTGTAACAAAAAGCGACGAGCTGTTAACAAATTCAGTGGAAATCAAGCCAGAAAAGTGAAATGGCGACCGGACAGTCACGGTGTGACTTTCCGGTCAGCTTCATTAAAAAAAGTAATGAAACTATTCCTTTTTGCACTTTATTTATCACGATTATAACCTCTTTACTTGCACTTCCGCTCGATGTTCCATTAATTGGGCCTGCATCAGATTTCTCAAGCTGAGTGAATATTTACAATGAATGCCTGTTGTAGAGTGAGGGTTAACAAGTTAGTATTGCAAACCCTTATCTGTGACTTCAATTCCCTATGATTCACAGAGAGTGAGTGTGGTGTTTCGTAAGCCACCGTTCTTTCCTAAACATGTGACTATATTCACAGATTACTATTAGGGAAAAGACTCACTATAACTGGAATGTCCTGTTAACCACAGAACTATCGTCACTTCTACATTCATAGATATTAACGAAACTAAGCTTAGTCTGGCACAAGGACAAATGATGGAAGGAAGATTGTGTTGTGCCAATCTTCTAAATAGAAATCACCCATCTGAATTGAAGATCGGCATTTGAAGTTCCATTCTCTACGAGGACTCGAAGACTGATCATTGATGCTCGTGGGAAAATGCAATTAGCACCAACCAGAGCTAAACATTTACAAGCTTATTTCAGCTTGGCATTGGGTCATAATCATAGGTCACTTAATTAGCACCTATCTCACGACAATAGCTTTACTCTGCAGCGGGGGTTTTCATTCTCCGAATTCTGTCGAAGATTTCCCCACAATCCAAAAAAAAAGCGTTCCAACAAAAATCTTTTGTAATCCAAAATGGTGTAAGGTGAGTAAGTAAGTCAGTAAGAGAAAAGAAGAAGGGTATTACCTCTGTAACAGCTTGCAGCAAAACAAACATTGAACGTTATTTTCGCTTCTCACCTTTTTTGTAAAAGCAGAGAAGTGGCGTAACGCGAACTGTCGAAATATGAGAAATATTTGTATTTACTAAGATTAGCTTTGACCAGAACAAAGCGGGGAGGCCCAAGAATATTGTGTTAACATAATCTACAGAGAGAGTACGGCCTGCCTGACTTAGAAACCAGCATTTGAAATCTGTTTTTATTTGTGTTCGAATACCGACCTTTTGGAGCGACAGAAAGTAGCATAACTGCCTCAGCCAGTAAGCGCCCTCTGTGTTCAAAATCCAGCATCAGGGTAATCCACATACTTAGACGCGAGTGACTTCTTCCCAACCCCATTTCCAGGATGTTCACTGTGTTACAATCGGCTATTCTTCAAACATGACAGTGCGAATAAGCAAATATTTTGCAATGTTTGAACAGAAGTAGACCTATTGCCTCTGTATTTATCTGTCACCATGATTTATGTCCTTGATCTTCTATTCTGGTCACTGAACCATTTCCTTTTGGATCTCTGCCAACCGCACACTATTGGGGCGGGGGTTGGGGTAATCTCCCTTCTCAATGTAGAAGAGATAAGAAGAAAGCTCTGGTCAAACGCAGAATGCTGGGAACTTCGCCTAATATTCAGCCATTGGCAAATGGCCAAGCTTTCTGTGGAGGATACAGAGCCAGAACACCCGGATTCCATTTTGGAGTTTTCGGCTTTCTCCTTTGATTCCGGGTATTTCTTCCCTCAGGTATATCTCGACGGTTTGCTACGTTGTTGTGGGCGATTTCGACTTTCATTGAAGTTCCACAATCGTGGCCAGACAAACATCTACCATCAGTTACACTTCACCTCTAGCATCAGTGACACATGCTGTGTTATTCAGATCGAACTGTGTCGAGTCTTCAGAATGTAACCTCCAAGTGCACAGATACAACCAAAAGGAAATGCTGTAGACGGAAATACACGTTGTGAAACTAAAGATATCTTATGTCCCCGCTGGAACAACAACGCAAAAGATGCATAGACTTATCTCTCGTTTACCCTTTGTATTGACTGAGAGAGAACTTTTAAAAAAACAACTGATCTCTTACTCGATCTAGCCAAATAAATAGTGTTCCCCTTTTCTTTGTCCTATCAGTCCAAATTTTGCCATCAAACTCTGCGATATATATATATATATATATATATATATATATATATATATATATATATATATATAGTACATGTGGTACAGATCAAGCAAGCAGTATAACATAATGCAATAATATATTAAGAATATAAAGCCACTTCTGATATGTAACGGATTTATTTCATAGAGTGCTCGATACATACAACTTTTTACTATTGAAGTTAAGTTGTTTTAGTGGAAACCCAGAGAGGGCAGAAACATGAGCTAGTTTGTGTAGCGAATCCACATTCTACCATATATATATATATATATATATATATATATATATATGAGGGGCGTGTGTGCGATTGTGTCTGCGTGGCTTTGAATCAGATGAAGCAAAGCCTTATGAATATCTATATATACGATGTACTTATGTTCATGTAATTTTTTTTGCGTGTTAGTAGAAAGTGTTCATAAAGTGAATTAATATTTAACGGAACGAGCTTTCCATCAAACTCTACGATGGTCTAAAAGTGAACAATTATCGCTACATAAAAGTCTAATGTCTAGTTCCAAGGGGACCGGTACCAAAGGCTGCACCTCCCCATTGCACTAAGAGATAGAGTTAAGGCTATTACCTGATGCTTATACCATGCTAAGAGGCAAAGCCGAGGAAACGACTTTTTCGTTTCTGCCCATACGTATGGGTGGGGATGGGGGCTATATCAAACCAATATTTCCCTGTTGGGGGAAGTGAATATATATATGAGTGGCATGTATGATGAATGCCTAACGAGACATTCTTAAGAAGTTGGGAAAATCGGACGAACTTTTTTCAAAGCTACGATGCTCAGTTTTTAATTTATTTTGAAGCTTGAACACGCAGCATTCTAATACATATTGCAATGGATCTTATACAAACATGTTATTTGAACATCACTCAGTTGTTTTTGTCAAAACTCCTGTGAAACTCGCGTGTCATTTTTGACGAAGTTTCACCCACGATATTTTTGTTATTTTTTCGTTTAGATAGCTTATTTTAATTTTGTTTTGAAGCTTTGATACTCGGCTTTTGATTTTAATATGCATACCAATGATACTAAAAATTCTTAGAGCATAAATAAGCAAAACATGGAAACTTGTGTTGTTTTTTTGTTCGTAGGAAAAGGAAAGAAAAATCTCACTTTGCGTCCTATTCATTGATTCAATATGCATATCAGAATCATAGTTCAGAGTGTTCAAGCTTCATTTTTTTTAAAGCTAAGCATTGTAGCTATATATATATATATATATATATATATATATATATATATATATGTATATATATATATACATATATATATATATATATATATGTATATATATATATATATATATACATATATATATATATATATATAAAATGGGAATATCACGAGCAAAAGTTTGTTAAACTTTGAATCCGATAGACACAACTTTTTAAAATGGTTTATTTGGCACTTATCATACACAGTCACTCATATCATACATATCACTACACATACATAATCTATACTAATATTTGAGCCTTTTGTCATTATGTCAGTCCCTTTCACGCTTATAATCACAAACATTGTAGACCTAATATTCGTCATGAAGAATTGATAGGGATCGACTTCTCACATTCCCTGACCAATCTTCGGTTGTAAAAGTTGGGAACAAATAATCTTAGTATTAGGATTTTCGTCAACCATTCTTCTCATAAATGGCTCACACCTTCCAAACAATGAAATTAATTTCAATGGGTTTTGGGCGGTTTACCCTCATATTCACTGAAAGTCATCTACTGTGTGAGTTGTCTAATTCCCGCCTTTTCGAACGGAACAGCAAAAGTCAAGGTAAGATTCTATCAACCTGTTCCTTTTACAAACTTACCAACGCCGAGTACCCTAGCTAGTATATATATAAATATATATATATATATATATATATATATATATATATATATATATATATATATATATATGTGTGTGTGTGTGTGTGTGTGTGTGTGCGCGCGCTCGCGTGCGTGTGTGTGTGTGTGTGTGTGCGCTCGCGTGCGTGCGTGCGTGTGTGTGTGTGCGTGTGTGTCTTTGTGTCAGATTAGGCTTCGTAATTATCTATCGATACGATGTATTTATGCTTATATAAGTGCGTCTCTTTTATGCCTTTTAGTTGTGAGTGTTTATCAAGTTGCTATGCAATTATTTTAAAAATATATCAGACGTAAATATCCGCCAGATCTTTTTTCCCGTGTGGACATATAAAAAAAAAGCATTTTGCCCAACAAATCCTGGCTTTTGAAAGATCTTAAAGTCTGGATAACGTGATCAGTTCCAGAACACAAAAGCAACTTCGGCGAACTTCAAAAACGTATTAATCTTTGCATTTAAAAAACATCATGCAAAAGTTGAAAGTCTATATTCCTATGACTAAAAACATTGCATTCTGAATAAATTTACTTTAATTTGCATTTTTTCTAGTATCTATACCTGATGTAAATATATAGCACTAACAGTCTTAGTAGACATCATACACAGATATAGACAAAAAAAACACAGACCTCTCTCTCTCTCTCTCTCTCTCTCTCTCTCTCTCTATATATATATATATATATATATATATATATATATATATATTATATATATATCCGTCAATGGACAGTAAATGGACAATTTATATCCGATAATGTGATAATTATAAAGGCATTTTAGTAGGAACTTATTTTAGTCGGCACTGATATTACTCAGTTGCCAATCGACCAGCCCAGAGAGTGTAAATAAAAAATGTGTCGCTCAGGTATCAAACTTGCATCGGCCAGGAAGCAGCTGATACGCAGCTCTGTTCTCACCAACTGAGTTAACGACACTCCGGTAAGGCGGTAGTTCGAGAAGCAATTGTGAACTACATGTGGTTGATATGTGTTTTATCATGATTTTTTTTCCATTTTTTTTCGACCCTGTTATTTTTATAAATGAGTATAATTCAAAAGTAAAGAGCCCGTGTAAAATTTTATCTCTAACTTGGAAAAACAGCAACGAAAACCTAATTTTTTCGAAAGTGGCCATTGAAGAAAGTGCCCAAAGTCGAACAACATGTTCTGGGTTTATTTGACTTCCGTCAAAGATTAACAAAGAATAGAGAGGTCTTCAACTTCCGAAAATGTTAGCAAGACCTGCACAATTTTTTTTGTGATAATTGGCGTCTTACTGTTAGAGAAGTTACAGGAGATGTTGTGATATGTAATGATTCTTGTCATGACATTGGATTTGAACATGAGACACGTTGCTGCAAAGACTTGAAAGGAAACTGTGTGCTAATTGCAGAAGAACTTTCCTAAAGGTTTAATAGTTTTTGTCTCAAGACAAAATCATTCTCAATCCACATCCACCAGTCTCACGTGACCTGGCCCCATGTGACTTCATCTGATTTTCAAAAACTGAAAATAATTAAAAGAACGCAACTTTATAAGCATTCAAGAGATGAAAAGAAATTTGCTGGTAGATATACATGCGATTCCCAAAAGTGAATACAAGGATTATTAATAAAACACGTTGGCAACGATCCGTAGCTGCTTTAGGGAACTATTTTGAAGGATACCATCTCAATTTAGAGTCAATGTTTTCTTGATAAATCATTTATAGTGTAGTCCGGGTATTTTTCATCAAACTTCGAATATATATATATATATATATATATATATATATATATATATATATATATATATATATATATATATATATATATATTAACTCCAAATTCTCATATAAATGTATATATGTATATGTGTATGTATGCATCTATTTGTTTATATATATATATATATATATATATATATATATATATATATATATATATATATATATATATATATATATATACGTGTGTATATTCATAAGCACCTACTGAATTGTGGATGTTACCACTGTAGTTAGTATAAACATACATATTTTAGGGTTAATAACTTGAATTTAGAAAACCTTACATATGAATGCCTGTGTTTGTTTATTTAAGATCAGTTTTTCTAATGACAATTGTTTACGAGTCGAAAAGTCGAAAAAGGAAAGAATTTTTCAAAAATTGTCATCTTTTCAGAAGTCTGTTGATTTAATTTTAACCCAGGCAAACATTGCAGCATTACTGCAGTGTCAGTTATCAGCTCAAGTAAGGTTTGTTCCCTGCTGCTAAGTAATATATAGTATATACATTTAAGTAATATATCGAAATAAAATAGAATCATCCCACGCTCAGTACGCATTTGTAGGGTGGTCAGCACTCAGAAGCAAAATGACAGTTTGGTGATAAGTCCTCATGGAACTGGGGACAAAATTGAAGTTTGGGGAATTAGTTCGTCGCTCTTAACGCCAGAAAGAAAAAGGACGACATCGAATACTTGTTTTGATTTCAGTTATGTACAAAGTTCCTAGTGAACTATTCATTCAAATACTTTGAGCATCACAAGAATCGATGAGGAGGAAAGTTGCTGAATTTAGGGGTGGCTTGATTAGAATGAAATCTGGAGGAGTAAATGGATGGAAAAAATGAAGAGAACGCAAGAAGTGATGGAAGGGACGAAAATAACGAAAATAATGTACGAGGTATGCGCAGAGAGTATCCAGACATTTAGTATCAATGGAAAAAATAGCTTAGCTAGGACAATAGTGCCTTGGTGGTCCATTCGAATTACTCCCCTTGCGAACTCACGTATTCTCCACAGCGTCCCTTCCACTATTCAAAACAGTTTGCAAACGCCTTTTTCGGGATCTTCAGCAGCAGCCATGTCGCGTTCTCCCTAATCTTGTCCTCAGTCTGAAATCTCCATCCTTTTAATGGTGAACGGCCCGAAAAAAAATCTGCACATGACCTGAAGAATGGACAGGCTCGTTTATTGTGAATACCTCAATCACAATTACACAAGCTAACCAAATGAATAACTTTTCACTGTCGAATCAGTAACCCAAGAGGATACTGTCTGTTCACGCATGCATTGTAAGGTCCCCTATGATTGGTTGCCAAGTTACATCAAGGCCACACAACCTTTTATACGGACAGACCTCGAATTTACCTAGTCCGGTTTATATGCATGGCATAAGGTCATTAAATAGTCTGTAGGTTTTTATCTCTGTAGACCTTAATTAAGTAGATAAAAGCGGAGAAAGGGGAGACGAAAGAGAAAGAGAAAGTGAGGTAAAAAAAAATAACGTATCTACCAAGCTTAGCTATGTGTGTGGAACAAGGCCATTAAGACAGGAAACCGTGAGTGCGTAACGTGTTTAGTGTGAAACCCAGAGGTTTTACCTCACGGATCCAATGATGCTTCATATCTAGTGACATTTCTCCGTATGGAATATCAGGAGACGGGATTCACTATCCGTGAAATACATTGATTTCTCTGTCACAATATACTTAACTATCGGTGAATCTGTTAATTAGCTGAATTGAAAAAAATGTGTCTGTTATTCGTAGGCATACTAGTGGACTGTGCAAACATACTTATTGGAAACTTACCCTATGAAATGAATCGTTGGAATATTTGTCATTACTAAGATGAAATTTTTTTAAAAATCCCGGATAAAAACAAAAAAATACACATAGTTATTTGTAAATAAACATTTTCTTTGGTTCCTTTATTTATTGTATTCTTCAAATGAAAAACGATTTTTTTCTAAAAGTAGTTTCTACCTGAAATTTCGAAAAAAAAAAACGTTTTTTTTTTCATGTGATGACCACTCCTCACACGAATCACTCTAAGACTTTTTTTTTGCAAATAATTTCTCTTAGGGTTTTCATCATCATCATCATCATCATCATCATCATCATCATCATCATCATCATCTGTTGTTGGATATTGACCTCCCCAGGATTCGCCATACCTCTCTATCGTGGGTGTCGCGGAGCCAATATTTCCTAAACCTGCCCAGTTTGTCTCGCTATCTCATATTCTGTAGGCCTTGGTTCCGCATTTGATCTTTGGGGATCCATATTGTGAGTCGTGATGTCCATCTATTGTCTGCCATTCTTGCAACATGGCCAGCCCATTGCCATTTGAGTTCCCTAATGGATTCTATATCTCGGACTCCTGTTTTTTTCCATAATATACTATGCTGTCTTGTGGTCTTTCCATGTGATGTTGAGTATCATACTTTCATGTGCACGTTGCATAGTTCTCAGTTTGCAGGTCAATCTCTTGGTTAGGGTTCCATTAGACAAATTGAACAAAGAAAGCAAGAAGGTCAGCCTTCACATGAACTTAAGCAAAACAAAACTCATGCGCTACAAACATGTCGGAAATAAATGCAGATCAATCAAAATCGAAAAACGCAAAGCTGGAGAAAGTAGACCACTACATCTACTTGGGACAACGAATCTCCATGGAATCCTCAAAAGAAGAAGAAATCAAGTGAAGAATCACTCTAAGATGGCAAGCCTTCGTTAGAGCAAACTCAACCTTCAAGAACAAGAAAAATCCCATTAGTCCTGAAAAGAAGAGAAAAAAACAGCTCTTGGGAATAGGCACGGCAGCCTTATTTAGGAATTTTACAACCGAAAAAAAAGTAGAAGATTGCTCTTTTTATGTTTATTTGCTAACTTATATTCTATGGCTATTTTCTGCAAAAAGAAAAAATACCAAAATTAGGATTTTTTTTTTTCACAGATTTCTTTTCATTATTTAGATTATTCTTAATTCTTGTTTTATTCTTTCATTTACTGTTAGACATCTAAAAAAATATGTCATTTTGACGAACTAATAATGAATTATTAAATGAAATAATTTTATAAAAAATTGCCACAGGGAATTTATATATATACATATATATATATATATATATATATATATATATATATATATATATATATATATATATATATATATATATATATATATATATATATGTGTGTGTGTGTGTGTGTGTGTGTGTGTGTGTGTGTGTATGTACGTATGTATTGTTGATTTTTTTAATCATTTTCAAAGATTTAAGTCATGAAAATCACGTGAGTTCCGGTCATTATGAAGAAACTGTTTCGACCCCATTTTTGTTGCTGTATTTCAGTATTGAACCCCTGTACTTGTCTATTACTACTGCTTCTACTGTCAACAACTGATACTGTTGAAAAATAAAGTATATTTCACTGTTTGCTTCCGCAGCAAGCGAGGACTTCTGTGCACAGTTTGTTGAGTAATGATGAGACAAACCTTTGCAAATTATATTCATCGTAAGTATTGGTTATATTTATTAGATTTTTTTTATAAGAGGATTAGAGATTTCAACAAAATAAAAAATCTGCCGACAAAATAGCGCAAAATTTTTGATATATTGATTAAAAAATCAACTTTGATTTCAAAAGATCAATTCTACGTTATAATTAATGAACATTTGGTTTTCTTCATTGGTGATATTATGCACTTTTCACTTACTAGCAAAAATAAGAGAAAACATATTTTTCAAATTTCAATTATGTTTCATAACGGAGTATCGAATATTTCAAAAGTTGTAGGATCATGCCTTATCATGGTAATCAATAAATTGCAACGCCAAACTTTGACAAGTTTCGAACACCTTTGCCTCAATATTCATTTACTAACGATCGTGTTTTGCCCACAAAGAAAAAAAAAAGACTTTTCAAGAAATATTTGGAAAACTAAGACAGAAAGGCCACTCTACTGTTCTTAGCTGACGTGTAAATCCATGGCATCCAGAATGCTTTGAGTTCATCAAATACGCCAAAGATCGGCATGAAGTCATCAGGTTTTCAGAGAAAAATGCTGAAAACGGGAAGAATACATAAGATGGTGTTATGAATATACTCTGCAAGAGGGAGTAAGATAGATAGATAGATAAAAAGAGAGAGATAAAAAGAGAGAGAAAGAAAATGGAAGTTGAAAACGACAGAAACGACAAGAGAATTGCGAAGATTGAAAGGAATATGTATAAGTAGACAAATAAATAGATGAATAAATAAATAAATAGATAAATAAATAAATAAATAAATAGATAAATAGATAGAGCAACAAAACGAAATGGAGCACTTTCGGTCGAGAGAAAATCATAACAATGCATTGTTTTCATCAAATGATCTTTTTTTCTGAACTCATATGCAAAACTAGATATCAAGAGAATTTTAGGTAGACAGATAGCTGAATAGACAAATACAGAGGCCAACTAAAAGGTCGGAGTATTTAGCATGAAAAAAATTGCGTAATTTTTTACCGATTCGCCAAAACACTTGCTTTACTAGCTATTTGCAAAATTACCCACATATGATTCTGCTCACAAAGATAGTGACAAAAGTCCGTACTACAGTCTGTTCGCTGATTGTGTATATACATTTTGTTCGTAATGTTTAAAATCTTCGAACTCCTAGGTGCTACCACCCCCCTCTCTCTCTCTCTCTCTATCTATCTATATATATATATATATATATATAAACACACACGCACACACACACACACACACATATATATATATATATATATATATATATATATATATTTAGTCTATACAAATCTATCGATTTATCTTCATTTGCATCCTCACCTTCTATTGTTTATATTTATCTTTGTTAATATCTTGATACCTATCTTTCCGTCTGTTCATATTTGTCTTCTTTCGAATATATCTATCTAACCATCAATCTCTCCATATAACTATGCTATATAAGGCACACGCTTTCTCAGTTCAATAAAAAGAAAAGCTATTCGTCAATCACTTCGCCACTTGTCCTCTCGATTTTTACACTGTCAACAACAACCATTCCCAACTGCGTTGTTCTGCTGTCAGTCGCTTCATCTCTGGTGATATTGACAAAAAAGAAACTGGCTTTGTTGTTTTCTTTGAGTCTTTTATGCGAATCGAGCTTTTGTTGCATGAACCACGGACACCAAAGGACTGGCGCTGTGGCAACTTATTCATCATCAACATTATCAAATATCATTCCCCATAATAATCATTGATATCTTTATCATAATCATCACAGCTAGCATGAACATCATTATCGTCTTCTTTATCATTATTATTGCAACAATTTGGCTCCATGACGCTCGTGATAGATAGGTCTGGCGAATCCGAAGGAAAGTCTGTGTCCAACGACGGACGCTAAAATGATGATGATGATGATGATGATGATGATTGTCACTGCTTGTGTTGAATCTTATTCCATCAAATTATTATTATACTAATTGAGTTTTCCTCGACGATAGTATCTGGTGATTTTTAACTGGGGCTCAAGTGAAGGCCACGCCCTTCAACAGCACTCGTCTCACTATTATTTCTGATTTCAGTAATACTTTTGTCGGGAGTGATACGATTCTTCCTTGGATTTCCAATTCTGCCTGTTTCCTGACGGAAGAGCTACCCCCACCATTAGGTAGTTTTTTTTTTCTTCCACATCAGCTTGGTTTTGTGTCCTGGCACGGATAAGAAGATTTGTATGATTCTAAAAGTCCCCCAAGCATGTTACTCTCCCAATTCTAAAGGACAGGGTTTGGTTTCTGTGTATACCGTATGTTTCTATGGTCGGAACCAAATCTAACGCGCGCTTTTATCAACTTTATTAACCGATTTTGCTTCCACTTTTACTTATTTTCTCATATATTTTCTTCCTCCCAGATTTCCTCTCCTTCTATCCTTCCTTCCTTCCTTACTTCCTTTCTTTACCTTTATTGACAGCCAGAATAAGGCTATTATATGGATGATTTCATGTATTTTCCCCAATTGTTTTGACTCTATGCTTCAACCAATATTATCATATTTTTCTTTTCTTTCCTCCTTTTCCAATTTCTCTATTTCACTTTCCGTTGCCGTTGTCTGCTCTTTTCTCCCATCCTCATGGTACGTTTTTGCTTTTCTTCCATCCGTTCTCTCTTCACCTTCCCTTTTTATTTCTGTGGCTATTGTTTATTCTATCTCTCCCTCCCCACCTCCCTTTTAGGTTTCCTTACCAATATCCTTCTGCATTCAAACAATCTTTTGAAAGCAAAAAAATCGTACAATTGCTTTCATCTTGCGTTCAATTCAATCCATTGAGAAAGACTGTCTTCTTTATTCCTTGTCATTCAAGACTTGTTGTCAATGTGGCAACAAATAATTCCTCAAGGATTTACTCTCTTCATGGAATTAGCCAGAGGCAGTGAGAGCAATAGACGATAGACAAACACCACTATGAATAAAAATTATTTCATGACAAGCATATTTCTACCAGATTATATTTCAGTTTATTCAAACAGAATACATAATCTATCTATCTATCTATATATCTATCTATCTCATTTCATATGTATGCATTACTTGCTTACTCACTCAGCAGATGTATCAAAAATAGAGTCCACCCTTGGGTACTCATAATCTTGTCGATTACTATTGAGGATTTGTTTGTGCCACTTCTAAAGTCACCATTTTGATATCGAGGCATGGTCCTCTTGCCTTCGTCTACAAGACAGCAGCTAACATGCCTTTCACATTAACCACACAGCTGAGGGTGTACTCAATTAGCTGCTGAGTGCACAGGGAAATTTATCCCATGAAGAGTTCACCACGCCCTTCTGCAGACGTGCAAATCATTACAACATCCAAGGACAAACGTGCATCTTTATCTCTCCCCCTCCCTCTCAGTCTATCTATCTATCTATCTATCTCAGTTCATATATTTAAGTGAATGTATGCATTTATGTATGTATGCATTTATATATATATATATATATATATATATATCAGTTCATATGTATGCGTGCATGTATCTGTCGCATTTAATATGTATGTGTGTAAGTATGCATCTATGTATTTATCTCTCCCCTTCTCTCTTTTTCAATATATGTATATATATATATATATATATATATCCCTACATTTTTGGCATCTGCAATGACTCGTTTGTAAGTCTTATGCGGTGGATTAAGGTTAAGGCATGCTTGTCCAACAGATAATATGTATAATTGCAACCTGAGTAACAATGCTTCCCTTTCTCTTTACGGCTTATTATCGTTGACTACCGGTGAGAAAACCATGGATAAAATTAGGTGTGAATGGAACACATGGAGCGCTGGATTCACCCTTACTCTAAATGACGTCAGTGTGAGAGTGACGTCATCAGCTATAGGCCAGGTGTATAGCGGAGCAGCTTTTTCTGATCACTCTAAATAAAATGTTTGAGGCTTGTTTTGAAAACAATAATTATTTGATAACATTACTATGATTATGAAAAAAAACGGCTTGCTCTGAGAGAGAGAGAGAGAGAATGAGAGGGAGGGGAGTTAATTTTCAACATTTCCAGTGTTCGGCTCATTTGATATCCCAATTTTCTGTAACAAGTCCATAATCTTGCCCCAATGATTTGCACCTCCCATTCAATAGTTGAAAATAAATGAAAATCATCGAATGTTTATTGTCTTTCCAATAGTTATTTTCTCCAACAGAAAAAGCTGATGTCAATAACCTTGCCTTCCATTTCTTGCTCATAATTGACAAGAGGGTCCAATTAATCTAGTGTGACGAGAGTATTCAATAAAGGGATGATAGTCTTGAATATCTTGAAAAAAAAACGAGTTTCTGATAGTTTATTGGGATGGGTATGGATGTTTCGGACAAAATCTTGCAAGATGCCAATTGAATATGGCTGCCCACAAAATTTGCATATTATATACCCTACCCACAATACAATAACAATTTTGTTTGGGTGTATGTTTACGGTAAATATTTACGTTTTTCTTCCGTTTAACATCAAAATAATTCTCTTTGAAATTGTATTAAGCCATTAACACTTAATCATAGTGAATGCCGTCAGTGGAGTTCTATGGCTAACTCAGTAAAATTTACGCTTTATTGTTATTGGTGGTTGTGTCAGTTCTATCTGTGAGTCAGGGCTTTTATTTCATTATGGATAACTTCCAATAGATATTTTTGAAATGAACAAGGGCGTTTTATCTTGCAATGGATAACAATTACTCTTCAACGCCTTCTGTAGTTAATGGGTTGATGAACCTGACTGAACAAGTCCCCAAGTTTCACACCTACAAATAGTATATTATTATCTTAAGGGGAAACTATGTTTTAAATGCATTTCGGCATTAGACGTAGGTCCTTGAAAGTTTTCCAACTGATTAATCTCGAAATATGACCGGTATAATGTGTCATCTTGCTATACAATGTTTTTTTCTTCTTTCCGCTGAAATCGTATTGTCCTTCATAAACATCGTCACAAATCATGGGTGTAACAATATGAACGCAATACGTGAAACATTTTGATTGGCTCTCCCCAAAAGCATTTACTTAAACCGAAAGATCTTTTTCCCCCTCTATTTAGTCTTTGGTATGCAAAATGTATTCACACACACACACACATACACACAGAAACACACTCACACACAGGGGAGAGAGAGAGGAAGAAAGAAAGTAGAAAATTTTATAACGCAGTTTTACGCACACTTGTATCCACTCTAACTATACGTCTGAATGTATATCCTGTAGTTTGTTTTTTTAAAATGAATTTGAGAATACAAAGAAAGAAGAATCGGAAGGAATAACGAACCCACGATAACATTCGTTTTGAAAACAATGAGGAATGCCTGGATAAGTGTGTAAGGACCACACAAGTGTATTTTGATGAGACCAAGGTACCATTCCCTTTCGTAGGCTATTTTCTTTCTAATATCAAATGGCTGGTTACTTCTTGGACAGACTCAGTAAAAACCATAATATAATACAAGTCATTGCAATTGATAAACCTGGCAACGCCTCAAATAGAAGTTCGTGACGCTATTCCGTGCAAACTTGTATGCACTCCGGCCATACCGTATTGATAATAGTCCATTGGTAAGCTCACGTTATTTTTTTCTTTCAAATAGATTAGCGTGCATAAAGAAAGAGGTATCAAAATGAAGTATGAATCGATGAAAGCATTTGAAAACCAGATTTCTTTCCTCTCATAGGTTTTCTTCTCCTCCACCTCGTTCACTTTTATCGATTCTAACTTTTTCTCTTCTTTTTGTTACCTGCAGCTGAAATATCAAGTTTTCTTAGCAACCTTCCTGTCTAAAACAAACCGCAGCAACGTTGCAAATCTGGAGCTTCCTCCATTTTCCAGACATTAGTTGCAGCCACTGTTGAGAAACTGGCCTGTTCCGACACACTAACACGCACATACACGTATATGATTGCTTCATTTGTTAGATGATAGCTTTACCCATCACTATACCTTGTCAACCCGCTTTGTTCCACCACACCCACGTGGTTTAAGGTGGCTCAAGTCCAGCTGCTGACCTGCAAGATCAAAAACACACAGGCAAGAGTCAGATTGCTCAGGATTGATTGAATCTGTCTGTGAAATGGCAGTTTTGTGCAATTTCATATGTCTCCTCAGCTTATCTTACACACTTTGCCACGTACTGCACAAGTATTGAGAGAAAAAGATGTTGTTATACGCTGCATTCTGCAGATTCATTTGTGATTCAACATGATTTACATAGCCTGCCTTTGAAAGAAAAGCTATGCTAGCCTTTTCTATTCTTGAATGGATTTTAGCATCTAGATTTCCATCCCTTGATCAGATGTTTCTCAAGTATAAGAACAAGTCTACAACTTCTAATCTGGTTCCTCTTGCAAAGATATTTGGCTTGAATTGCGGTTGAATCACCTCAGAAGCTATTCCTGTTGTTTATATATTGGTTTTGAGATTGTTGACGATGATAATGACATGTGTATACCAGTATCAACCATTACAAGTCCACTACCTGACTGTTGCCTTTCTCATTTCTTTCCATGACGACCGCGATTGTGCTTATCTCTGTCATGCCTTACCAGCAAACCTTTCTATATAAACATTCCTTATGGATCGTTCTTACTGCGTTTATTGTCCCATGGACATCAATCGGTTTGCATTTTGTCCCATCTCTTCTTGCTAAGTGTCCAGTTCATCTCTATTTTTGTTTCTTAATCATTTGTACAATAATTTTCATTTTATTCCACCCACTGACCCACGTTGATCTTTTTCTATCCCTGAGATTCATCCCAATCCCCTCGACTCTCCATGCGATTCTGTTGGTTTTCAGTTTCTTTTGTTAATTACCTCGTCTTTCAGCCGTAAGTCATAGCTGGTATCATACATTCATCGTATAATTTACGCTTTAAACATATTAACAAGGTGCTCTTCAATATGTGTCTCTATTCATGCCAAATGATTTCCAACTGATCGTTATGCGTCTTTTTATTTTGCTTACACGGTCTTTTTTCTCAAATAGTAAAAATAAAGTTAGAGATCATTTTAGGACGCGGGTATATTGGATTTGACAATGAAATTATCTCGCATTTTTTCAAATTTATGTATCTTATCAACCACATGCAAATAGAAGCATTTTTTGCTATTCTTGTCGATGTTTAAACATGGATGATTTACGTACAGTAATATAATCTTAATACGTTCAAAACACCGCGAGCGAGTAGTCCGGAGACACTCCAATTATCTACCATTTTTATTAAATAACAAGTACACACACACACACACACAAACACATATATATATATATATAGAGAGAGAGAGAGAGAGAGAAAAAGAGAGGGAGAAGGAGGGAGAGGGACAATGACAATATAATTATGTATTATTATATATTATTTCAAATCGTACCAGGAGATTCGAGTCTTACAGTGTCAAAGTGATAATTCATACATCTTAATAGTGCAGAAATGGACAACAAATATAAATTTATGAATTCTTATAACCCAGATAAAAAACTCAGTCGTCCTAATCATCAACAACTTCACGAAATGTGATAAAAAATATACATCTTCTGCCTCGCCATTTTCCTCTCTTTGACTCTACGACTTGCTTTTTTCCATTTTGCAATGCATACAAGAAAATAATTGCCAATTGTTCTATTACATTGCTAAATACTGGCTGTGGCGAGTATACTCTAAGTTTTCAGAATATCTAATGGGGTATAGATTAGAATAAATAGAATTTTTCCCATCGCAATAGAATGATAAGTAGATCTGTGAGTAGTAAAGAAATATAAATGTAAAATCAATGTGTTTTTTGAGGAAAGTTGGAAGTATTACCCAGGTACTCTCTGGCTAGTGCTTAAGATAGAACTCATTAAAATATACTAGCATAACTAGTGGAAATTTCACAGTTATTGCTAAATATAAGATTTAAATGTAATTGTAAAATTAAATAATCTATAAATGTCGGATTTTGAATTAAAAGTAAAAATCATGATATGTACAAAAGTAAAAAGTGGAACTGTAATCTAAATTTTCTAAATTGTGTGTAATAATGTATATTGATATAAGATAAGAGTACAAAAATAGACATGGTCCAGTGGTGATGATAATCCACTGGGAACTGTGCAAAAAATTGGGATTCAACCATACGAACTGCCATCTGCCTTAAAAAAACATAAAATCATCTGTTGATCAGAAATTTGAACGTAGCACACGATCGAGGACAGGAAGCCAATTAGTAATCGGGAACAACAAAAACATTTGTCAGAAATTAGAAATTAAAAAGTTGAGAAAATATGTATATCATGGAAGTAGCAGTTGTACCCATCATTACTGGTATGCTCGGAACTGTCCCGTTGTACCTTGCAAAGAGCTTGGGAAAACTGGAAATCCAAGAAAGAATGTAAACCATCGAGACGACTGCATTGCAGCAGCTGGAATAATAGAGTATTGGAGACTTGCTGTCATTCGTCAGTGAAAGACACCTTTACTACTAGTGTGGAAATACAATGGGTACAAATAATTATAATTGAACCACAGAAGCCATCAAAAACGGCGAAAGGTTCTGTGTTTATGCGTTTTTGTGTTTGTTTGCTCTTGTTTTGTTCCAGCGCTACCGACCACAGCGTTTTGTTTACGGACTTGAAAATAGTCATCAGTATTCAACTTGACCCCTTTGAGAAATAATTTTCAAAGCTTTTTTTAGGGATATATTTTGTTTGTTTCTTGTTTCAGTGCTCTTGGCCATACCGTTTTTGTCTGCAGATTTGTGAATTGTCATCAGTACTCCACTAGAGTCCTTCCAAAAATTCTCATCAGTAATTCTCCATAAACAGGTCTTAAAATTGTATTTTTGGTAAAAAAAAAACTTTTTGGCCTTTTTGAGGGCATTATTCTGACGGGTTTCTTAATAACACCTAGATTCAAGATTTTCTTTTACTTTATTTTGAATGTTTCAAAAGATACCAGTGATATCATGTATATAATCTATTCTAACCATATTTATTTTTTAATGTTTTTTTTACATGACTACAAATTTTGATGCTACGATTGTTCAATTATTGACAGTGATGGCGAGTAATATTACAGTTTATTTCTACTGTGGTCAATAAGACATGAAATAACTGGCATATCCCTTTTAAATTTTAAGTACTAAAAGAAAATAATGAAATACTTTTTCTTATTTCCAAGTAAAATAGCTCTAAAAATGGAACATTTTTTCCATTGAAATCGCTGGGTTTGGGGAATTTCATAAAAGAGTTTGTATATCTGTTACCTTCTAACTTCCCGGCAAGGTATCCCTCGATGTTCAATAAACTTTGCTTAGTCTAGCAGAAGGCCAGAGTAATGTGTCCCCTGAGGGGATCAAACCCACTACACTGCCAGAATAGCTTGCTAATCAGTGCTCCAAGTCTGGCGCATCAGTAGTTTGTCTGTCATAACAAAGATAAACCTTATTATTTACAATGAATTTTGGGAACTAGTTATACGGTAAGGCTTGGGTTTGGGAACTAGCTATGCGGTAATGTCTTCATTACTGCACATGGAACACACACACACAAAAATTCGGAATTGAAAAGTAGGTATACACTGAATCCTCACTCTTCTCACCCTGGTTATTTATATTTGGAACGTAAACCCTTGGTTTGTTTGTTTTTACATCGGTGGTACCGTCAGAGTCTCGGTCATTCGAAAAAAAATTAAGTGTCCACTTTCAAGTGTGTCCTGCCTGACAATTGTACTAAACCCTTGGTTAAGAACAGCTGCACAGAACGCTCGATATGTTTTCAAAGACGTCTTATGTAGCGATAAAACATTAGTCATTATCTTAAGCTCTTCAATCCTTATAATCATCAGTTTTGTGAGCTCTTTGAAACCCAAGGTGAAAAGCAAACAATTGAATGTTTGTCTGTGTATGCAAACCATCAACTAATGTGCATATCTTTGTCGTTGAGGGATTTCCGGTGAATGCAAATGTGATCAGGATCTCGAAGCAAGTTCCAACATGTCTACAGTCATCAGTAAATAGCATATTCATTATCATTAATTTTTAACTCCTATTAACCTTCGTCTTATTTTTTAGTAGCTTTAATGGATGTAAATAGTAGTAAAAAAAAACAAACTTTTTTTTAAAACTGAAAAAGAATACTTTAACAAAATAAAAGAAAAAAAACATATTTCTGCAATAGCACAAAATAGTCATTTATAGTGGTATATACTCACATGTGGCTAAACTTTGTAAAATAAGCATGTTCAATTTTGCCGCTGCATTAATATCTTTTGTCTATTTTTTGTCATAATCTTGTTCAATAAAGTTTTTACTGTTGTTTTAACTCATAGTGCCGGTATGCATTTTCTTACTGGTCCTGTTTTCTTTGATATCAATATATACACACGATATCCAAATCTATAACTACTATTGCTTTGAAAAAATGTCATCTCTTTGTGGATCCCAACAACAGATCTCTCGCTTACCAAAAGAGCACACTAAGCAACTGCACCACGGGAAAAAACGTTACACAAACAATTTTATTTTCAATATAAATCATTTGTTCTTGACTCTTAAAAGGTTTTCTCATTTCAGACACAAAAACCCTGGATATACATTTACGAATTGGAGAATCCTTGTAATTTCTATTAGAAAAAAAAACGTTTGCAGGATCAAATTAAGTGTATACGGTGCGATTCACTCTAACAATTCAAGCGTGCATTGCATTGTATCAAATCTGAAGTAAAAGTTCCCTGAAAAATTGCCTGTTGCGTTTTTCAGTGCAATTCCCACACAGGCAGAGTAATTAGAAAAATACTCACAATAAAGGTGGCATAAACTTTATTAACATTTTTTGGGTTTTCCAAAAGTTATCAAAAACTCAAGTTGCCAATTCGTATAACTTATTCATACTAAGGGCAGAACGCTAAATGCGCTTGTCCAATAATACAATAATTGCTTTAAAAGGGTAACACTCCATTTCTTATAATCAAAAAAAAAATATATATATTTATATACGACTAGTGACGTTAAAAAATGACGGTTGTACTTGAACATTTTTTCAATCGCATCGTTCTTAAAAAATATCGAAAAAAAAACAAGTCGCTCTGCATTTTCTCCTTTCTATTCTAACAGAATGAGCTCGAGTTTTTTTACGCATTAGCAAAAAATATATGATTGAATAAGGAAAACTACTACACAATAAGCATTTAAAAGTTATCTCCCTTGACTAACGTAAGAGAATATAGACAAACATGGAACGTATCATTCGAGTGGATTCTACATTCTCTTCTTTAATAGAGCATTAGTTTCTTTTTCTTCTACTTTTTTTCCAAAAGTAAATTTCTGTTTTTTTTCTGGTTGCATTGCCTCCATCTCGTCATTTTATCTAGTTTTTTTTTTCGCTTTTTATCGATTTAAGCGTTTTCGGGTGCAACACTTCTACTCCATTACTCTGTTCCTTTCATTTTTTATGGCACACTTTAGGAATTTCTGACAGATTATTTTTCCCATCTCTCACGTATTCCACCACTTTTTCTCTCTTTCCAATTTATTTACTCTCTCTCCCCCTCTATCTCTCGCTCTCTCTTGCACTGTTTCCTTTATTGGTGGAGTAGCTTAGCCAAATAAATGCGCATTCTGTGATAAAAGCATATAATTTGGTGCACTTATAGCTAAAAGTCATTTTAGTGTGTTTTAATGGTTGCTGTGGAACATTTCCCAGTGTTTTTCTTGGTGATAATTTGGTTTTAACATCTTACCATTCTGTTGTCGCTTCCTACATGATTTAGCACCTGGGTATCTTTGACAGCGTCGCTTTTGTCTGCTCTGATGTAGTCTATTCCGTTCTTGGTTCCATGATTGAGGCTCTTCCAAATCCATTTTCTATTGGGTTTCTTCTTGAAGAAGCTATTCATTATTTTGAACCCACCTGTTCTTGCGAAATTTACAAGATCTTCATTTCTTTCGTTCAGTACTTCGTATTCAAACTTTTCGGCAAAACATTCATTTCCTTGTCCTACCCAAGCATTGAAGTCTGCCATAATGATATTGAAGTATTTTCTGGTATCTTGGAGACTTGAGTTAAAGTCATCGTAGAAGTTATCTTTCTCCTCATTGGTTGACAGTGAAGTGGAAGCGTAGACTTGATTGATATTCAGTGCGTACATCTTCGATGGTTGTACGGTGACAACGGCTACACGGTGTAAGATAGCTTTGAAACGTACCGAATTGTCTCAGTTCCTTATTGATAAGAAAGCCTACTCTGCTTTGTTGAACTTTTTCGTAGCTGAAAAGATGTTTGGTCTTTAGTTCGATTATTTCTTTTTTGGGGTCTTCTCATTTCGTCAATACCAATAATATCTCATTTGATGTTTTTTTTAATTAATCTTCATGATTGGTTAGGTGAACGTCTGTTGTGACGTTGTAGGTACCAATATATAATGTTTTTTTGGTGACGATTCAGGGGTTGTGTACCTAGGACAATGAATCTCAAAGAATCACCTTAGGATGGAAAACTTTCGATAGATCAAGTTCAACTTTCATGAACAAAATAATTCCATTAGTCCTACAAAAGAGGTATACAACCAATGCATCCTCCCAATAGTTACCTATGGAGCTGAAAGATGCAACTTAACCGAGAGACTAACTCTCAAACTGAGAACCATGCCACAAGCACAAAAGAGAATCATGCTCAACATCATATGGAGAGATTATGATACAGTGCAATATATTAAGGAGAAAAAGAGAATCCATTAGGAAACTAAAATGGCAATGAACTGGTCATGTTGCAAGAATGGTTGACAACTGTTGGATATCACGACTCACAACGGGGGTACCCAGATGTCACATGCAAAACAATGTCTGGAAGAATATGAAATGGCGAAACGCCCATGATAGAAAGGTCAGGTAAATCTTGGGGAACTTCTATGTCTGACGGCAGATGCTAAAAGGCTGCTGCTGATGCTAATAGCTAAAGGCATTAAAAAATTGTAAATTGAGCTATTGTGAATTTTCAATATATCGCCCATGACTGGTTTTTCAAAATGGCTTTAGTGATAACTGTTTTTAGATGAATTTCTGTATCAATAACGGATATAAAATGATATTGAGAACATGATTAGTTGGATTTTGTACCACTAATAGTTTGGTGGGGATTTACATATGGATGATACATGCAAGTCATTTTGAAACTCAAGTTGGTGGCCATGACTAATATGAGAATGGTAATTGCAAAAAAGTGGCCTAGAAGCACTAAGTTTACTCTTTCTTAATAGCTATTAATATATTTACTGCAACTATTTGCACTGGATTTAATCGACGTTTATTTTTCATCCTATGGAATCTTAGACATCAAGTGTAATTGCAATTGTCTGCGAGATAAGCTTGAAATGCAAATCATGGACCCTAACATCTACATATTTTATTTAGGTTATCAATTTAATGATAAAGAATTATCATTGCTACTATCGTTGATAATACTGATACTGATACTGATGGTGGTGCTGATAATGATGATTAGAATCATGTAGGTTATGATGGTGTTAACGGTTAGGATGATGGTGATGGTGGTGGCAGTGATTTGATGATAACATCCGGGATGATGATGATGGAGGGTGTGATGATGATGGTGGTGGTAGTGATGGCTGTGTTGACGATGGTGGTTGTTTATGATGGTGGTAGAAGTGGTGATGGTGGTGATGATGTAATGGTGGTAATGGCGGTCGAGATGGTAGTGATGATGGTGGCAGCAGTGATGATATTTTTGGTGGTGGTGATTATGATGGTGTAGGTGTTTATAATGATGATAATGGCGGTGATGGTGGTGGTAATGATGGTACTGGTAGTGTTGATTAATGGTGGTAGTGGTGATGATAGTGGTTGTGATGATAGCTGGTAGTAGTGGTTGTGGCAAAAAAAGTTGTAGTGATTGTACTGATGGTGGTGGAGATGAAGGTGGTAGTAGTGACGATATTCATGGTGATGATGATGGTGATGATGACAGTGATGGTGGTAGTGGTTGTGAAAGTGGTAATGGCAGTGATGATAGATGGTGATGGTGGTGGTGATGATTTCGGTATTGTTTGTGGTGATGATAGTGGTGGTAGCGATGATGATGATAAAAATCATGAAATTACTTCTGAAAATGGCTACATGAGACAATTGTTTTAAGATTAGCAATGAATATGATATCAAACTGAAGACAGAATTTTATGAATTTATTTACCATATATAGTTTATAAGAACTGCCATTTGAATAATACATGTAAGCAATCAGAAATTCAAGACGGCCACTATTTTTCAAGATGACACTATTCCAAACTCAAAATAAGTGATAATGATTACAACTCAAAGCTATGGTCTATCACAGAAAAGTACATCTAACATCCCCTTTACAGTAACAGAGGGCTTACATTGGCAGGGCATATAGCTGGCATGGCCTGCATCTGGTAAACATGTCCACAAGGGTTCATAGTACCTCCTCAAATGTCTTCAAACAGCCCCATCTACACCGTGAAAGAAGTTCCGGTATAGATACCAGCATTTGACACCACACTTGATGGTCAGCTTGAATTATGAGATAAAAGGAAGCCTCTTGGAAATTTTGAAGTTCCAAATTCATATCATGCAAAAAGAAACAAAAAAAAAACATATCATTTGTCAGCGAGATCATCCATATCGAAATAGTCCAAGAAACTTTACTGTAATTAAAATTTTTATATCATTGCTGCCATCTTGAATTTTCAGTGACTTCCATGTGTAATTCAAGTGACATTCCTCAAGAACTGTGCATGGTATAAAATTCAATTATGTCTTCAGTGTCATATTATATCCATCACCGAAACAAAATTAACCTGGAAACAGTTTGTCACTTGGGGTCATTTGAAATGGCTGCTATCAGCGATGGCTCAATTTTTTTGAAATGCCTTTAGCTTTATGTGTACCAAATTAAACGCCTTAATCCCAAAATACACAATTGGCCAAAAAATTTTAGCTTGGTCAATTATATTCCTTCTATTCAGCTCTCATCTGTTTTCATCATGTCTATCCACATCTTTCATTTCAATCGCTCTCTCTCTCTCTCTCTCTCTCTCTCTCTCTCCATCGCCCTGTCTTTCTTTATTTTTGTTACTTTCTTTCAAGCAGATCCTTACTCTCTCTCTTTCTTTCTTTTTGTTCTCTCTTTCGAGTAGTTTTTTTTTTCTTCTCGCAAATTTTCCATTCTTTCCTTTTTTCTTTTGCTTTTAATTTTACCATTTCTTTCTCGTTGTCACTTTTCTTTGTTCATATATTTTTCTCTCTTTTTAAATCTATTTCCTTTTTTCTGCTATTTTCACACATAAGATATCTACTTCTTTCTCTCTCTCTCACACACACACACACGCACACACACACACACACACACACAAGCACATATACACACTACATTTTTCAGTTTATACATAATTCTTTTTCCTCCTCATCTACTACGAAGGATATCGCTTATTATGATAAATGATGTTATCAAACGGTTATTGTGATCAAAATCATTCGGCCCCAAACTCTTCATTCAAAGTTTTTTCAATAAGCAACCTTCTTCATATATCCTTCTCTTAATGTTATCATCCGGTTATTGCTAATTAAAAAAAAACCTGTTCTAAAGTGATCCCAATAAGTGTCTTCCTCAGTAATTACTCAATATCCTTACTCTGCTCTCTTCCTCCCTGATTCCGTAGTCTCTCAAGCTTTAATGTAGCTGTGTTCATTCATCAAATCCATAACGTTCCCATCTCCATTCTTTCGTTTCCATTCAGTACGACCAATAAACTAAATCTATTAATCCAGATAATCGATACAGCTATGTCCAACAGACAAAGGGTCCTGACTTCCAAAAACACACACACAGACACACACACAGACACACATAATTTGTTCAACCGGCGAACACAAACTCACAGAAAAGCTCTGTTTATTTATTAATCACCAGTGCAAGCAACTCAATACTGTTGTGCCGACAGAAAAGCATTTTGTTGGCGCTCATTAAGAAGAAACAATTCTTTTTACATCAGGATCGTTAGATCTGTATCATTCAGTCGCTGATGGCTTACTTAATGACCCCTTTGCAATCAATATTGTTGCACCATCTAAAACAGATATTGTATAAATGTGGGCGTATCCACCGGCAACCATCAATAAAACGTACAGCTAGCAAATTTGTCCGTTTATTAATTGGAAAGTCAGTGATAGCCCGGAAATTTTCCACTTTGAAGCAAGGAAAAAGATAATTGAATAAATGATAACTCTATCGACTTTCCTTTCACTTCAGCAGACAACTATAGACCATTACACTTTGATAATAGAACCAAAGGCGAAAATAAAATTGTATACTCCACTGAAAATATTACAGATGCACATGAAAAATTATCCTCTTAAACTCTACCAACGATTATTCTACCATGGATATTGTTTTTGTTATTTCACAGTAAAAAGGAAGTAGGAAGGATAAAGAAAATTAGGTAGTTTGATAAAAGAGTGCGAAGGAAGAAGAGAGAAGAGAGGGATAGTTTGATAAGAGGATAAATATAAGTGTGACAGATAGAGCCCTTATTTTATACACACACACACAAACACACACACACACACACATAAATATATATATATATACACATATATATATACATATATATATATATATATATATATATATATATATATATATATATATATATATATATATATCAGCAAGGATCCCCGATGTTACCCGGGTAAATATGTTTTAAGATAAACATTATTGCATACAATCTATAATGCCTTAGTTACCTCCACAAATTTGTCAGTTTCGAGGAAAAAATGTTTTAGTGGGGAGGGGGGTGCGCGCATGCGTGCACGTGCACGTGTTTTGGTTGATGCTTTTGTCCTAGTCACCAACCTAATAACTGTTAAAACGTGTAAGAAAAACGTGATCCAAGAAATGCAACACCACGTTCAAACCGTGTGTCATGATCCATGCATCTATTTTAGAGCCAGATCTACCAAATTTGAAGCTACAAATAGGTCGTCTTTAGCTATATCTAGCTATTGTTGAGCTACTAACATATACTGGGCTTTTCGATTCAACTGCGTTTCAACACAAACTGCGGTATAACGAACCTGTAGTAAACTGTGGTGTTACTTCCCGTCCGCCTTACGGAAATAAGTACGTTAATTTCATGAAATTTTAATTGAAAAAATAAACCTATATGAAACAAAATAAGAACTCCGAATCGGGGAAAAAACAATTCTTTTCAATTTCGTGGAGGACAGTAGAGTATCGGGAAGCACTGAATGTTGGTTAAAAGCAAAATGAACCTTAGTATCATCTTGGTAAAACATTTTGATTCTAGCAAAGGAGTTGTGAGAGCAAGCTTCACGTCGTATCACACCCATGGACAACATGAAAGGAAATGAGTAACCACAGTAAGAAACTGATGCAATAATGAATCAATTTATTGTTTATAAAATGTGATATTTTACGAACCTCATGTATTGAGGCCTCGTTTTCGCGAGACGGACGGAAATTTATAACTCAGTTTAACATTACAGTTATGTTGTAAATATAGCCCCCTCAACATTCCCGTCCAAATGTAAAACTGATAAAATCTTGGTGGTAGTTAGATATTGTAGATTGAAAACACGGATATTTACATCCACAAAATAAGTATGAAGTATTTATTGAGAAAAATAAACGTCGGAATTTGGACTGAACCCTTCTGGAAATCATCGAATTACTTCCAAGATAATTTAGATTATACGAAACCCCAACTCATCCAGCTAACCATGAATTAAACTTGGAAACCGAAATCTATTGTTAAATATTTCATATTGGTACCTGCAAACCAATTTGAAAAACTGACTAGTGGCAAAAGAAAGCAAAAAACTCTTAGAAAATGATATAATGTTTCTCTCGTGAATTTCGTTGAATTCGTTTTTTGAAACTTGTGTCTTTTTTTTGTAAAGTCTATTACAAGAGAGTTACGACTTAAATGTCAGACAAAATGACGGATCACGTATTACTTGACTTGTTTTGATATTTTGAATGTGTTTTCTTCTTCCATGATTATTTGTAAAAGCGAATTTCTCATTTGGACCACACAGCACACAAAATCTTAAACCTGCATCTGTTCATGTGTGATTTTCTCTGAAGTTGGTCAGTTCAATCAATATGATCTGACCTGTATTATAATAACACAAGGGGCAGATGACAGTCTTTATATAATCATATAAACATTGCTACCGACTGCAGACCCTGAACCAGAAAAAACTCCCCCCCCCTTTTTTTAGATATCTGGATAAATAAAATCGATGATCAGAAACCTCAAATAATCCAAGTAAGAAGGATTATCGCAAAAAATTCTAATACAAAAATTCATTTGTTCCCAAAGTTTAGAACCAGAGATTAATTCGAAAATGACATTGAATGACCTCCGAGGTCAACTTCACATAGCCTTGCGAACGTACATGCCGAATATTAGTTCGATAGAAATAAGCAGAGACTAACAAACAAAGGGCAGAAATATAAGTATACATATATAAATGTATATGATGATGTTCTATTAAACCGAAATCTTTGTCGCAGAAAGCATGAACCCAATGACATTTCTCATCTGGTTCATTAGTAAATAATCTAGACCTTGTAGAACCATTGGCATATTGCAGAGAAACAAGGCAAAATAAGTAAGCATGATGATACGTTACAAAGGATGATAGACGTCATTCTGAGAAAGGAATGACTAGACACAATCGATTAAGTAATTTTTTTCGTTTATTATGATTTCTCTTCAACGAAATGCTGAACGTTATTGGTGCAACTTTAGTGACTAAATGGACAGATGTTTTACTTTTATCGAAAAATGTAAGGAAAAAACGGAACTAATTACGTTTGTGTAGAGACGAGCTAGACAAGTTTAGGAAGTACTGGCTCCGCGACGCCCATGATAGAGAAGTGTGGCAAATCCTGGGGAAGGTTTATGTCCAACGACGGACGTTAAAAGACTGATGATGATGATGATTATGATGATGATGATGATGATTATGATGATGATGATGATGATGATGATGATGATGATGAATTCAAAATTGTTTTAGAATTTCAGCTTTTCTTATCATTGCCCGTCGAGTTTAGTGCTACCACACCTTTCTCCAGTCTAGTTTAAGTCTTTTTTTGCTAGAACAAACTAAATATTTCTGGTGATATTGGAAACAATAGACGATTGAACGCCTAAAGGTGCTATGTTTTTAGCAAGTTCGGCACTCAATCTGTGTGTTGTTCTTTGAAAATCTAGGAGTTTATCGGTGGAATTAGAGAAGCCGAATTAGCAGAATATCATTAACACACACACACACACACACACACACACACACATATATACGTATGTGTGTGCTTATATGTATTCAGTCACTACTTCACCAGCTTCAAAAAGAGGGTCTGGAAACTTTGCACACACCTAATGTCTATACTAATATTCGAGCCCTTTGTTCGTTTATTTGTCCGTGCCTCGTTTGCGCTAAAACTACATGGTGAATCGATCTAATATTTAGCATGTTGACTCGCAAGAGGTCAACCCGTGGAAATGGCTATGTGAAATTGACCTTGAGGTCATTCGAGGTCACCAGAGAACAATTCTATCGATCACCGGTTCTAAAATCAGGAAATGAATAATCTTTATAACAAAATCTTCGTGAATAATTCTTCTCACAAATGGCACAAAGAACTTACAATCAACTCAATTTCTACGCAATTATTTGTCTATTAAACAGTTGATAGAAGTTGTAAATATCATAGTCCGATTCTCATGTCTCGCCTTCTTTTCTCGATGACGATATTTAGCCCAAATCATATCTTTGAGGGTGGAAAGTGGTAAACCGTAGGTATATCCTAATACATCACCATGTGTATTATCATCATGTGTCATTTTATATCAGTATCAACTACATCAGGTAAACTTATTAATCAAATCAGGTTATTTCGTATCATTACTAATTTGTAACTACTATCAACTTTAATGACCTTCAGTAACTATTTTAGTTTTTCTTTATCACAACTTAACTAAGGCAATCAATCAACTACTGTGAGTAAACAGCACACACCATAAAAGAAAGAATCAGATCTTTTAAAGGAAAACTTTTTTCATTTGTTACATTGTATGAGAAGAAATATATCAAATATCATATTTTTCACTATGCAATTAAATTTGTAAGTATGTTTTCCACGGGTGACGCCGGTTATCCCTACAAGTATATATATATATATATATATATATATATATATATATATATATATATATATATATATATATATATGTTCTCCAACATACACACACACATATATATTGGGAAATGCTTTGATTTATGTATGTCAAGAGAAATGTAATGAATATATACACACAAACACACACACACACATATATATATATATATATATATATAGAGAGAGAGAGAGAGAGAGAGAGAGAGAGAAAGGTATTTATATAGATATATAGTGGCAATCATGGAATTAATTCATATATATATATATATATATATATATATATATATATATATATATATATATACACACACACAGAATAAAAAAAATCAGGTGCAGCAAATTGTAAAGAAATACTGCATCTTTGATCTTCGGCTCATTAGATCGATTTTAGTGCCGAAAGTAACAAGATCTCCATTATTTATTCAAGTCAGGTAATTTTGCACGTTCTACGAAGCAAATTTTCTTTATCTCGCTTTTTTCACTTCCAGGATGATTGTGAGGTAATGCCAAGCTGCAAATTGGACACGTGACTTCCTTGCCACCTGCGATCGGCCAAAAGGCCTCGTTAACCGGAATTTGTTCACGTTAAATGAAACGATACGTAAGTTGCCACTGTGATAGGCTGAAATTACGAAGTTGAATTTTTGCAAATAGATATGTATTAAAAGTCATGTGGGTTTATCGACATACTTATACGTACACATAATTGCTTTCACCTTCTCACGCACTTATGTTTGAATTTTTTTTATTCTTTCTTGACTTTTCTTAGACGGTGTGTATTTACTCATTGTGTATGATATGGTCAGATTATTTTACTCGTCTATATGTTTATTAGATCACAAAGTTTAGGCTTTTGCTGGGTGTCCCTTTTTCTACAATGTGGATTCTTTTCCAAGAATGCATGCTCATATTGGACTAGACATGTCACATCTATCAGATATATATATATATATATATATATATATATATATATATATATATATATATATATATATATATTGTGTTTCGTTGTCAAATTCCGAATTGCTTTCCTTCCATTAGATGACTTGTTCCATCATAATCAGCAAGAGCCTTTTAGCAGCTGTCATTGGACTTATACCTTTACCAAGATTCGCTAGAGCTTTTATCATTGGCGTCGTGGAGCTGGTACTTCCTGAATTCGTCTAGGTTGTCATGCCATCTTACTTTCTGCTGGCCACAATTTCGAAAATGATCTTTGTGAATCAACTGTGTGAATCTTGATGTCCAATGGTTGTCTGCCATTCTAGCAACATGACCAAGTAATTGCCAGCTGAGTTTTTCAATGGTTTATTTGTAGAATTTCTTTCCTTTCTCAGATGCTATTCATGTCAATGTTTGGTCGGCTAATTTCATATTCAGGACTAGCGCTTCCATGATCTCTCCATGTGCAGCTGAGCTTGATTCTCTCCTGTGCCCGTTGCATGGTTCTCAGTTTGAGAGTCAATGGGACTGAAATATAATATCTGAATTTCATGTTTCAGCTCGATAGGTGACTATCGGGAGTGTGTATTGGTTGTGAATCCTAAAATGTCTTTTTCGATAAGAAGTTCCCAGATGCTATTTATGTCAATGTTCGGTCGGCAAATCTTATGTTCAGAACTAATATAGAGAATGGCTTGGTTTTAAAAGTTGGATTTCCACAGCAGAAGGACCGCACTCACACACACACATATATGTGTGTGTGTGTGTGTGTGTGAGAGAGAGAGAGAGAGAGAGAGAGAGAGAGAGAGAGAGAGACGGGGATGAAGGACATAGATCCGACAGAAGGTTGTGGAAAAGTTGACAATGTGGGAAAAGATTTGGGACTATTCAGTATATCTAATTTTTTTTACACTTTTGTGACATTTTCCACGCATTGTCAACTTTTCCACACACACACACACACACACACACACACACAGACCCTTAATAAAAAAAGGACATATTAAAGACTGAAAATAAAGCATCATACGCATATAACACGTGAATTATATTCCGATATATATATATATATATATATATATATATATATATATATATATATATATATATATATATGCTCTAACACCGAAATCTCATTTTGTTCAGCCACTGTCTACTTCTTCTCGATTTGTTTCCTTCAACGCAGATAATTACATTATTAAAAAATGCATGTATTATCCGAGAGAAATAATTATAAATTATGCTATATTATTTTGAAAAGATCTCCCGTTATTACATACTGAATGTATCATTTGGCCTGGAATATTTTTGTAACCTTTTTCGGTGAGTGTGCAGATACTACACTTTGATCTTAAGCAGAAGGCTGATTGTATTGACTCACTTCCTTGCAAGAGCAAGATGTGATAAGAGGTCGTTTTTGATGAGGAATTGCAGTTATGGGAGAGCTGCAAAAATTGCTCCAGACCCTGCAACTAGTGCGATGGGTCGGTACTGCCCCGGTACGTATTGCTCCCTCGAGACTGGGCCGAGATATTCTTTGAGGTCACGGGACGAATCCTTGTTTTTTTGCGCTTAGCCATTCCGAGCCTCAGTAAGCCATCGTCAGCTACATCATTGAACCAGTGAAAAGCTCCTTTTTATCTAACCCCCCCCCCCCCCCCGAGGAAAGAATGTGACACAAGGTCGGCTTTTATCATGGCAATACCACACACTGAAGCGTATGCTGTAGGAACTTATCAAAAATTCTATATGGTTCTCCAACTATTGTTACGAAAACAGAAAACATGAGCATGGTCTTAGGACCCGGGGTGAACCCTGACCCCCTGGTCTTAACTTTACAGGGCACTACTATGCCTGATTGGGCAAACCCCCATTAGCAGTGGTACCACACCTGCTTTGTCTAGTTTTAAATAGTCTGCACTCTGGAGATATTGACCTCCAATGGTCTCTTATGGAGCTGAAACATGGAACCTAACCAAAAGACAGACCAGCAAACTGAGAAGCATGCAACGCGTGCATGAGAATTATCATGCTCAACCTCATGGAGAGATCACAAGACAACATAGTATATCAGGAAGAAAACATAAGTCAAAGACGTCATAGAATCTAATTAAAAACTTGAACGGCAATGGCCAGGCCATGTTGCAAGAATGAGAGACGACCGATGGACATCACGACTCATAACATGGATCCTAGAGATCACATACAGAACTGAGGCAGACAGAATACAAGATGAAGGGATGAAATAGACAAATTTAGAAAATACTGGCTCTGCAACACCCATGATAGAGAACTATGATGGATCCTGGGGGAGGTTTAAATCCAACAACACACGATAAAAGACTGATGATGATGATGACTCCAGAAACCGCAAAGCTACTAAAATGTGTACTGCGAACAGATACTGCGCTTTGATTGGGGCGTTTTGACAGGTCACACAGATACTCTGATTCATTCGTAAATAATGTTGTCATTTTTATGGATAGAATGTGAATTTAAATATGAATATCGAATGCTTTTCTTTCAAAACTTTATGATATTTGTTCTTTATAAAATGGTTTCATTTACGTTCAGGTAATGTGCTATTAATAATAAGTGAAGTGTACATACACTAGTACATTTTTAAATATATGCATATATATGTGTGTGTGCATGTGCGTGCATGTGTATGTATGCATATATATATATATATATATATATATATATATATATATATGCAGAATGAAAACGCAGATACGTCTATGCAGCCATATGGAATACACGTTTGATCATACATACATTTATTTCTTGGCTTTATTCTTTAGAGATATAATCATTATTTAGAAATAAAATCTACGGCCGACAATTTATTTCTTGTCAGATTATCATGTGACTTTTTCAAAAGTATTTTCCTCTGAATTCACATCGATATCTTATTGAAGAATTTGCTAAGGTTTTTAAAAATTAATGCCGTAAAACGAAACTAATAATGAAATACGGTTTTTTTATTAAATTCTCTACATCGATTATTCGTCAAACAGATCTTGAAGAAATTCTAATTTAATCAGATCTTTCTTAATGGCTGTCCTCAGTACAGAAAACGCTGGGATGTTCAAATAAATTCTGTGAAATCCTACTTCACTTGCATGGTAAATATAACTTATTTCAAATGGATACTATTGAATTGTGCATACCTTATAGTACTCCGGAGCCTTTGCTGATTTGCTTTTGAGATATATTTTATTCTAAACAAGAGAGAGGGAGAGAAAAAAAGAGAGAGAGAGAGACTAAGCTTAGCTAAAACTGGCGTAGGTCCAGATGGAAGGAAACATTGGATGGAAGACTCTTACGGCAATCTATCAATTAGAAAAGACCTGTTTATCTTGAAAATCAGCAATCGATATCTTGGCTTTTATCTGGGTTCGAATACCGAACAATGGTGCCGGTGGGAATTACTTGCTTCTCTGGCATGAAGTGAGTTCCAATTATAGGTTTACAGATATACACACTATTTTGCATACATACATGAGCCAAACACATTCACACACACACAAACGCACACACACACACACACATATGTATGTATATATATATATATATATATATATATATATATATATATATATATATATATATATATATATATATATATATGTATATATATATATTAGACTATAAACATATAAAGAGAATATATTTTCAAAGTTTCATTATTCTGGAACAATTCATATATATATATATATATATATATATATATATATATATATATATATATATATATATATTCAATAGTGTGGTTAATTGATTCCAAACTTGGTCCATATAATTAAAAAATGTTCTATCCAAGGTCTTATTATGATTAAGAGAGTTGTTTTTACATCGTTTGTATAGTAATACCATAATCATACAACATCAAAATCCACACAAATCAAAATCATTCTATTCATGGTATTGCTTTTTTATATGGTTATGAGTGGGGAGTGAGTGCATGTGCATTGGAAGAACACATAGTTACTCAGCTAAGCTTGGTCTGGCTTAAGGCCATTATTGTAAGGGGTGCCCAATGGGGATTTAACCCTCTGCCTAAGCAATTACCTTGCTAATCATTTATTAATAGCATGTTACCTTGCTTATGTAGTGCAAAATTTATCCATCTTTAATGGTATGCTCCAGTCCTCGAACTTGGTGCTGTCTGTGTGTCTGTGTGTATGTGTGTGTATATGTTTATGCACACACATACAAACGCGGACACTCATATATATATATATATATATATATATATATATATATATATATATATATATATATATATATATATATATATATATATATATATATATATTTATATATATATATATATATACATACTGGTGACTCAAAACATTATGACCATCCGCCAATCTGAAGAACATCCGCAAGACCTCTGAAGATTTTTTTCTAAGCACCAGGATATTAGCTGCAGGTCTTTATCTGCTGCAAGTTACGTGTTGAAGAATCTGCAAATCCCATGTGCTCAATGGCATTGATATCTGGGGGATTGATGACCAGAGCAACACAGTAAGGTCTTTTTCGTGTTCCTGAAAACATTTCCGTACAACATTGGGTGCATTGTCCATCTGCAAGAAGCCATCGTCATGGTAGGAGAGTAGGGATGTACCCATTGGTTGATCTACCTTCCTATCAAGACATAAAAATATAAATTGCACCATAGAAACTCTCAAGACGTCACGTTTGATCACACATTAAAACAGCTTGAGTTGCATTGAGACTTTAAAAAACTTGAAATTAGGAGACTTGAATTATTAAAAATGAATTACGTCATAAATAGCTCTTGATTCCTTAGCGCCGATCCATACATTAATAATCTTGTCATTGTGGACTTGTATATTCTAGTTATCAATAAATAATCACGTTTTTTATGGTGGTATAAAGTCGACTGAACGCATTTTACATCCTTGAAGTTATATATTATGTAGTTGTACATCGTTAATCGTTTCTTAAGGAACTCTATGGTAAAATGTTGCACAAACATCTGTACTGTAATTGTTCTACTAAATTACAAGAATGATGCTTTGAGTAGTGGATTATGAAGGGTGCTGAAAAGTTGTCCATCTGACCACGAAGGGAATGACCTTGGTCTGATCTATTTCGCAAAATCCAAGCGTTATTATGTAGATGGAAAGAGTGTTCGTTATATTATAAACAGCTAATTGGCAGGATCTTTGCGTTCATTTTTCAAAATTTGTTTCAGAAACATGTCGAACCGAGAACTTTTCAGCACACCCTCATAGATGATATCTATAGCAATTAAAAGTCATGCTTTTGCTTGGTACGAATCTGGATGAATCTGGATTTCGTGTGTTGTAACAGAGACTGTCAATAGTTAGACAACAATATCAGAACTTCCTTTTTCTAGCTTGATAAGTGAATCCATGCATATCGTCAAAAAAAGCAACAGCTACCTCGTATGTACGAAAACAATACTTCACACTTGAGTTAATCTATTCTTACGCATGCCCATGCTTGTGATTATATGACCACGTTTCTTCTATAACACACACTGACTTCACCATTCACGTTTGCATACACGTGCAATTCAGACCGGAAGATAAAACGATACTAACATTGTTCGAAAATGAGACAAACAAGGTAAAGAAAGACGAGCCAAAAATGAGGCGGAAAAAGGAAAAGATGGGTGAAGGGGAAGAAATGGAGAAAAGGGGGAAATAGAAGGGGGGGAGAAAGAGACTTGAAATGCTAGAGTTGAGATGTGTTGAGTTATAGAAGAGGAAGAAATAGATAGAAATACTCTCCTTTTCCTTCTCATTCTTCTATGCTTTTTTTCTCTGTATAATGTCCGCTTCCTACTTCTTCAGAGTTGTAGTTTCGCAGTTCTAGTTTCCATGACTTGATTTCGAGAGGGAAGATTCAGGAAAGTATTCCACATTTGTTGCAAGTCCACTTATGGCTAACGAGACCAAAGCCGGAGATCTAGACCTCCCTGAAGCGGCTGCTGGAAAAAGTTTGGCAACTAGGGACAGAGCCCCTGTTTTACAGTACCGCCTTTTCTGCTCCTTCTCTGCGGTCTACTTCTTGAAGGAACGTAATTTGGTCAATATTTCGCCAGTACGTTTCTCCGTTGGCAGCCTCTGTTGTGGAGGTGAAGACTTTTTTTAAAAGAAGTCCCAGTATCCATTCAATGACACTTCTGGTCTGCCGGTCAAGGACTAGTTCTCTACCGAGGGGTGTATTTGGAGAAATTTCCCATTTTCACCAAGAGGACTGCCTCTGCATTTAATTCTTCCGCAATATTACTTCAATACTCATGGTTCTTGTTGACGTGAAAACTTCTGTGTTAATGATGAAGTCACTCTAATGCATATAGAGAATGATGTGGAGGCTGTGCTAATTGGAGTATTTGAGTGGGCATAAATGATACTGGTATATAACCCAAGATTCGGCTCCATATAGAATGATTGAAAACACAATGGCTCTGTAGAATCTTAATTCCGTTAATAAGCTTTTACTCAAGTTATATTTTTGGAAAAGTACTATTCGTTACTCTTATACTAAAAGAAGAAAAAGAAAAGAAAGCAGACAATAAAAGAAGGACAACAGCCAATGAAAAGTATTGTGCATGATCTCCATGAAAAACCTTTCGCATTTTCTTTAATGATAATCTTTCCCCGAACCACTGGGACCAAGATAAGCCTTGTCTTGTCCTTGGACAAGGCAGAGGAAAAGAATCGGAGTAGAGTTGTCTGATCCTTGTATATTCATATGCCAAGGGAGCATCTACTCGGTACACTAAAAGAGAGGGTCCTCGCCGCCCTGATGCCTTTGCTGCAGATGTCATGAGAATAGGGTAATTTTCATCACTGCCCATATGAATCTATAACGCATTGCTACAGCAAGAAGCACTGAACGCTCTTTCCGCTTTACGTTTTTTTTTTTTTTGAAAAAGTGGAAAAGTGGCCTAAAGTGAATTTTTAAAAAGTTGGTGAGGGTAGCTATGTAAGAAAAATTCAAATGAAAGCATTTTAATCAAGATGCACGATAGTTAGATGTAAGAATCCTAAATTGGGTCTGCTTCGTGATATATTGGTCTATATTTCACCAAGGTGCGTATTTGATCTAACAGGATTCGGGACCCGTATTTGGATGACTGGTACAGCACAATCTTCGTCCCCCGTTAATTCCCCGGTTTGTCCTTGTGCCAGATTAGATTAAACTTAGTAAATATCGATAGAAATATTAACTTTTCAACATATCCTCCATCTACTTATATTTTTAAGTTCACTGAACACATTCTGCAGCTGTTGTTGCGTCATATTTGATATCCTTGATCTTATCGGAGATCTTTTAGATAGCAAGGCTATGTTGGATGAATTAATGTTTTATTTTATCCACACAGGGGAAAATGTAACTGATATATTCTTTTCTATAAAAGAGTTGTTGTCAAAATTCCAAGTGACACAGTACACTCTTTTTAATCATAAGATGAGGAAGAAACATCAGAACACCCTGCTGTGGAATAGTTTTTCGTGTACTACGCTTTTAGACTGTTCTCTAAGGTAGTGGTGCCCCAATACTATGTCCTTGTATTGCATCCCAAAAGAGATATTTACCAAGAAAATCTTAGTAAGTATAGGTTTCCCCGCTATCCGATAATGGAGCGTTCCTATGAAAACAATTCGTGAGCCGAAGCCATGAGATTAAGTGGTAAATGAGGGAAAAAGGCTCCGAGTGGAGAATGAGCTTACTATATAATCTCGATTGATAATTCTGCTTACTCCAATTTCATGACATATGATGAAAAGTACGCGTGCATGAGAGAATTATGCTCAACCTTACATGGAGATATCACAAGATAGCACAGTATATCAGGGAATAAACAGGAGTCTGAGACATCATAGAATCTATTAAAAAAACTTGAATGGCAACGGGCAGGCTATGTTGCAGGAATAGCAGACAATCGATGGACATCACGACTCACAACATGGACGCTCAGAGATCAAATGCGAAACCAAGACCGACAACATACAAGATGGAGAGATGAACTAGAAAATTTAGAAAATACTGGCTCTGTGACGCCCATGACAGAGAACTGTGGCGGATCCTTGGGGAGGTCTATGTCCAACGACAGACAAAGACTGATCATGATGACTATAGGCTGACAATAGGCTTTTCATCTCAGGAGGATTATAGAGTTATTAGAGAGTTACTATCGCGAAGAAAAAAAAGGGGCAAAAATATGATTCCTGATTTTCTGATTTGATCCGAAAATCACGCAAAAAAAGATCATCATCACAGCGCGGAGTAGCATTATAAAACTGTTTCCCTCCTATATATAAATCGAAGGTCAGGGAACAATGGCCAGTGCATTGTGATAAAAAAGACAAAGGCATTAATCCGAATGAATCAATACGTGATGGCTGATAATAAATTGCTGATTTTCACTCACCATAAGTAATAAAAATAAGATTGTGTCAACGGTTCATGCTATCGTCACTTCTACTGTTGACATGATTTATTGGATTGATGTACACTGTTTAGTTTCTTTTTTACATCGAACGGACAATCGAAACCGAAGTCATTATTGAACATTTTCATCATTCGATAGATTTGAGTTGTCCTATGTTTATACAGTCACCGCAAAAAGTATCCGATGCATTTCAAAAAGTTCATTTCAACACCCTGCGAAATTGACAGAATTTGGACCGAAGATCGAAGAGCAAAAGAATTCAAAACAGATCGGAAGAAGAGTGAACATTGAAAATTTATGTACATAAGTCAGACATCTTTGGTCCAAATTCAGTCAATTTCTAACGCGCATAAGTATGTTGGGAAAAAAAACCTTGAGATGCATGTATTGGATACTTTTTGCAATGTGTGCTTGTGCATATATATATATATATATATATATATATATAGTAGAATGTAGATTCGCTACACAAACTAGCTCATGTTTCTGCCCTCTCCGGGCCTCATCAGGCGATGTTATACGGCTAGCCTGATTCGTATTATATATATATATATATATATATATATATATATATATATATATATATATATATATATATATATATGTGTGTGTGTGTGTGTGTGTGTGTGTGTATGCATGCGTTTGTGTGACTTTTTTTTTTCATTTTGATTTTTTTTCGTACTACAGATAGTTTTTTTCGCTTCCGAGCGTCACGGTGCCAAAACATTCTGAACTTGTCCAGATCATCACGCTATCTTATTTTTCCATGAACAATTTCGCTCTCAAGGGATCCCAGTAGTGAGTCACGCAATGTCTAGGGGTCGTCTGATTTTGTTGGAAAAATATTCCTGCCCTTTGCTATTTATGTTTGTTAATGGCTTCTAGGATATTCCTGACACCTTGTTTTTTTCTCTGATACATTGTCCTGCTTTGTGGTCTTTCCATGTGATATTTAGCATGATTCTCGTGTGCACGTTGCGTGATTTTTAGTTTGAGAACCAGTTTATTGCTTTAGTTCAATGTTTAAGCACAGTGTGTGACTATCAGAAGGATGCATTGGTTGTAAATTACTGCAGCTAGCTACAACTACTACTGCTTGTACTTTTACTACTACTACTACTATAACTAATAATAATAATAATAATAATAATTATTATTATTATTATCATTATTATTATTATTATTATTATTATTATTATTATTATTATTATTATTATTATTATCAATGTGTTATCGTATCCACAACCAATGGTGTACTGCAAAATGTCTTTAAAAACACCCCTGAGAAAAAATTAAAAAGAGTAGCAGAAAAACCGAGACGCTTCAAATTACTGACCTGATTAAGTTTACAAGAATACTGCAGAAAGTGTTTAGGATTTTTAAAGAGTTGTTGTTTCTTGGTCCATAGTTATGCCTGCCAGAGATCTTTGGCAAGGAGACAAAAAAAATCCCCACTGCGCCAACATCTGGTCGGAGACCTGAGAACAGTCCCCAAGAACCTAGCGATGAAGAATCCGCTGAAGAAACGAGACTATCCAGACAACAGCATTACTCAAGTCAACCAGAATACTTGGGAGAGTCATGGGGTAACGAGGAGTCTTACTGTCACTTGATCCCCTCTGGAAACCACCAGTCGCTGCCGACATGAAAACTCAAACAATAATGAGAAAAAGTTAGAAGGGGGAGAAGAAAGAGAATGTAAAAAGAAGGTGGATAAGAAGCGACTCAGAGGGAAAAGCGTATGAGAATCCCAAAGAAGAAGAAGAAGAAGAAGAAGAAGAAGAAGAAGAAGAAGAAGAAGAAGAAGAAGAAGAAGAAGAAGAAGATATCTGAGGCTGTCTGAACGAACCAAGGTGAACAAGTACAAGTTAATGTCTGATCTATTTCGACAGAGGCGTACAGTCGGCCATTACAGTGCAATGCCCAGAGCGCATCCAAGATTGCTATCACCGCCAGCGTTCCTTTCTCTTTCTCTCTATTGCCACCATTCTTCTTGTTTACATTCTTTATCTTTTCTCCCGCCACTTTTTCCCATCACTCTGCATCCTGTTCCCAAGTCTCGCCAAATCACGTCGCGTCTCGGCATTTTCGCGCCAAACATCTCGCTACGCACCCGAAGAATTGAAAACTGAAGCCGAGTCGCGCGTTTGGTGATATAAACTTAAATAAACAAGGCAAGAAGAAAAAAAAATGTAAGCACTTCCTTTTAGCTTAAATTTTTTTTTTCGTTGCTGATAGCAGAGTCGAGACGTACTATTGATTTTTTTCTCTCACGTGTGTAGCTCCACGTGAAGCAAGCACCTGTTTCCTACTCACATTGGAAAAGTATTTGTAAGAACGAGACCTGATACGACTATGTGAAAATATGGCTGGGCAAACTGACTGTTATGAGTTGGTAGTTGGAACCAGGAACCAGGAACCAGGGGTCAAAAGCGCTGGTGGTGAATCTATTCATTTGAAGGAAATCAAATTATATAATTTGAGCGTCTCAGCTAAAATGAAGAAATGAGGTTGAGTGGGAAGAATGTGCAGCAACAAAATTCCAACTAAAAAAGCTCTGCTTATCTTGAAAATCGCCCTGGGATTATCGAGATGGTGTTCCATTCCAGAACTATGCCTGACTCATCATCTGATATATATATATATATATATATATATATATATATATATATATATATATATATATATATATATAAAAGTAGAATGGACTGATTGAACAAACTAACATAGACTAATATGCAGATAGGTAGATGGATCGATAGATACTGAACAGATTCAGAGAGAGGGAGGAGAAAGGAACGGTGAGAAAGTTTTCGTCAAACAACAGGTTTAATGTATTCCCATAAGATTACAATCTTTTCATGTCGCGTGTTTCACCTTCATTAGTATTGAATTAAGGTGGAGGGAATTACTGCATTTGAATGTTCACCAGGCATTTCAAGAGCTTGAATATAAATAACAATTCTCTGAAGACAATAGAAGAAAGCTGCGAAAAGTACACGAAACACTTTCTTATTACGGTTTTACAAAATCGTGTGAAATAGTCTGACAATATAATCTATTGTTTTTTCGTTGTTTTTTTTTTTAAGGCGTTGTCTGGTACTTCACAGAGCTTCCCCGATATTTTTATGGCTTTTCAAAAAATAGCATAAATAATAAAACGGACTGGCTATATCGGTAGAGAGTATAACTTAAAAGACGCATTGGAAGACTTGTTTTATTATACCAATATTGTTATCTGTATATTGATAGTTCAGTCTGTTCAACAAAACAGATATTTGACAACGATCTGCGGAAGAGAAAATGTTAATGGATAATTTAATGTTGGGAATATTGTTTGTCAATATAAAAAAAGAATCTTTCTCTGCCTTTGTTTATTCCTTCAGTTTGTGGTTGATTTATTTTAAGAAAATAAAAATGATATTTTTCAATGTCACGGAAATTACCTATTTAGCGGATAGGCGCACTCCAGAATTATATCTAAATCTTTACAGCGTCTTTGACATACGATCTAGGCCATCTATTCAATTCATGCCTCAAACAGAGTTAAGTCCCAGGAGATCGGAACACTGCAATCATAAAGCTGCTGTATAAAAAAAGGAACCCAATAGATCTAAACAACTACAGGCCAATTAACCAACTCATCTGCAATTTTTTCGCCAAAGGAATCAGAAACAGAATCACCAAAAAGATCGATGAAAACCAACCACAGGAATAAGCTGGCTTCAGAAGAAGCTACTCGACCACTTACCTTCTTCAACCGTTGAATCAATCAAAAGACAAAGCAGCAAAATACAAAATGCCACCTGCAATAGTATTTGTTGATTTCAAAAAAGCCTGTGGAAATCCCCAAAGTCATCGATGCTATCATACAATAAAGGCGTAAACCTCTTATATTCAGAACTTTGCGACATATATAACTACACAGGCTACTATTTCTATTATTATTCGGACTATCCTCATCTTGGTTGTTTTTCATACAACGTTTTGGCCGTAGTACTCTATGGCCTTCATCAGGTATCATCTGGTAGGTGTGGGGAAGTAACAAACCGAACCCTTTATTTATAAAAATCCATTAAAAATCTCAAATGGCAGTTGGCTGGCCATGTTGCCAAAATGACGGACAACAGATGGACATCGCGGCTCACGACATCGATCCCCCGAGATGATAGAGAAGTGTGGCGAATCCTGGGGAAGGTCTATGTCCAACAACGGGCATTAAAAGAATGATGATGATGATGATGATGATGATGATGATGATGATGATGTCTTACTGGGTAAGAGCAGCTTGTACGATTAATCAGGCTTCCCCGAGGCAAAAGGAATGTAGGTTCGTGTCTAAGTTTCATTTACGTTCTGCAATGTTTATTCACTGCCGTAGAATGACCTCCCAAAATAAAGCTGCAATAAAAAGCAACTAAGAAATTGTAATAAAACAACATACTAGTCAACAATTAATCATAATTTACGACGAAAATCCAGAAATGTGACTGAAAAACGATAATGCCATTTTCAAGAAGATCCTCGCTATGATTTGCAACGGGTAACCTTTTTTTAAAAAGCTAAGAATACATCCCTCAACTGAGAATGAAGATTGATTGTAAGAAACGTTACTATTATTTCAGAGCAAACTATGAGCTGACAAAAGAACGAAATCTCTGTCTAACAATTGATGTATACTAATTACTTAACTAGATTTGTTATCTATCAAACTCATCTCAGCCGAGACATCAGCACTCAACCTGATTGTAACAGACGTTGTCAAAGCTTTTATTTTTGTGAATAAAACGGGCCCACTTATCTTTTTTCCGATGGAGACACGGGGACATTTAACGGAAATATGTCAGAACAAAGCGAACAGCGAACAATGAAATATACGCAAATAAATCCATCATTGTTTGCGGAAGATAAGACACCACTTACTGAACTGTCTTGTTTTCGTTTGCAGAACTTGTCTATAAAACATTATCTGATTTCTCAACAGTTAATATCCGCTTGGGTTTCAATTGTGAGGAAACCGAGGTACTTTTAAAATTTCACATACAATAACTAAATTCTATCGGTAAATCTACTTGTATTATCTTTTTCTTCAGAATTTTCAATCTTAGTCTATTGTGAAACCATTTACAAAACATTTCACAATAAAAAAACATATACAATTTTTATTATAATAAAATACGCATATCTATTGTAAAGTGTTACCATTTTTTTTATTGTCAAATCATTATCAATGCATTTGCATCATAAATATGATTGCTCTCGTCTGTCTGTAAGGCTTGTCTTAATCGCTAATCACTGAAAATCCCTTTCATCCAAATTCTCAGAGCTTTATATTAACAATGTATATCCATAGTAAAAGTATTCGCACTACAGTAAAATAATTAGCAATCACATTCATTATGCAATTAATAGTCATATTTTATGGTAACACTGGCCTTTACCCCCGACTGCTGACAATCTTTTCCTCCTTGATTTCCAATGCACAATAAGCAGAATGAGTGCCAAAATTTGAATGAACAGATTTCAAAAATTACACCGTCTTTGCACCATTTTGGGTCGATACAATATATATGGCATTAGAACAAAGCTCAGGAGGCAGATTCATATATTTCCAAATGGTTTTTGTGCAAAGTGGACACGAACAGTCTGAATTGAAATTCAAACCAAATTTGCCGATTCCATTTACTCTGTTAAGAACCATGATAACATCTCTTACACCCCTCTCTCTCTCTCACACACACACCTATATATATATATATATATATATATATATATAGAGAGAGAGAGAGAGAGGGAGGGAGAGAGAGATGCATGCATACATACATTCGGCTAACATATATATATTCATTTAAGACACTTTTATAAACATTTTTTCACAAAACTGTTTGTTTCAATTTCATCCTCCCATCTTGTCCATTGAGAGGATATGCCAAATCCGTTTGGGCTGTACTTTTTATAGCGTGACTGACAAACACAAACATATATACACCTCTCACTTATATATTCAAGAAAACACACACACACACACACACACACACACACACACACACACACACACACACACACACACTTTTATTGCTGCAATTATAGCTGAAATATTCGACAATGTTACATAACAATGCACACTGTGTTTGGGCGCAAAGTACATTTTAGTATGAAATTGCCTTTCCTTTGTTTTCCTTCAGAAAACTGAGTTGTTTGGGCAAGCTGTCTGATTGTTATTTATAGTGTGCTGCATAAATGTTGTCCAATTCATCATTGACTGCTTTCCACAACTGGTCACTGTTCCAAAATTTTCTTCCAATTAGGTTTGCCTTAATATGCACCCATATTTTGTCAAATGGACTATGATCTGAAGACTGACCAGGCTAAAACATCATGAACAAAGACTGCCTCTCAAATTATGATTTTGTAGGTTTTGCCATGGGTGTTACAGCGTTATCTTGTGGGAAAGTGACTTCTTATCTTTTATTTCCACCAAACAACTTGACCAGGCTTGGAAACAACCCCTTTTGTAAAATACTTTGAACTTCTCGTATCATCTCAGCATGCCAACCATCAACCAAAAGCAGAAAATACCCCATACCATAGTTTTACTAATACTCTACAATGTAAACAGGCTTTCTGGGTGAAATCCTCCACTGACCTAAAGAGACATGGTCCTGAAGCATCAATAGACAGCTCATCATCATCAGTCTTTTAGCGTCCGTCGTTGGACATAGACCTTCCCCAGGATTTGCCATACTTCCCTATAAACAGCTCAAACCACTGTGAATCCTGATGGCCATAATGTGACTTAGATTTGAGTCAGTTCACTACGTTCTTGGAGGGTATTTTGAATACCTTTTTAATGAAAACCTATCTTTACTCTGCCTTCTCGATATTTGTTTTTCTTGAGACAGGTTATTTTTTAAAATTTCTGAACTGTTGTATCATTTATTAAAAGTTTTTACGATGTTTAAGAACAGCCATTTTCAGCATTCAGTCAACTCGACTTGTACCTTTAGGTTTTCCAGAATCTGCTTTCCGTGTCAAAGAACCTGTCACTTGAAGTATGAAGCTAATTCACTTCCAAGTGTAGACAATATCTAGATAGGACTTCCCTGCTTTACAGAGACAAGCAATGCAGCATTTGACTTCAACGGTCTCATGGAATTTGAGTTTGTTTTTCTTAAAGACATTTTAGAATAAAAATGCTAGTGTAACTCTCAAGGTATATATCCAAAAAAATAATGAACCACGAAATGACTCAATTTCAAGTATTTTAATAATAATAATAATAATAATAATAATAATAATAATAATAATAATAATAATAATAATAATAATAATAATAATAATAATAATAATAATAATGCAACAGTAAAAATACACATGGATGACAGATGGCTGATTCTTTTGTAACTTTAGTCAGGAAAAGACGATCAATAATTTCAAATATGCTGACACAGAAACATGGCACAATTTTTGTATATCATTGTCACACATCTTGCCACTATTCAATAAAACAAAAGAATAATTACACAACATATGATCGAAAATGCTTTGCTCAATTTTTCTACCTTGGAGTCTCTCTCTCTCTCTCTCTCTCTCTCTCTCTCTCTCTCTCTCTCTCTCTCTCTCTCTCTCTCTCTCTCTCTTTCTATATATATATATATATATATATATATATATATATCCAATCGGTGCTGAATGATTAATTAAACGGAAGGAAAGGTTTGATCACCTCGACTGCCATATTGAAAAACTCATGATGTCAGTAAACGATTCTTTTATTATGTAAAACGTAGAGAGAACTAACCATTCATGTCATTCTTGACAAGTAAGTCGGTTTTATGTAGACAGAAATTCAAATCAGAACGGGTTAAAAAAGTGGGACGAGAACAGCACAGTGTATTGTATTATTGGAAGTCAAAAAGGAATGGTGAATCGATCACTTTTTTAAATTTAAAATTTAAATTTTCAAAGAGGCAACAGCTATAAATTTGTGCCACAAAATTCAGGTTTGGGAGACGATAAGACATTAATATCAAAATGTATTCATTCAGTAAACAAACCAAAAATCCCATACAATTCAATGATATACTTATATATATATATATAGTAGCCCTATTCTGTCAGCAATACTTGCATTGATTTATGGCTATTGTTAATCACGTCATATCGTGCATCTTATAGCCCTATTCTGTCAGTAATGCTTTCTTTAATTCTTGACTACTGACAATCTTTTCCGATGCATTTCTACACTAAAATTATTTTTGATGCATTTCCATATTAAAGCTATTAGCAATGCATTAACATTATAAATATTATATACCTACTCAGTCAGTGATTGCATTAATTCCTGATCACCAAGAATCTCTGTCTTCCTGATTTCAATGAATAACATACACATTCGATAAATACCAATTGTTTGTAAGAGAAGGCAGAATTCAGAATTCAATCATCATTTTCCTTTACGGCCAGAAATAGTGGTTAGGGTTTTTTACGACAGAAAATCACTGAAGCAAAGTGTGAGAGTAATGGGGCAGCTGTAAAGTGAATCAAAAAAAGTTTTGAACCTTGCCTAAACGTGCCAGTTTCAAATACTGTCCTCACTAAAATAGGACTGTGTTTTTTCTACACAGTCAAAAGTTGCTATGTCATTATATTTTAATCATTAGAGTGAATGGAAGTTTTGACGTATTTGTTTAATAAATATGATACCGCTTTTGAACAAATAATTTGATATATTTTACCAATTGATATCGTCCATTTTATGTTTTATTTATCTTATTGATAAATTTGACGTTCTTTTTTTTATAGTTTTTTTCATCCCATAGTTTTATAGTTCTTTTTGCTGTAATTGTTTCTCTCATAGTCTTAATATTAGAAACATACTGTGACGCACCCTGGTAAGTAATTACATGCTAGTACAATACCCGTTGTTATACTAGCAATATATATAGGGACTGAAATCTTAAGTACTGTAGTGCCTGGAAAAAGACCATCTACGCCATTTAACAAACTTTTCTGCTCATTGACACTTGGTATGAATTTAATTCCATTACATTTTACTTTCTTGTCTTTCTTCTATTCTTTACGACCAACTTTCAGCCGTACACCTTTAGTGGAACAATTTGTGGTTCACTCTTACCTTGTTTCTCACACACCTTGGAAGTTTTGGTGTTGCAATTCCATTTTCAGAAAATCTCATCTATCCCTACACCTTTCAACTTCATTTTAAAAAGAAATTTGATGTGTGACTGACAGAGAGTCGGGGAGATACGTCAGTTATTGTTATTTAGATTTTTTTAAACATGGACATTGTTGCTGTAATCAGTAAATTTCTTTCTGTATTTTCATAAATGCAGAATTAAATTGGAATTCATTTAATGATTGAAAAAACACATGTAATTGTCAATTGCGTGTATTTTCTTACATGTCAAATAATTAAGTGCAAATTAAAAAAACAATTGAATAGATTATACTGTTTAGGTATTCTATCGCGTGTGTAGCTGTATCTACATATGGTTATATAATGTAAACACGAAAAAAACAGATGTTTGGAACATGAATCTATATGCACGAATGAACATGAATTCTGAATGGATATTTATTTTGTTTAATTAGGCTATTATAGCTAAATATCCAATCAATATAAGTAACGTTAGTGCAGTAATAGTTTGTTTCAGGAGTGTGTAGATAGATGGGTGTTACACGAAATGGAGTTCGTGCAAGACTAAGCTTAAGTTTAGAAAATATCTATAATTATACAGCATGGCGCTTCGCCGAAGGATAATGGTTAATGAGCTTACCCAGAAGACCATAACTACTGTGTTGTGAATTTGATCCCCATTAGATGCTCAAGACATGTGAATTTGTACCAGACTGAACTGACTTTATTAAATGTCTGTATTTATACAAGAAGATCGCCTCACCGCAGGGTAATGATTAACGAGCTGAGATAGCAGACAACTGTTCTCTAGTAAGTTGGACCCTCACTATATGCCCCACAATTTGAGCCTTGGGCCAGACTTTGGTTTGATTTAGCTTAATAAATATCTATATTCATACAACATTGGTGCCAATGCTGTGGGGTAAAGGTTAATGAGCTAGTCTAGAAGATCATCCTTTCTGTGTGATGCGATCGATCTTCATTAGACTTGCAGTCTCGTGCCAGACTATACTTAACTTATTTAAAACCTACCAGCTTGAGTTAGGTTTACCATACATAAATAGCCGGGCTAATTTCAATCCATATGTGAAAGACTTAATGAAGGCCTAGATGCTCTCTTCTAGCCACTTGCTCAAACCAACCATATTTATTCCACCCTGGCGGTAAAAAAAACCTACTAAACTCTTCATCAGAGTAAGGTGTGATAACTGGTGTCATATTTGATATTTCGTTGGCTAAGTCAGGTCAGGCAAGATAAGAAGCAGAGGGCAGCTTGTATTTCTTGGAGCGTAGAATGGCTTTCATTTGGACTCGAACGCCGACAACGACCATAGAGCAAATTTGCCCATGATTATTTCCTGACACCACCCAACCAGCAGTAACATTAGCATAAATGTATAAGTTGAAACGCTAATCCGTGAAGTCATCCGGGTAGGGACGCCGACTCATGAAGACGACGCATTCTCACGGGTATTGCTCAATCCGCATATGCAAAAATGCTGATGTCATATCCGGGATATATGGCTTAATCGATGACAAGTTTTAGAACTCTAGTATGCGTCAGAAAATACGACCAGTACCTTTTTTATTCAATGTGCTTGCGGGGATGCAACCAATCATATTTATCTTTTTTTCAAAATACGAGAAACTCGTCAAAAAGTCGAATAGTTTCAAGAATCAAAACTCTTGACGTATGAAGCAATAAAAATGTAATATTTTTTCCCATTATATATATATATATATATATATATATATATATATATATATATATATATATATATATATATATATATATATTGTTGTTGTGTTCAAGAATTGTTTTGTTTATAATGCAGGATTGCCGGATATTAGGGTTAGAGAATACATAAATGTAAACAATGTAAACACATTTCATGGTTACAGTCAGTTTAACACTTTTCGCGATCTTCACACCATGCACTATCTACAGCGAGCCTTGATAGCGCCTTCTGAAAAACTGACCGGGAGGGGATATGAGTAAACATAAAGAATATTTGAACCGTTCGAGATTCGCCGAGGACGTTTCAATGACGTCAGAAATATTCAGATGAGTTTGGAAGAAACATGTCGATTGATCTATATAGGGAAAATAAAAAATAAGGCTTAACGACAATCAAGTCCCGGAAATAGGCCATAAGAATAAATGGTAAGTCCATAGAAGTGGCTGACGAATACTTCTACCTAGTTTAGTTATCAAAGCTGGAGAAAGATCATGAAATCGAAATAAAACGACGGATAACGATTGACTGGAAAACATTTGATATGAATATAGACGTACTGCCAATATGCTTAAATCGTGCAATACACGATGAACACGTCATACCAGCTATGGCCTACGGATGCAAAACATTGAATCTTTCAAAATGAACAGGAAACTAACTCAGTATGGCGCAGAGAGCTGTGGAAAGAGCGATGGTAAAGAAAGCCCAAGGAGACAAAGAGGCAGAAAAAAATCAACAAGGATCCAACGGTGGACAAATAATTCTGCGACAAACATGGTGATAGGCTAGATACTTAGCAAGAAGAAAAGACAACAGATGGAGCCAAAGGTTAACTGACTGCTGTCCATGGGACAGTGAACGTAGTGGGAAAAGACCAGATACGAGATGGAGGAATGGGATAAAGAAGTTTAACACAATCACAGTCACCGTGGAAGAAGCCGGGAGAGGCTTTTGCAGACCTTCAATGGCTGTTGCTCTAGGTCTATCGAGTATGCATGCCAAATTTGGTTTGGCTGCACCCATGTCTAGGTGGGTTTATAGCGTGACAGACAAACAGACACACGGTGTAATACATCTCACTTATAGACGCAAGATCTAACATTGTAATAAGTTTGTCGAAAGACAATTATTCAGATAACCTCTTCAACAGTCCCTGATCCATGAACCTCGACCTCGAATCAACGAAGAAACTGTGAGTCATGATAAATAAGTGCATAAACGCCTATTAGGAAAACTTTACATTTGAAATTCAAATCATTGGAGCAGTTCGTGAATTACGAAATCTCCCAGTCTCCCAGCAGCAACTTGACGAAGGTAACTTGATTGAAAGGACGCACCTTGGTTTTCAACTTTGAACTTTCTATTTAAATTATGAAGGCAATGATTAATTGCGCACCTGCACACACAAGCACAGAGGCACATATGCGTAGTAAAATAGCAGCGGATTCAAAATACACGGAGAATGGAAATGGCAGACTCAAATGAATTTGGGGCTTGAATAGTTTCTGTTCACTCAGTGCTGGTGCCCTTCGAAAGGGTTTGGACATTCTACCTCCTCTATGGATAAATTATAGGGCAATTGGGTCTCTGTAGGCCTGTAAGGCAATCCACCTTGGGTTAACATTCCAGCATCGTGAAAACTTACTATTACTACAGAAACAGTGAATTGGTCTCAATGGATCGTTCAAGAAATCGAGACAAAATCATTGCCTCATGTGAGTTGCGATATGGAAAAAAATGTGACTGTGTTCCATTGATATTGTCATGCATAAAAACACCGGATTATGTCTATGCAAAAAAAGGTCTTTTCTGTTCCAAAGTGCCACTCCAACGAGCCTATTCCACATTGTAGCGTTACGCAGTAACAGTTTGTCAAGGTTCTAGCAATTTGTAATAAAGTTTCATTTGAACAACCCAGAACAGAGATCCTGTTAAAATTGGAATGTTGAGCTCTCTCCCGGATCTAGCCACAAAATGTCATCGTTTTTCATTCTCGTAATAAATCCATTTTAATCGCCAATGACTATCTTGTCTGATAATCACTCTTTTCTGTGTTGAGCGAGAAGACAATTATTCAAATACTGACTGATTTCTGTCTCTGTGCGTTAATGCAAACAACATTTTTTTAGTGGCTGAAGTAGTACAGATGCTTAAGCAATAAAGTGAGTAAACTTCAAAGAGACTTATTTGATTTTTCTGACATTGTTCACCGATGGAACAGTGAATTTTTCCATCAACCTTATATCTTTAAGCGTACTGTTACTTTTATTCATTCTTATATTCTTACAGTGTTATCAATTCGATATTGATCTAGAACAATTTTGCTTAACGAACAGACATTAATGAAAAAGCCAGGCCACAGCAAAATCTAAACTTGACAATACAATTCGACTTGAAAACTCTTATGCTTTCTAGCAAGATGGCTATGCAATAATCCTTACCCTGTTTCACTGTTTCTCCAATAGGGACATCCTAGGAATACTTTGTTGTAATCCAGGGGGTACGAGAGATTAAAACAAATGTTTCTGTAATGTACCTCTTCATATAGATATTTTCTTTCTCCCCAAAAATGTTTTGCGCGGGTCACAGGCTACTTGAATGAAAAAAAAAAAAAACCATTTCAAAGGAGATACATTATTCAGAAAAATTCGAAAAACACGACCCTTATCAACACGTGGTCAGTCTTTGTGATTATTATTCATGTAAACGAACAATCCATTAAACTGTCGGCTTGCCAGCTTTTCAGCTGTTCAGAAATGGCGGGAAAACTTGGCATTTATCTGATCGATGGAGTCGTCGAGAAGGTCAATTATGCCTCAAACTGAAATCGATCACTGAGTGCTGAAGGCAAGGGTACGATCTGTTGCGCTGTGCAGGGCTGACCTTTTTGGCAGGAGGTGAGGCTGGTGCCAGCAGTGGGCACAATCAAAATACTGAATTGATTCTTACGGATTATTATCCGACAATGATATTCGTGGAAAACCAAAACAAGAATGCCGCAATAGACGTTTTTCCCGGACTTGTTTTTACTTGTTACAGATGACGACGGTGGCCTTACAAAAAATATAAACCAGATCGGAGAAAGATCATTAATCATTATTTATAATGAAATTTTCTATCACTTTCTATCACTTGATCTTCGCAACAGACCATCCAGAATTATGTTGCAATCATTCATGACAGAAAATGATGATGATGATGATGATGATGATGATGATGATCTTCTGTTTCAAGTCGCTCGCAATTTGCAGTTGACACCTGTCCGCCAATATATGTAATTTCCAAAAAGAAATGAGGAAATGATATGCGTTCGACGTATTAGAATAAAGCTAACATATGAAAATCCATTTATTGACGATAATGAATTGTTTACAGCGGATAATGGTGTCTGATACAATAAATTAGATTTATGAACGAATCGGCAAAAACTATGAAAAACGAACTATTGTTGGTAAGTGCTCAATGTTGACTGTCAAACAGTGTTTAATTCTCAGAAGATAATTATGCTGAGTTAATAGAGTTGCTAGTATTACATTTGCACTAATAAAGATTGGAGCTTAATGACAATATGTGCGTGCTTGCATAAAGAGATGACACGATGCAACGAGAATTAATTATTAGAATAATCAAAATAAAATAATTAATTTGGAAAACAACTTTCAAAACTTTTTAAACAGTATTATATTTCTTCTCCTCCTTCTCCTTCTTCTTTTTCTCTTTCTTCTACTTAATGTTGTTTTTGTTGTTGTTGTGATTGATTTATATCACATCACTGTTGGTCAATAGATTCTTCATTATTACTATCATTTTATTACAAGTTCTATTCCATCTACTGATATTTTTAATCACTACGCTCGTCAATGCCAAACGATGTATTCCAAATATGTGTTAGCAGAAACCCTGTTACAGTAAAGAATTATTCCATTTTCTTTCAAATAGGAACATAAGTTAGAGTAACATAAAACAGTTTTACTGCATATCCTTTATTGACTATAAGGACCCAACTTTCAAAGCCTCTAAGCCTAGGTAAGAGGGCATGATCTAGAGAGAGGACAAAACGACATGTTTGCACGGTGAGCAATAATCCTCACGCACAACTGATCAATAAACCGATACTTAATTAAACAATTGGAATTCACTTTGTAATTGGAATCCGATTTCTGAAGCAATTGAAATATTTGTAAGCGAATGAATTTTAAATTTTGCCGAAAGCAAATGTTCTGCCGGGGACGTTTTCGTTTGTTTATTTTTCATTTGAGTTTTTGTTTATTCAAAGGAACGAAATTGTTAATTGTTATCGCAATCAGATTGACGTCAGAGAGCCGCCATGTTTGCATTCTTGATTAAAACGCAGAAAAGGAAGCGGAAACAGAATCGTCGCAGAAGAGAAAGCGTAGAAGATAATAATGAAAAGTTGAGTGATTTTAGAACTGAGCAGCCCACGCCATCAATAACCCAAATAAACGTATACATTGATCAATACTATTTATTCGTTCCAAAATTTTATGTATGGTTCAAAACCGCACTGTTCAAGTTCCTATTATAATTTGATGTATTTTTATTCTAGCTTATACATTATTTGTACAGTAATAGCTTAACCGTACTACATCAAAACCTGCATCAATAAAAACTGCACTCTTCAAGATAAACCAGTATTACTGTTAAAAATCCCACGTCGGATTTGCCAAATAAGAGTGCCAACATATAATTTATTATTTCAGAGAGAGCCCTCCCGGCTGTAGTTGTTGTTGTTCTGAAAGACCCACACTCATCATAATTACGGAGTTGTCGGTGGGCAAGCGCTTAGCAACATGGAATTTGGAAATAGTGAACCGAGTTCAAACTCCGACTAAGACAATCTGTGGTCACTTTGCATCAATGCCCGCAAATAGATAAATAGTAGGTGAAGTGAATGACGCTGCTTCCGTTGCTTGATTCTTCTCTAAGTAAATTTTTACATACATCAACTTTTTTTATACTCTTTCTGGGCTAGTTTTTTCTGTTCTCATTTTTCTTTCTTTGTTTGCGGTGCTGCTCATTCGTTAGCTACTTTTTTTGTTGTCCTTTTGGACTTATCCATATACTGATGAGTGCCTTCTTTCTTCTTTACATACAGTCCATGTGTGTCTTCTCTGGGATATAAAGGCTTGTGCATTGTCATAAGCTTTCTTGTTTGCTGGTCCATTAATTGGAGTTCTTCTTTTGTTCATCCAAGGAATGACCCTGTGTAGCTTACTACCGATAGCGCCCATGTGTTCATTCTTCTTATCAAATACCTGTTGTCTGGTCTCTAATATTTTTCCCATTCTTCTAAGGTATTTTCTTTTTATTTCTTCCATTTCTTCCTGCATTATCGCGTCACATTCGAGAACTCCCAGGCATTTATATCGGCCCTATGTGGTCAACACTCTGATTTTTTTTTTGTCCAGTAATTCGATTCCTTCTGTTCCTGTGAGCCTTCATTTGTGCATTGCCATTAATGCACATTTTTATATTCCGAACTCCATCCCAATGACATAGAATCCCCTGGAAGATTCCTCTTTTTATATTCACCTCTGCTAAGTTTTTCTCCTGTAGCTGTCAAATCTACCTTTTAAGTTTTTCGTAGAATTGGAATTGGCTCTGAATTTCATCACTGGTTGCTGTATTATTATTATTATTATTATTATTATTATTATTATTATTATTATTATTATTATTATTATTATTATTATATCAACAACTATATTAATAGTCTTGTCACAACTCCAACACAATATTTACAGCTTTTCATTGGTTGATTCATCGAAAATAATCAATCATGTGAGAGAGAAACATATGAGTTGGGATCACAATCAGGAAAGCGTTCCTTGCGTTATGTAAATAAACAGTGTTGTTTCTTCAGACGTCTGCTTTCCCTACCTATTCATCAATGAACTCTTAATTGAAAGTAACGTAGACAAAGAGAGACAGAAAAAGACAGAGTATGGATTTTAATACAACTCGAATAGATGAAGACAGAGAAAAGAATTATATGAGAGTAATGTGGAAAGAGAGAAGGTGAAGAAGGGACAGTGATGTCAAAGACGCAGTTCAAGAGAGGAGAAAAAAAGGGAAAGAAAGAAAGAAAGAAAGAAAGAAAGAAAGAAAGAAAGGAAGGAAGGAAGGAAGGAAGAAAGGAAGGAAGGAAGGAAGAAAGGAAGGAAGGAAGAAAGAACAAAATGGACATGAAGCTCCATAGATGTTATTGCCCACGGAAAAAGAGAGAAAGGTAGCAAGATGTCAATGAAGATTGACACAGAGAAAGGAAGGAAGAAAGGGGCGGAGTTAAAATGAAAATAGCGAGAAAAATGAAATAAAATTGATGGCCATTATTTCATGATTCGCATAGGAAAAAGATTGTCACCCTCAATTTCGTTTTATTTTATCGAAATCTCGAGGGTATATTTTTCAAGTACTCTCATTTATACAACAATTTAATTCCTAAAAATTTTATTGGTGAATATAAGTTCGTAAACTCAAATTAAAACTAATCCCCAAACCGAAATTTTCTGTACGGATTTATTTACGCAGATTTATGTACGCAGTTAAACAGAAAATGATAATCTTTTCATAAGAGAAAGTGTTGATGAAGTAAAATTATTCCCCTCTGATTTTTGAAATTTTCATTTTATTCGTAGTATCTGTTCTGGCAAGGTAGACGAAACAGCATTAACTTCCCGTTTGCAATTTTAAACATTATTTATGATCGTATTTTAGTCGTTTCTTTCATAAATTTTAATGCAATTAAATCAAATTTTCTTTCAATTTACAACTAAACATTTCATTTATTGCTTTCACTGAAAACATATGAAATAGCATCACCGTTTCAAATATCAGCAGCAGCAGCTGCTATAATTAATTGCTGGACAAAGGCCCTTCTCATCTCCTTCCATGACAACTGTGATTTTTCTAACCTTTGCCGTTCGACCATTCTATCTCACCCTTCCATCTTGTGTCTCTTCTTTCGATACTATGTTTAGTGTCCCATGGGCACCAATCGGTTATTATTTTGCTACACCTGTTATCAGTTCTTCTTACAAAGTGTCCAGCCCATCTCCATTTGCGTCGTTTAATCATTTGTATAATTTCCTTTTCACTAGCCCCCCTCCCTGACACATGTTGATCTTTCCGTATCGATTGGAATTATCCATAACATTGTTCTTTCCATGTCTTTCTGTGATTCCAAGTTGGTTCCCAGTTAATCTAGCTAATATCTATGTTTCAAATCCGGAAGTCATAGTTAGTATTATGCATTAAACGTATATTTTACTTTACACACTGGCAAGTGCTCCCCTATGTCTCTATTCGTATTAAATGATTTCCTGCCGATCAGTCTATCTCTGACTTTATTACCTGTCCTAGATAAATTAATCTACTATCCTCTCTGTATTCTCATGGTCTTTCTGGAGACTCTATCATTGGACATTACTCTAGTCTTTTTTCTGTTTATCTTTAGGCCTTCTTTTTCACTTTCTCTGTTTAGATCAGTCAACATGTTTTGCAAATTTTCTGTCTATTTTTATCCCCATTCCCTCCCTATCAGTTTTCTGAAAGAAGCTTTCAAGGCTTGCTGTAAATAATTTTATTTATTTGTGAGTTCGATTCCCAACCTTAACTTATTCTTTATTCCGATCCATACTTAGTCTAGTTGCGAAAGAAAGCAACAGAAATTAAAATGAACGTAAAAAGCAGCAAAAGATAATTGAAAATACTTCATCTAATAAAATGAATGAATGGGTTGGATCACCGATACTGAGCTACCGGTTAATAATGAATATGGCGCAGAAGAAAATGGTACAGAGGAAGAGTTCAAGTGTTTGATTTAGACTCACTCTTGCCACTGATTCCTGTAGCTCAGTTGTAAGATCGGTTGGGTGTTAACCGAGCCATTCTCTGACATAGTATCGTGATTTGGATTCTCACCTAGATTTGATTCCTAATTCTGACCTGTGGGAATCAGTCCCTACCCCACCCAAATGGGAATTGGAATCGATAAATTGGTAAGATTAAGGACTATGTTCAGATCAGGAAAATTGTAAAAAATCTGTTTAGATTCGGTTAAGCAAAACAGAAGATTTAATGAAAGTGTATCACCCTTTTTTTGCTATATATTGGATAAATGAAAATGTTACTTATTTTATTAGAATATGTATTTTTATTATAATCTTGGGTAGATTAACAAAAAGGTTGAGAGAGGGGAGAAAAGAGTGTCAGGTAGTTAACTGATGAAGAAGGAAGTGGAGGGGGAAAGGAAGTTAAGTAGTTTAATAAGGGGTATGAAAAGAGGGAGGGAAGAAAGTTATCTTACTGAGGGAATGCAAAGAAAGAAAGGGACAAGACAAAAATCAGTTTATCAAGAGGGGTAGAACAAAAAAAATATGCGTGGGAATGGAATTAAAGTCGATCAATTGATACGATTCAGGATTAAGTTCATTTGTTCATATTCGAAAAACAAATTTGTAAGAAAAATCTGGAAAAGATTCGATTTAGAAAAACAGTAATATTATCATGAAAATGTAATACTTATTTATTTTACGATTTATTTAATAAATGAAAATTCTATTAAAGTATACATTTTTACAGTAAACTCAAGATAGGTGGTTTATTATAAGGATAGAAAGCATGGAGAGAAAAATTGGTATGTGGCTTACCGAAGGGGCAGAAAGGAGATAAGGTAGTTTGATAAGCGGATAAGAAAAGAGGGGAGAAGACAGATTTTATTTACGGAGGGGATAGAAAGAGAAAGGGGAGTGAAGATAAATCAAGTTTGATGAGAGGGAGAGAAGTAAGTGGGGAGGAATAGAAAAGTAGAGAGAAGGGAGGGGAGGAGAGGGCAGAAAAATAGTTACGTAACTTATTGAGGTGTATGTAAGTCTTAGCATCTGACACTAATCCCTGTTTGTATAACATTTAGAAAAAACTGACAACGAGAATTTGAAATGTGAGGTAAGAGAATGTGAATTTCCACGGGATTTGCTAGTTATAATCATTTGCATTTTCACACCATTTGCCATGTGGTCACCGCTGGAGACTGAGTGACAGCAAGTCCCCTCAGGTTCCAAGTCCTTCTCTCATGTCGTCTTCACCTGTCACAGCTGCGCTGTGATTTGTACCGCCTCCACCATAGCTTCTTCTTGACTGTTGAGCCATTCTTTCTAGCTGGATGTCATAGGTCTTATAATCTCACTACTTTCCTCTATAGCTGTGGTCTGTAAAGTCTCAATCTCATTTTCAGTGTCTTTGGTACGATTCCAAGTGCACCTTCTATTACTGGTACTACACTGATTTTCATGTTCACACCTTCTTCAGCGCCCTTGCCAGGTCCTGATATTACCCTAGTTTTTCACTATTGTTATTCGGATTTTCACAACAGTTGCCTGGTGGTTGTTGCTGAAAACTGAGAGATAGCAAATCTCCTCAAGTTTCGAGCCCTCCTCTCTGCACACCCACAGTCCAGTGGATTGCAGTTTTATACCAGTTGCCTGGTGGTTGCTGCTGAAGGCTGTGACAGTAAGTTTACTCAGATATTGCTGACGACTGGAGGTCGTAAGTCTCATATTTTCAGTACTCTCCCCGGTATTCGTAAAGACCCCTGTAGTGTTGTGGTCTACATGGTCTCAATCCTTCTTTATCTTCAATCACTCTTGTCTCCAACTCTTCTAATCTTCTTTTCAGCGTCTTTTAGCAACATTCCTAGTGCGCCTACGATTACTGGTACTATCTTCTTCCACACTTTTTTCAGCTCCCTTACCAAATCCTAGCTCATCACAGTTTTTCCCAGGTCTAGTCTTCTTGTGTGGATGGGACGCCCGGTTTGTCCCTGAGCAATTTATGGCTTCTTTTCTCAGGACTGTCTTTGTTTTATCCAAGATTTGGACCTGTGTATCTTACTACTGATGTTGCCCACGCGTTCATTCCTTTTATTAAATTTCCGCTATTTAGCTTGGTGTCCAATATTTTTTTCAATCTCCTAAGTTATTCATTTTTTATTTTCTCTCTCCTTCCTTCCGACATTCCCCAAGTATATCCTAATGCCATTGCTGTATTCTTTAACTTTGTATTTCCTTGTTCTCTGTAAATGGTTTCATGTCGTCTACATACATGAGTTGGTTGACTTTTCCCATTGTTTTTGAGAATCGATTTCCTTTGTTGTTTTTCGATGTTTTGTTTGGTAGTATCATGATTCATACAAATAGCAGTGGGGACAGAGAGGCTCCCTGAAAGATTCCCTGTTTCATACTTATAGCAGCTAAGTTATCTCCTGCAGCTGTGAAGTTTACTTGCCAGTTTTCATACAGTTTGCTATCAATCTCACCAATGGTTCGCTAATCTTGAATATCCGGGTGCATTTGAGTATCTAGCTATGTGTGATCATGTCATATTCTTTTTAATAATCAATCCTTCCCATCGCCAAATTGTTCTTCTTTTCCCCAATTCTTTCTGGATCACTTGGTCAAAGTAGAGGAAGTCATTCGCCCATTTGATCCCTTTCTGTATCCTTTCTGTTCATCTGAGCCCTCCCCTTCCCGCGGAAGTAAATATTCTCCCTGATATAATAATAATAATAATAATAATAACAACAACAACAACAACAACAACAACAACAGTAAATAATAATAATAATAATAATAATAATAATAATAATAATAATAATAATAATAATTGAAAATTAAATATGTCGCCATTGGAGTTACTTTTATAGGACATCGATTGGAAAACATCTTGTCGCTATCTATGATGCAATAAGGCATACGAGCTGCTGTTGTGTATGGACAGTAATCTATTTTAATATATATATATATATATATATATATATATATATATATATATATATATATATATATATATATATATATATATATATATATTTATATATATATATATATATATATATATATATATAATTGTGTATGTGAGCGCGCTCGCATGTCTGTATATATGCCTATTTGTGAACGTATGTGTATAAATGTATGAGTATGTCTGTGTGCGTAAATGTTCTGCAATCAATGGCACTTTCTGTATTTTTGTTATTCAAATTTACCTATTGATAATTCCCATACTTGAGTCAGAATTTCATTTCCTGTTATCGACTGTCCGTTTTTCCTTTGACGACATAGTAATAAAATAATTTTTTTTATTTATTCGGTTTTATCTTTTTACAGAAACGACTTATCTGTGGTTACGTAATATGCATGCGTGTGTGTGCAAGAATATATGTGTGTCGATGTATATGCAAGTACATGTATGTATGTTTGCATGCGTTTGGTGCCATAGAAACGGTGATTTGTCGTTATCAGAAGAATAACAAGAATTCGATTTATTCTCCCACGTGGTATTCGACAAACTACACGCAGGTATCCCCTGCTTTACGAAAGAAAGTTCACTTTTCGCCACCTCATTTTTACAAAAGACTCCAAAGCAGCAATAGTTTTGAACTGTGTCTGCGAGTAGATGTACTCGATTTATTATACACACGTTAGCAATCGGCATACAGAAGGTTCCATAGGAACTTCCTTTCAGATAACATGGAAACATGTACTGACACGTTGCACTTTTTTATCAGAGAGAGCACTTAGCATTGAATCACATTGAAGAGGCAGCTGAACAAAACAATCAAGAAGATTAATAGGTATTTATTACGTCTCCAAAGGCACAAGTCTTTAAACATGGTGAACCCCGTGAGGATCAAACCCACTGTAGTAGTAATGGTCTATGAAACTAGCTTGCCAACCATAGTCCTAACTACTAACTTTGTTTTAGCATTTTCTAAGCTTAACCGGGTCATATGTTGAACAATTAATGATGACCAAACTCACTCTAGTTGTAATTAGCTCTCTAATCACTGTTCCAAGGTGAGTCAATAATTTGGATGTTTACAAGGTTTTCTTTGGTACGAATTTGGTTTGCACGTCATGCTCAAAAGATCGGACAAATCGTTCGAATTGATCAACATTTCGGCATCAGTATGATTTCTGTAATGGTCTCCATTGATAAAGAGACAGTCGTAGACTGAATGGGCATGCAAAACATTCATCATTTTCGACATCCTTGTGATCTTCACGAAATCTTTTGCACCGCTCGAACACACATGCAGGTGACATGCAGTCTTCCTCATAAACTTTAGTTAGCATACGGAAAGATTCGAGGGCCGTTTTGTTTAATTCCACAACAAGAAAAAAGATTAAATTGATGAGTTGCTTAATTCTAAACTGACCATTTTTACTACATGTCGGAAAACTTGAAGCCATTCGTAATAGCAAGATGGAGACGCATACAGATTGGAACTTTCAGGGTTATTTATGTCTGCACATTGGTCATTGTATACCACGTGGTTTGTGCATGCACGCTGTGATTAGATTCACGTAAGTGCGGTCAAAATTTGTTAACGAAATTGATCGGTGACTTTTAAGCAGATATTTCAAAATGGGACAGACAGAAAATATGCAGATATTAACAAACTCGCCACACATACATACACACACAAATACACATGCACACACGTAAATCCAAAAACATCCAGAAATATCTAGATCCTGGAGAATTTAGATGTCATTGATGAACCAGTCAAAATAGATCCAAAAAGGGTTTTTTAAAAAACCCTCTTTTTTAAGAATAAAAACATTTCATTAGGGGTCTAAGGGAGTACTGATGCCAAGTATGTAGACAAAACGGTTGGGCCAAGACCATTGGAACACTAACACATAGACAAACACACAAGCACACGCAAATATAAAAAAAGATAGAACCCTTCGCCATCTTAGATGGTTACGGTTGTACGATAACTATTTTGATTTTTCGACATTTCTTAAAGTTATAAAATGCTTAATTTTCTGTAATGTTAATTCATTTTTAATCAAATACTCGAAATTAATAGGTGATATTTTTATCCAACTAAACTTCTTTTTTCTAGACAGCAAATACACACCACAAGACAATAGCATAAATAGGAGGGGTTACCCCAAAAGTTCGAGGAACCTAACAACCACGCGAAATGAATAAGCAGTACTGTTTATGAGTTCCAAGTGGCGACTTCGAAGGAAACGGTGAAAAGTTGATGTTAGAGTGAATAATCTTTTTCTAGATCAAATTCTCAAAACTTTTCAGTGGCACATTTTTTTTCAATTTATAGACGGACTCTGTCAGCACCATTTACAAACCACGCCCTGACGCCTTATGAATATGTTCTCCGATCATTACAAGGCAACATTTCAACTTATACATTTTTACTTCGAACCCATGACATGCACAATAATTGAGATAAGCTAATTGAAAAGAAACGTTATTTATCAGCCTTTTTCTGCTTCGTTATTGTACATAAGCCTTCCCCAAATGAGACCTAGAGATAATGGTTCTTATTCTGTCACGCCAGCCCATGACGTGCTGACATGGGGAAGAGATGGATACATGTATTTCCAAAGGGTATTAGAATGAAGTGAATGAGAACTGTCTTAGTCGGATTTTGAACTCGGATTGCCGAACCCATTCCTCATGCCGTTAATCGCTTGATCGCCTCGTATCTACTATGCTATTTGATCTTCTGAACAAATAGCGTTTCCGTTCTTCCGACCTGAGAGGCACAATCTGAGAGATCAAAGAACAAATGGTCGAAAACATGTTTACGCTGATCATTCATTTATATAACAGAACGGAACTGACCAATTAGTTGTATGCTCTGCTGACCAGACGTTGGCATGAGTCCTGCACTTCGGATTGCAATCAATAGCCGACAAAATCGCCTCTACCTTTCGTCCATTCTTTGCAGGCCACCCGAGAAGCGGACGGTTCGTGTTAATCAATCGTTTATTTCAGCCCGTAAGGAGGGAGAACGTATGGGGAAGAAGCATTAATTAATTTAGCGCGATTGGATGTTTCGCTCCAACGAGAAAAGAGATACCACACCGTTGGATTATGGGGCTGAACGCAAGTTTCTATAACAGACCGCCCATTCGCAGATATGAATGGCAAATTACCAATACGCACTGGCTTCTATGTAATCGTTATCTTGGGTGCCTACCAAAGCGTGATAGTTTGTTTTGAAGACCTTTTGACCCAGTGTAATGAGTTCGATCCTTATTGGGAACCGAACTGATGTGGCCTTTTGTCAGACTAAGCTAAGCTTAGTGAATGACCACTTTTAAGCAGCTTGCTATGAGTTATTGGTTAGCAAGCTAGCCCGCAAACAGTTACTACTGTGGTGAGTTTGATTTTCGCTAGCTGACCCACATATGACTGTCCCATACTAAACTCGACCCGAGAAATATTGGGCACCTTTCACAGAGCCGTGGTTAGCAAGCTTACCTTGCTAATTAATTCACTAATGCAGTGAGATCGATCCTAACTAGTTGCCGACTGCTTTGCTGGTTTTATGCTAGACTAAACTTAACCATACACATAAGTGATATCACAATATAAGATATAATTTCACAAGTAGTCGAAAGAAAGTGAGGGCTATAGGTCGTAAAGTTTGTTAGATCTAAATATAATGTTGACAAGCCTACCTGCTGCACAGTCAAACTCCACTCCGACTAAAGATGATTACTGTCACTTTTGCATTGTATATATTATTTGAATAAATTATAAATGTATTTATTTATTAAGTGTGATGCCATAAAATGAATTTTGTAGATATCTAAGATGAAATTTGGCAAATGCGTAAGACTTGTCAGTTTGGCTCAGTCGGTAAGAGAGCCGGCTGCCACTCACTTAGTCGTGTTTTCTAATATACATCTTTGTAGATATGTAAGACTTAGCAATTTTGCTCAGTCGGCAAGTGACACGAGAACTAATCAGTTGTTTTTTTATTTTAGGGGGGATTCTAATGTTTACATCCCTTAATTTGGCGAAGTTAGAGTCAACTCCAGTCTTGGAGTTGATTTTGATGAAATGAAATTTGGAGTAAAGATGAGTCTGCCCAGTGCCTTAGGTAGTAGCATATTTCCTAGAGTTCATACGCAAGGAAATTAATCGAATGTTGGTTTTCTAGGCAGGCACCCCCCACCCACCATTTATCTTCCAACCCACATTCGAACCTGATGTCAGACCATGCTGAGATTACTAAAACAAATCCCCCACCTTAAAGCTTATAACCCAAAGGCTATTTTTGTAAATCCATTTTCTTAATGTTTTGTCTTCAAATATCAAAACAGTTGTTATCGTAGATTTCACGAGTGAATGGTGATTTTCAAATTACCTGTTGTATGATTTCTCATTATTTGCAAAATGATGAAATAAATTGATGTGTTCCTTTTTCATCACATGTGAAAAATCAAACATGTGCTTAAAGAGACATGTGTCTCAAATAACTAGAGAAGTTTGACCATCTTCCATTGAACAACTAAAAGATGTAGTCCCTTCGCAAGCAGTTGGACAAATAAAAAAGTTAGATTATGCAAATAAAAACGGAAGAAGACAATCATTTTTTACGTAGTGTTAAAGTGGGCTTCCTCATTCTTTTCACTTGTTCGACATTTAGCAAGCAAGGCTCTTTTTTTCATTTACTACGTTCTTACCAGCTCAAACGACCAATAAGTACAGTCTTCCCCGCTATCAGAGAGTAAAGTGTATCCATTTTCAGCGGTCTCGACAAAAATCTCGAACTAGTACACCCGATCCAATTACTGAATAACTACGACGTACGCTAATTCGCAGATCCTACGAAAAATTCATTTTTGATATCGTGATACTACAGATTTTTCTACGTCAATTGTCAACTTTAAGCAAGTAAAGCTTGAACACTACTTTTTAAACAAAAAGTATATTGTCAAATCTTTATTTTCAAGATGAAACAAGTGTACACTTTGTGTTTGTTATACATACATTTATTTTATTTTCACAGATTACAGGTGTCTATATTGCAATTTGTCACCAAATACAATAGGTGTTGCAAATATATTGTCATTAACGTCATTTTTTTTTGAAAGAGAGAGAGAGAGAAATAAAGTGAGTAGACTTCTTATAGTAAACATTAGGCGGTAGAATTTTAAAACAAAAAGTAGGTGTTTTTACAAATTTAACAAAAATTATACAAAAAGTGGAGTTTAGGAAGCAAAAAGATACTCTGATCTGGACTGAATTGATAATCTCTTTCTTTTCCTTTCCTTGCTTTCCATTGAAGGGATTCCTCTTAACAACGATGGTTTTGAAAGTATAAAACTATTTAGTTAAAAATTAAAGTCTCATCGAAAAGAAAAAGAAATCAAGCAAGGAATTACTCAAGAGCAGCAGAACAAACTCAACCATAAAGAACAAGAAAAATCTCATTTGTCTTAAAAAGAAGAGTATACAACCAATGCATCCTCTCGATAATCACCCCAGAGCTGAAACGTTGAAGCTAACCAAGCGACTGACATACAAACTGAGAAGCATGCAACGTGCACATGGAAAGATCACAAGACGGCACAATATATCAGGGGAAAAACAGGAGTCTGAGACATCATAGAATCCAGTAGACAACTCGAAGACAGTGGGTTGGTCATGTTGCGAGAATGGCAGACAACCAATGGATATCACGACACACAACATGAATCCTCAGAAATCACACGCGAAACCGAGGCCTGCAAAATACAAGCTGGGGAGATGAACTAGACAAGTTCGGAAAATATTGGCTCTGCGATGCCTATGATAGACAGATATAGTGAGTCCCAGGGAAGGTTCATGTCCAATCGGATGATGATGATGATGATGATGATGATCATGATGATGATCATGATCATGATGATCATGATGATGATAAAAACACATGGTGGTACGATGGGAAATCTGCGAAAATCAGTGAGTCAGAGTTGAAAGGAAGATTACAACTTAAATATTCAACAGGAATAGTTAGTTTTACAAAAATGAATAATTCTATCACCCTTTTAAACTTTCACTCAAGTATGAGCAGTGATATAATGTTGTTAGCAGACAGGGAAGAAATTATGTAGTCAGTTCCGCTCTCTGGTACACTATCAAGCCCTCTTTTTTTTAGAATTACGCATACCACTGACAACGACCACCCAACCCCGAGAAAATTTTTTGGCGTAAATTGCTTCTAATCTAATTAGCCGTCCAGAACAAATCTTCATACATACATACGTACATACGAATATTCATGAATGCGTTATATCATTTGAAACTCTATTTGAAATGACTTCCAGTTGTTACACGGAAAATGAGACACTCGGTCGAGACAGCGTGAATAGAAATAAACAAATATTTACGCTGTCTTGGCTGAAATATCCATTTCTCAATAACATAATTGTCGGCGTAAGAAACAAAGCAGTGCATACATAAATGGTGAGGATGAACGAGGTGGGAAGGACGGGTATTAAGCGTATTTTTGTTTCTTTGCTTTCCCTTATTGCTGTTTAGCTCAATAGTGAGAGTGACGCTGCGTTAAAGGAGCGACCAAATCGGATGCAGGTTCAATTCTTGCATCAGCCCAATTTTTCTTTTATGGTTTATTTTATTAATGCTATCTAGGCCGAATGATTCGTTTGCGTATCAACGGTAAGTCATTTCAAATAGAGTTTCAAATAATATAACGCATTTATAAATATTCTGTCAAACTATATATCCATTTCTCAATAACATACGAATATATGTATATATATATATATATATATATATATATGTTGCCAACCATCTTTGATTCAATTAAAGAAAGAAAGATGGTGGTAGAATTTAATGTACCGCCCTTTTGATGTGACAGTCTTGCGAAGAAGTAATAATGACGGAACAATTAGATAAATGTCAAGGTACACATTAGTATATTGCAGTCGGCCCCTGAAAGGTTCTTCGAAAAGTTCAGTTGATACTTATTTCTGATGACAACAGCCCGCATATTCATCTCACTAATTCTAAAATGACAGTTTTGCATACTATTTTTGTACTGGATATTTCTCAATGAAATCATATGTAATATATTTCAATGGCAGATCTGCAATTAATTTTTTCTTCTTTTCCTTCTTTTTCTTTTTCTTCATCTTCTTCCCTTGTTCTTGTTCTTGTGCTTGTTCTTGCTGCTGTTGTTGTTGTTGTTGTTGTTGTTGTTGTTCTTCTTCTTCTTCTTCTTCTTCTTCTTCTTCTTCTTCTTCTTCTTCTTCTTCTTCTTCTTCTGTACATGTATTTGTGAAAGTTTGTGACAATGTTTGCCTTCTACTTCGAGCTGGCCCGAACTCTTCATAGCCTGCTTTGGGATGATCTTCCGAAACTCCGACTGACAAAATAAAGGAATCAAAATAGACGGCAAATTCATAAGTAACAGATTTGCTGAGGGCCCTCATGATCTCCGAAGAGTGCTGGACGAAGTGAATGAAGAAAGTATGAAGTAGGCCTTCAAATTGTCTTCAATAAAACAAATATCACGTACAACATACACATCATCATCATCATCGTCAGTCTTTCAACATCCGTCGTTACACATAGACCTTCCCCAGAATTCGCCACACTTCTCTATTATGGGCGTCGCGGAGCCAGTACTTTCTGAATTCGTCTAGCTTGTCACTCCATCTAATATTCTGCCGGCTTCGATTGCGCATGTGATCTCGGGGGATCCATGTCATGAGTCACAATGTCCATCGGTTGTCTGCCATTGTTGCAACATGGCCAGCCCCCTGCCATTTGAGATTTTTATTGGATTCTATGATGTCCCTGACTCTTGTCTTTTCCTGGATGTACTGTGCTATCTTGTCTTTCCATGTGAGGCCCAGCATAATTCTTTCACCTGCACGTTGCATAGTTCTCAATTTGCGGATCTATCTCTTGTTTCAGCTCCGTAAGTGACTATTGGGAGGATGCATTGGTTATACACCCTTTTTTTAGTACTAATGGGATCTTCTTATACTCGAAGGTTGAGCTTTCTCTGCAAAAAGCTTGCCACTCTAGTGTGATTCTTCGCTTGATTTCTTCTTCTTCTGAGGGTCTCATGTCCTAGGTAGATGTAGTGATCTACTTTTTCCAGTTCTATGTCCTCGATTTTGATCTTAGTGTTTTTATCCCCGATGTTGATACGACAAAAGCACAATGATCAGAATAGAAAGCAGGGAGCTGAAGAAAGTAGACCACTACACGTACCTAGAACAATTAATCTCTTACACTGAGTTGACAAGCTTTCAGAGGAGTCAGCTAAACCTTCAAGAACAAGGAAATTCAATTAATTAATCCAAAAAAAGAGGGTATACAGTCGCCAATAGTCACCTCTGGAGCTGGAACATGGAACCTTATGGAAAGATTGACCCTCAAACTGAGAACCAGGCAACGTGCACATGAGAGAATCATATTCAACATCACATAGAGAGATCAAAAGATAGCGCAGGATATTAGAGAAAAGACATCAGGGATATCATAGAAATCATTAGAAAATGAAAATGGCAATGGGCTGGCCATGTCACAAGAATGTCAAACAACCGCTGGACATCTCCACTCACAACGTAGATCCCCAGAGATCATATGCGAAATTGCAGCTGGCAAAATATGAGATGGCATGACGAACTAGACAAGTTCAGAAAGTATAGGCTCCGAGACGCCCATGATAGAGAGGTCTGGCGAATCTTGGGGAAGATCAACGTCCAACGACGGACGCTGATTGGTCGACAAGGAAGACCTCTGCAGTATCCGGGAGGAGAGTGTGATAAACATCCAGGTTGATTTATCACATTTTAAGAGGTTTTGAAGAATGGTTCTATTCACAGCATGACTATTATACTGAATTTGGTCCCAGTTCATGTTTCAAATTGAGAAACACAAATCTTTTACGACACGTATTCTGTTCACATTTATTCTTTGACGCTATTTTTCGTAAGGTTTCTCGTAGGAGTCAAATCAAAATTATGGAAAAGAATATAAACATTTAAATTAATTTCCACTCAAATTGATATACCTATTTCAATAGTGCTAAGAAAAACATTTCAAAAATATTTTCCTTTTATTGAGTTTTTTACGATTTCAACATTCAGTATTGATTTTTGCTCAATTCACAAGACATTTTTTATGATGATTCTGCTTTTTCCCGTACATAAAAAAATAACAGAGGATTAGCCGTTCAGATTTATCTCTCTATTATTTATTTCTATCTATCGATTCACTGTTTACTTTAGCGTGTAATAGACTTTTTTTTAAAGATTGTTATTTTTTTCTTGTATAGGAAATAATTAACAAATATAAAAAAACAAAACAGTACATTTTCAATTTGGTGTGCAGACTTAGTTTTCACTAAAGCCGATAATAATCATCTAATTTCTCCATCTACCAACCCTAATCGAGGAGAGAAAGAAAAATGAGTGGCTGAAAGAAAGGAAAAAAGAAAGAAAGAAAGAAAATAAAGACTTTTCAAAAGATTTTTTTTTTTACGTTACTTTATATTCTGACGATACTACTTTTAGTAATTTTTTTCAACAAATTATTCATTTTTTTCCAAAGCACATAATATGGGAATGGATACTTTGGTTTCTTTTTACAATGTATCTATGCTTCATTGATAAATCTGACTTCAAAACATGAAGTTAGACGATTGGTGGTTTTGTAGATTACATTAAGGGAACATTTTTCATGAATCAAGACCGAAGAGATTTCCTAAAGGAATTTTTTCACTTTTGGAGGTCATAGTCGAGTGGAAGATTTTTTTCACTTTTAGAGATCAAAATCGAGGGTTTTTGTTTTTTTTTCAATATTAGAGGTCAAAATAGGAGGGGATACTTTTTTTCACCATTAAACGTCAAAATCAATGGGGACTTTTCCACTTTTAGGGGTCAAAATCGAAGGGAACGTTCTTTTTTCACTTTTTGGAGTCAAAATCGAGGGGAAATTTTCTTTTCACCATCATGGGTTGGAATCAAGGGGTAACTTTTTTTCACTTTCAGGGATCAAATTCGATAGAGAACGTTTTATAATCCTAGATTTTTTTTTCTATTTCAGGGTTTAAAGTCGATGGACCCCAAGTTTGTGTTTTCATTGAAAAACGCCATAATGTCAATCTAGAATTCTTATTCTGTCAGCATTTATTCTTTGAAAGATTTTTCCGACATGATTTCATATTCAGATGACACTATTTTTTGTGAGTTTTCTTTTCTTTTATAAGTGTCAGGTATCAAAATCATAATCTTAGCTCTCTTTTTTTCGCTTTTAGTTGTTAAAATTACAGGGGTTTTTTTCATTTTATTTTTATTGCTCATAATACAGCTAGAGCTCATTTTATGAATTTGCTTGACAATTTCACAATAATTTTTTATTTTTTTCTATACAGCAAAAACAACAGAGGATTTGCTTTTCATATTCATACATCTATCTATTCGCCTACTCTGTTTACTTTAGCGTGTTCATTAAGGGAATAATTTCAGCTGTTTATGTTTCTAATGTATACATTTTACATCGCTGTCACAAAATTATGTGAGCTATTTCAGTTTTTTGTTTTCATTTTCTACACGTGAAGTAACAATTTAACAGACTCCATATTCTGACGCTATTATTTCTAAGTAAGCTTTTTACATGTTGACCATTTTTCTTATCTCCAGAGATTGAAGGTTATGCACCGAGGGGATGTTTTTTGTTTTTTAAATTTTAGGGTTCAAGTTTACGAGATTTGTCTTCACTCTCAGGAATCAAAATCGACGAGGGATTTTTTTTTTACTTCAGGAATTAAAGTTATGGGAAGATATTTTTCAATTTTAGGGCCAAAGTTGAGGAGAATATTTTTATTCATTTATTGCGGTCAGAATTGAGAGGATTTTTTTTTCGCTTAAAGGTGTCAAAATCGGAGTGTGAACTTTTCTTAAATATATATATATATATATATATATATATATATATATATATATATATATATATATATATATATATATTAATGGTAGAAATTGAGGGTTTTTTTTTTCACTTTTGAGGATCGAAATAGTGAGTTAATATTTTCCTACAGATGTCAAAATCGGAGTGAGGAATTATTTTCCTTTTATCTTTTACGTGTCAAAATCGACTTCTTTTTTTTTCACTTTCAGAGGTCAATTGTTTTCGCTTGTAAGTTTCAAAACCATGTAAGAACTATTCCTCTCTTTCATCAGTCTAAAGCAAGAGGGAATGGTGTTGCAGTTATTTCCCACCACGCCCCAGGCACCATCGGGTATTATTTCTTTTATACTTATATTTGTTAAAGCGTGTGACCATGTTCCCCTTCTTCTCCCAAAACTCCGTGTCGCAGCCTGAGTTAATTATTCAAAGTACTCCTTAAATGTTCAGGATTGGAGCGTGTAAAAAATCAGGGGTAATAGCAACATTTTATTTTTATGGGTTTTTGATGAGGATTTATTTACTTCATGGTTATAATGCTGGGCTGGCCACCCAGTTTGTGTTTAAAATGGGAAGATGCAGTAATGTTATTTTACAGCACTTAATCCATTCGGCTAGGAATATTTTTTACATGACTTCATATTCAGTCGACACCATCTCGCTTTTTTTTTTCTTTTGTAGTTGTGAAATCATTAAATCAACTTTCATCTTTCGTTTTTAGATGTGGTGTTGTCAAAATAGAGGTGGGTTTTAGTCTACTCTTATGAGATAAAATCATGGGAAACATGTTCGTCACTTATAAGGGTCAAATCAAGACGGAATATAAACATTTAAACTAACTTCCACTAAATTTGATATCAAAATTTTACAGAGGTTTTTTTATTTTCCCCTACAGAAAGCTTAAGTAAAACCAGAAAATATGCAACTTAGTGTATAGACCTCGTTTGTGCTTCATTTGACATTGCTTCATAACGCTTATCTTACAGAATTCATTTTTGTGGCAATTCTTTGCAATAAGCACTTAAAACAAAATACATTTTTTTTGTTTTTCCCTAATGAATCATCATTAATTTTTTCATCCTGTGACCCAATTCAGTGTCGTTTTGGCCGTCATCTTGAGTACGTCAAGGGCGAAATAGCCTGACGTATCTTAGACTGGATACCAGCCATGAATATAGAGACCAGTCTGCTTCACTATATACCAATAACTGGAAGAAATGGATTCACTCTTTTTCCAAGGACATTAGCACGGAAAGGACACAAATTGTCTCAGACAGATCATCCGTGCATTTAACCGTTCGAACACTCAGCTCTTTGTGAACATACTCATCACAAATAAAAATATTCTTGTAAGATTGGCTTGAAAATTGATATACTACCAATGTCCCATAATAGTTGCTACATTTGCATAAATGTAGGTATAATTAATATAATGGGAGAGTATCCTTCGCGATAAAAATTTAATAGAACAGTGTGAGTTGGGAGATTTGGTATAATTTCTCTGGCAAGTTCTGAGATGAAAAAACGGAGGAGATATTTCAAAAGGCGACAAAAGGCCAAAAGGTTAGGGACGCAGATTTTCTCCAGCGAACGGCACATGCAGCCATTAACGGATTAATTTGCTGTGTGAAGCCCTTCAAGATTGACGTCTCACTTCAATTAAACTCAAATATCACAAAACGGA
>OY735212.1:28889967-29034967 GCA_963457665.1 Thysanoteuthis rhombus
TAGATTCAATCAAAGAAATCGAAACGGTTAATCAAATTTGTTATCTGGAAGAGTTGCCTAACTAATTAAATGGATAGCCTTAAAATTGACCATAAACAAACACAGACTTTGTGTTTGGTCAGATACTCGTGTGCAGTACTTTTTATATAAACGATGGTTTGTTTATAAGAAAAGTACTGCTTTTAATGTTAGACATTATCAATGTTATTGTCAATGTTTTTCTCCCTTCGGTTAAGGTATTTTTACGTTTTTTACTTCAGTCAATAGCCGTCGTAAGTACTAAACTGAAATCATGACTGTATTATAGTAGTCTTGATACGTAAACAGATATTTCCAAATTATCGTACTTTGGCATAAACTTGAAAATTAATACTGAATCTGACATTCATTTCTTTCAGAGGTTTTGATGAAATTAATGCGTGCAAATAATTGAGGTTGTCGGACTAATTTTCTGAAAAATCAGTTTTAATCGAATATTCGAAAAAATTAGATATTTTCGCAAGATTTGTTTTCGCTTACAATCCAAAATCCCTCTATTTCCGCTGAAAAGACTTCATTGGCCTGTCCGAGGGTGGTCCCTGGTCTGTGCAGATCTGCCCTTTGTGTGTGCACACCTTCCCAAGGGAACAACTAAACAGTTATTACACTCAACGTACTTAGTTGTGTGAGAAGAAATACATCAAAAAACGTTTTATTTCTATATTGACAAAGTGCATCAACTTTTTCCTAGGGCAACACACACACAAACACACACACACACACACACACACACACATATATATATATATATATATATATATATATATATATATATATACATATATATAAAACCAGAAAGAGTCATATCATTCTTGATTCTTTAATAATGGCTCTGGGTTAATAGACACAAGGTGTCATGACACTTCCGTTATATCTATTTTCTTTCTTTGTTTTTCAATTACGAAATCATTATTTCCTCCCTGACATGATCCCATAGAAACACTACCGTTGACTACAATATCTAAAACAGTGTTTCTGAACCCTGTGTCTTATCATCCATCCTGTTTCCCAAGAGAGTCTTTTTTTTTTCAACATCTCTTCATTTGATTTGTAAGTTTACGGCCAACGTCACTTGATATGTAAATTGGGACATGGGGTAAAAGTTTTCAGTTGCATTTCTATCATGGCAGTTGAGTTGCATATCTTCCATAAAAAACACATGATTGTATAATTTTCTTATTACCCTTCTTTTCATGATTTTGCTCTTTATTCCACAATATCATGATATTCAGATTTTTGTATCTTGTGTGATGATATACAATACTAGTTCTTAGTGGCGTGACATCATCAGAAGGTTGACACCATGATGACTGCCTTATATTGATGTACGTCGGTTGTCTACCATTCTAGCAAGATGACCAGCCCATTGCCATTTGAGTTTCCTGATGGAATCTATGATGTCTTGGACTCCTTCCCCTCCTAATATACTGGGCTGTCTTGTGATTTCTCGATGTGATGTTGAGTATGATTCTCTCATGTACACGTTGCATGGTTCTCAGTTTTAGAGTCAGTCTCTAGGTTCAGTTCCATGTTTCAGCTTAATAGGTGACTATCAGGAGGATGCAAGGGTTACATACCCTTCTTTTTAGGACTAAATAGATTTTCTAGTTTTTTGAAGGTTGAGCTTGCTCTACCAAAGTGATCCTCTGCTTGGTTTCTTCTTCTTGTGAGGATTCCATGGAGATTCGTTGTCCTACGTAGATGTAGTGGTCTACTTTCTCCAACTTCTATTTCTGATATGTTTGTTTTGCATGACCTTTGTTTTGCTCAAGTCCATACGAAGGCCAACTTTCTTCATTGAGTTCATCTAGCATTAGTTGGAGACCCTGAAGGTTGTCTGTAAAAAGGACGGTGTAGTCTGCAGATCTGAGGTTACTTGGGTATTTGTTGTCTATTCTGATTCCTTTGTTTTCTTATTTCAGGTTTCGGAAGATCATCTTGGGACAGACTGTGGAGAGTTTGGGTGAGCTGGTATCACCTTGTCAGCCTTTTTCAGAAAGGGCTCCGAATCTTTATGCATCATGATAACGGAACCACTGTGGTGGTATATATGTTTCAATACTCTGTCACGTACGGATTCTACACCTTGTAGAGTGATTGCATCAATGACCTTGGGAATATCAGAGTCGAGACCTTCTTGAAGTCTATAGATGCCACCATGGGTAGCATTTTGTATCCTGCTGCTTTCTCTTCAAGTTGATTTATCGAGTGGATATGGTCTATGACTGGGTTGCTTCTAGTAAAGACAGCTTGTGCCAGTGGTTTTTCTCGTTTAGCGTTTAGGTGATTCAGTTTGGGATAACTTTGGTGAAAAGTTTGCAGATGCAGTTTAGTAGGCTTATTGGCCGGTAGTTGTTGAGGTCTTTCGGGTTTCCTTTTTTGTATATCAGCATTACGATTGGGGTTTTCCCATTTTTCTGAGACTTTACTCTGTATAAGGATAAGTTGAATAGGATGGCTAGTTTCCTAGTGATGACCTTACCAGCTTTTTTGAATAGGTTGATGGTGATGTTATCTGGTGATATTATCTGGTCATGGGGCCTTTCCTTTCTTTCTTTTTTTTGAATTTATAAAACTAATACCAAGTCACATAGTTTTCAGTGACCATAATGAATAGGATTCATAAGAAGTTTTGTTTCTGCCAGTTGAAAAAGCATTCAAATTAAATTAAAATTCACGAAGAGACGAACAGATCTTGATCTAAAGGCCGCAAAATCAAACTAACATAATAGTTCGTTATGGTCAATGTGTTCGTTAAAATTGAAATTCATTATATCGAGTTTCGTCATAGTGAGGGTTCACTGATTGTTTTTTCCTGTTCACAATGTTCATCACTGTGCAGAAAACTGTTAATAATTGCACATTTTCATATTCTGTTGCAACAGTGGGCGGGAAATAGTGATTTTTGTGGGCGATGCTTATTCAATTTTCATGTAACCGCTCTTTAAATTCATGAACATGGATTATAGTTCGCAAGTTCAGCATTTTAGGAGAAGTAAATATCTAATCCTGGCTACTTCCAACAAGAAATCTTCGCAGAACCCAATAACTAATAGCAATTCAATGATGAACATACAGAAAAAAAAGAGTTCCCCTCACATTTTATGCAAAAAGGAAATTTTGTTTATCTTTTGAAGTATGTATACCCGGGGAACCAAAAGCTCGCCAAAACTGCCAACTCAACCAACTTTTTCACGCAAAATCGGTCTCGGAGAAGTGTCGAAAGTGCAGCTAGCCATTTTGTGGCTATTTTTATAGCTGGAAATAATTAGTGTTGTCCTCAAATAGACGGAAAATTGCTGAAAAAGGCCAAAATTGCTGAAAAAAAGTGATTCTGGAAGAGAGCAAGTTCTGGAGGAGGTGACATCTTGGGTTATCATCCTTGGTGACATCAGCCGCTACTGGTAAGTATTTGAACAAAACAAATTTTGCTTTTATGGCTTGGCTTTGAGAGTTAAAAACAGGAACTTTACGCAAAGTGAACCAAATCAGCACAAGGCATACATTTTGTATTTCCTGTAAATTATTGGAAATAATCAGCTAAAACTTTCACCAAAACACTGTCAACATGGATACCTTTAGTTTTTTTAAACCAGTCTGGATTACTGGGTGGCGATCTATGTATGGGTCCACGAACTGGCAGCACCGATGAAGGTAGAGGGTTTGTCCTCTACTTTGTGTCTTTAGTTGTCATAATCGACTGTTGACTGTAGACTTTATTCTAAGGGGCAAGCCATCATCGTTGAAAAACTTGAACTAGTTTGGGGCAGTACGCTCATATATTGTTTCATTTCCTTCCACCGCTTGAATTCTGTGAGCAACTTTTTCTGCTTTGAGGCCCAGATTGAAATAATACCTTAGAATTGACGGAGTCTCAATGTTTCTATCGGCTATTATAACATCAGGAACAGAAGATACAGCTGATGAGTATTGATAATGATAGTATATATATATATATATATATATATATATATATATATATATATAACAATCAGTAAAGTTCGTTTTTTGAAACAGCATCACTTTTTCTCAACGTATCTTCATCAATTTTTGTATATCCACTATCCGGGATCCAGAATATTTTAAACTGGTAGATGCTGAATTCAAATGCCTAATCACTGGAATATGCCTAATTCCAACAGCCGGGCAACGGAAGATGCTAAATTATGAGGCCAAAGCATTGAAAGGTGCTAAATTCCAACGCCTGGTCACTGCATATTGCTAAGTTCCGACACCCAGGGGCCGGTTGATGCTAACAATTTTTACATCCAGTTACAAGCATAGATGTTAAATTAGCACTCTTTAACATTATTTGTTCGATCATGTTTTCAAGTTAGCAGCTTATTTTTCCCTGGGCAACGCATTCCCTGCTAGTTACATAATAAGCACAAAAGTTTGTTTGCCATTTATCAATTATGGTAAAAAGGCCCTAATGCATCCTTGGATAAAGCATGTACTAAGAAAATCAGTGCCTGGGCTCCGTCCAGGGTAATATCTGATTTCCGTTCTTTTTTTGTCCCATGATAGTGGTTTTATCTCTCTCTCTCTCTCTCTCTCTCTCTCTCTATATATATATATATATATATATATATATATATATATATATATATATGTATACATATATATATTTATATATATATGTGTGTGTACATATATATATATATATATATACATATATATATATATATATATATATATATATATATATATATATATATATATATATATATATATATATATATATATATATATAAGCAAATGCAACAACCATTGTAGGAAAAGAGCATGCTTCAAAGAATACTTGGAGATGAGTGGAAAACTTTTTCTTTCTACCAACAAGAGAGTTATACTCAGTAAAAATGTCTCAGGTCCAATGGTCAGCTACCAGTAGACACTGAGAGTAGAGATGTCACAATACCTTGAAATTGTTCAACAATCACCAACACATCTCAAGAAATGCTATTAAATGTTTATCCTAGGTTCTCACTCGCTTGTGCATTGGAAGGTACTACACTCCAACTCCTGGGCACTTAAAGATGCTAAATTCCGACGCCCGGGTACTGGAAGATAATGAATTCCGGCGCCCAGGCACTGAAAGATAATAATCTCCAATACCTGGGCAATGGAAGATTCTAAATTCAAACATCCGGTCAAGGAAAGATCCAAAACTCCAACATGCAATTACATAAATATGTTGAACTAGCGGAGATTTCCGGTGTTGCCGGGGTAAAATAACTTCTCATACGCTCTGGGCTTGACCACTTAGACTCCAGCGTATTTAGAATTATTTATCATACATATTCATATATATATATATATATATATATATATATATATATATATATATATATATATGTGTGTGTGTGTGTGTGTGTGTGTGTATGTGTGTGTGTGTGTGTGTGTGTGTAATACACCTCTTAGGGTGCGTCACCTTAGTAGGTAGCCGTGTTTGTTTGTTTTTGGGGGTCGTTTTTGTTACATCGTTTTTATCTTTGTTTTTTTTGGGGGGGGTTGTTTTGTTAGCTGCCCAACGCTGACCCTATCAGGAATCCATGTACGCATCCTTAGAGCTGGATAGTGTGCCCGTTTCTTTTGTTTTTTGTTTTTTACCAAAAATCTTTCTAGTGAAGCTGTATGGATTTTCAATAAACTGTGCTCGTTTTCTCTCTTTAGTTTTTGCTTGTTGGCGTAGATTTTCTACCCTGTGGAGTCTATACAACTTATCCTGCAACTTGCTGGTCAAGTCTTTGATGCTGTCTTTCTTGGAAGATGTGCTGGTCTTAAACAGTTTTTGGGCGCCTTGATCTCACATGTCTGTCATCGAATCTCCCTTTCCATCCTGCTCAGATGCCGCAGAGGCTAAGGCTGAGGCTGAGGCTGATCTCTTTATTTCATTGGGCCAAATCGTTCCTTGGCTAGATTGTACGCTATTGCTGTCTATCAATGTGTCAATCTTCCTCTGAACTGGACCTGCTAAAGTAGTTTCCAACAATTAAGCCGTCATCAAATTGAACCCATGAGATGTCAGACAATCTGGGTTAATTAAACCTCTCTCCCCTCGGCAACTGCATTGGAGCAACTGAAAGGAACTTTACTCAGCCTGTTCTTTGGCACTAAGGCATGGAGAGATTTGCAGGGCATATCCTGGCTGAATTTGCCCTTCGTCTTACCGGACATAGTCACCGTAGCTCCACAACTGGATCTGCTCTGATGTATTTTGAGCTTTTTGGTATTTTTGTAGACTTTCCCACAATGACACCTTACCGTAATATCGTCTCTAGTTTTCCTATCCTGATCGTTGCCCCTCTGTCTGTCTTATTGAAACTCCCATCCCTCCATCCCCCCTCGAGAGAGACTCTGGAGGTGTTGCTCATTGTTTGTATTAGTAATTTATAAGGTGGTGCCCGTTTGCGAGTGCCGCCCACAAGATTGCTAGCCTAATCTTTCCTGGGGATCTACTGTCTTTTCAGTGTTACCGACCTTTCTCGGTTGCCACCCAGTCTTTCCTGGAATCCACTGCCAAACTAGAGGTCATATCTGTTACATACCTGGGTTGCGTTCTTTAGTTACCTTAGTAGATCAACTGTGTTTCCGTGTTAGTTCGTTTTTTGTTTTGTTTTGTTTTGATATAAATGTATATATATATATATATATATATATATATATATATATATATATATATATATATATATATATATATATATTGGAGATATAAATTGCCTTTAGATATGTAAATGAAGTAAGCTATGGAGTAAAGGTGTGTATAAGTGAAAATACTTTTGATTCACCCTTATACTATTTCACAGTGCAAACGCACACACCCACGATTCGGGATCAACGTGAATCCATGATACACAGGAGTATGAATCTGGTGATTTACAAGCAATGATTATATCGATAATTTAGTCACTGAAAAGATTCAAGTTATAACTTAATATGATTTACTGATGACGCAGATTCAGTTCCGTAAGTGGGTCCTCTTGCTATCATTTGAACATCACAGATGATTGCTCGCTATACCAGGAACCATTAAAGCCACAAATCACCGATCAATATAGCATTAGAACCACTTATATCATTAGCCAATATAATATTGATCATTTTGATAATTAATTGATGCATTTACGCTACACCATTTCTAAATAGTCAATAATTCTAATCTTTATAGCCTGAGTGCCAATACAAGGGTTAATGTATAGGAATGTGAACGTTAAGAACTGCATTTGAATCCCTTGAGTTGGTTGGCAAGAAGACCATAGCTGTACAAGGTACGATAATAGATATTGTTTTGATCTCTGTAATATCGCAACAAGACAATATCCATTGAATATCTGGTGAAAAAGAGTCTCAAAACAATGGCTCATCAGATTAGAACGCTGGCCATCGTTTATTGACGGGCGTTTCCAAGGTGAGTGAAACTACTGTAATTTTTAAGATTGTGAAAAATGGGACTCCCAAACTGTTGGTGTTGTACTATATTTATCCACAAAAGGCGAATAAAAACATATCATTTGACGAAAAATAATTATTCGCTGTATTAGGTTTTGTATCGGCAAAGTCCCCATTAGACTGGCTGTTAAATATCTGTATGTGCATGTGTGTGTGTGTGTGTGTGTGTGCTTATACATGTATATGTTAGAGCATCTCTGGTGGCGCAATGGTTACAATGCTGGTCATACAGATCAGTTTGCTAGTGCAGCGGGGTCTGACCTTGGCTGAGAGTCCAATTACCATGGCCTTATGTCGACTGTAGCATAATGGTTAAGAAGCTATCTCACGAAACCATTGCACGTCTGTAGAATTCGATCTTACTCGGGCTCCCTGTTCGTGTGGCCCTGTGTCAGACTAAGATACGCTTATTATATATTTACTTATGTTGGCTCCGTGACGCCCATGATAGAGAAGTGTGGCAAATCCTGGGGAAGGTCTATGTCCAACGACGGACGCTAAAAGACTGATGATGATGATGATGATGATGATACATGTGTGAGCTTTGCTAGCATGCGTGTGTCAATATGGCTAGATAATTGGAGCGCTACAAACTCACAACTGGCCAGGCTGACGACCAATTTCATGAATAGAAATGAACATAGATTGACAGTAATAATCTGATTGTAACAGATAGATAGATGGAAAAGAGACACATCTTTACAAACAGTTTAAAACATAAATATCTAAAGAGAAAGTGACAGATATATAGAAAAATAGATGAAAACAAAAGTAGAAACCTAGATACAAAGATTTAAATAGAGGTTTATAGAAAAGGGTGAGATAGATAGACAGATAGATAGAGGAATACTGGGATATATAGAAATGGACCGACTGGGCAAGAAAGATAGACGAATATATATGCAGAACAAAAATACCACACCCCAAGATAATCGAAAAATTTACTTCAATTACAAAAATAAAGCCATAAATGCTTAAATCCGTTAAGGGTTCACGAAATACAGGGTTTCTTCTATATGGTTAGCTTCTTCTAAAATTGAGGTTTGCAGGCATTAATTGGCTTTAATTAAGCTGCATCAGTAATTACATTAAGATTGCTTGCTAGTATCAGAAGTAATATTCAGCATAAATGCTTGACTTGACGTCTCACTTATAAGGAAGGCACGATTTTTGCGATGACAGTGGAACAATCAAAATGCTAGTAAAAATGGGCGTTTCTTTTACTAAATCATGGAACGTAATGGATACTACTAACACTGTTATTACCTACTCACTGGTGACAACACTGTATTTCAATAGGCAGGCCACACATAGAGAGAGAGGGGGTTACAGACAGATGAAGAGAAGGATTTAAATGAAAAACATCAAATCATGTTCTCGTAATTTTGAATACGTGTTTAATATCATGAGAAATTAGTCGAAAATGTATGTCCATCAACAGGACTAGCTGTAAATTTGCTTGTAACCTATACTAAACTCAGAAAATATTCACAAAATAGAAAAGTCTTGTCCAATTTGTCAACTACAATTATGGCAGAAATTTGATATTCTGGCTGGAAAACGCAGTCATTCACGAGGCTGAAGTCACCAGGGAATGGATCGAACACAAGGGCATCTTAGTTATGGACAGGCTGCGAACTCTCCAGATTGTAATCCAATGGGACATCCTTTCAATATGTCTTTGGGAAAGGAGAGCAGTATGAAAAGAAGAACAATTTAATCTCTTGTATTGCTGGCATGAAATTCTGCTTGAAATCTTGGAAAATATTGTCCCCAATGCAAAACAGTTGTATTCAGGCTTTGAAATCAACAGGAAGCCTGGTACTAATAATTTATCGCGCCGCTCATTTTTAATTAAAAATCATTTTCGTGATGTCTTATACTTATTTCCGTCGTCGAAACATGTGGTCGTCTGAAATTTGCTTATAACTATGCACTGAAAGCACCAAGCTAAAAATTTTGTTTTGAAATCGAATTCCCCATCCATTTTTTTTCATATATATGGAAGTGAAATTTACAAACTATTTTTGTGAGGTTTCATAATCTTTCCAACACTTTATGTGTCTGTTTTACACCTCCATCTCTCTCTCTCTCTCTCTCTCTCTCTCCATTTTTCTTCTTCCTCTAGTATTTTTCCTTTTCTCCGACCTTCTTCCACTCATTGCTAGCTTCTTCTTTCCAGTTTCTTCATTCCCTTCTACCTCCAATTCTATCTAACCACTTCTCCTTATTCTCTTTCAATCTCACTCTGTCTTCCATTATCAAAGTCTCTTTCTTTTTCTCATTTATCTCTCTCTATCTCTATCTCTCCATCTAACTATCTATCTATCTATCTATCTATCTATCTATCTATCTCTTTGTCTTTCTCTCTCAATCCCATCTCTCTTTTCAAATTTCAAGATGGCAAGGCTTTTATCAAAAAGACATGTCTATGATCAACTGACAACATATTCCCGACGTTTTTCAGCAATCAAATGCTAGGGAAGTAAAAGATATTAATCGAGATAAAAGAATATTCTTTCTTCTTTTCTTCTCTCTCTCTCTCTCTCTCTCTCTCTCTCTCTCTCTCTCTCTCTCTCTGTGTGTCTCTCCTGCTATTGTCAGGTTACATAAACATCAATCTATCGATTTTATTTCCAAAACGCCCCGTCTGCCAAAAGCCGAATGGCGACTGCGTCCCATTCGAAAAATGCATTTTGAATCGAATACACCAATGTTTGCCAAAAGCAAACATCAATTCAATAGGAATATATTGTGGACATTACGGCTACAAAAGTAAACTAATCGTAGGAGGCATTGAGTATAAAGGAACTGTCCAAAGCCTACATATACTTTATGATATATCTCAGCGAACTTAATTGGCACTTAGGAGATCTGCAAACGCCATACTATTTATATTCGGTTTTAGACATGTTTCTCCTTTTTACTGTACTAAATCTTTTACATACACACACACACACACACACACACACATATAAATATATATACGTGCACGCACACACGCACACACATATATATGCATATATACATAACATAAAATGTTGTCATATATATATATACAAACATGCACAAATATATGTATATACATACGCACACACACGTACACATACACGCAAACACACATATATATATATATATATATATATATATATATATATATATATATATATATTTCCAGACATCAACAAATGTTTAGTAACATACATGAATAAAGCTAGACCGTATACACAGATATCGATTTATATATTCTTATAAAAGCATATTGTTGCAAATACGTCTGCGTTTAGATATTCAGACTATAAATTGCCTTCCCGTTCATGAAACAAAAAAAAACAACAAAAAAAAACGATGCACAGTGAATTTTCTATTGCGAAAATGAATGTATGCCTCGAGACGCCGACAGCGTTTCAAGCTGCTGTTTTATGTCGTTCTTTTCATAAGGAATCCTCAATGAACAGTCGCTCTTCTAAATCAATTGAATGAACGATCCGCCGAATGGCACAGGTATATTTTTAGGATGAATGTTTCAAGCGATCATCTGCTTCCTGCTAAGCGTGTATATTCACTACTGCATTTTTTTTCGTAAGTGAAGGAGTCATACAGCTTTTACCATCACCAGAATTACGGAAAATCTATCGATGGGCGTTTCTATAGAGGAATTGGTAGAGGCATTCGTATCACTTTCATCGTAATACTAGTTAATCCCCATGAAGAAAATTCACCTATCCATTTGAATTTCTATTTCAAGAAAAAGAAACTACTGAATTGGTTTCAGTGGAAGAGTCCATTGCATTAAATGGTAGATAGGTGTTATTTTCATCGGGAAAATTGTCACGAGTCCATACTCGCTGAGGGGAAACAGAAAAAAACACCATTTATTATATGTATAGATTTAGATCAATATTGTTATCTAATACAGGCAAAAAACAGTAAATCATTTTTTTTCGATAAGCCTTCAATAGTTTCACATTTTTGGAATAATTCAACCGAAATCTTTTGAAATATTTTTCATAGAAATAGAAAAAAATCTTGCATTACAACTTCCCCTTATCTTAATACTTAATACACATTTTTGCAACGACTCAACCGAAATCTTTCGTTGATACATTTTTGATAGAAATAGGGGGAAAAAACACTTACATTAAAACTTTCTCTTATCTTAATACTTATTTTCTTATTCTCATCGACTTATATAATAATGTATACATAATGAACAATGTGATTTTATGGATTCCCTGTCCGTAATCATTGACTCTTCCACTTATAGGTAATATGTTTGTGGATGAAAATATATCCCATCGACTATTTTAAGCAATGAAGTTTGTTTTTTTCTAGTTCCTTTTCTTTTTCGCTCGCTTTTTGAAACTTCACTAAATGCCACTTTTTCGTTTTTTACGAAAGAAAGTGAAAAGTGAAAATAGCGTGTAGCTTTTATTTTGCTACGAGCCATTATAGCGGAAGTGCACATCTCTCTTCTACACCCAATGCCCTGCACCACCCTCCACGACAATCTCCGATGTCTTAGCCTGATATACCATTTCAACCATCTAGGAGGGTCTGGGGACTGCTAAAAAAAACTGTCCCATGTAAATCAATGGTAATTATTTCTTGGCTTTACGCCCTCTAGAAATCACGAAAGGCAATCAGAGGGACGCTCTACTTACGAATTGCGGAGGAATTATTCTGTAATTACTACTTAATATAGCCGGAGTCATCTCTTTTGCAGAATCAGGTTATTATAGTTTAAGATTATCGCAATGAATGCGAACGCATACTCCACACAATTATTATCAAGATGCAAATTGGACTGGAAATTGCTTTATTTTCCTAATTAGAGTATTTTAACTGCTTTGCGCTAAGAAAAATCATAATATGCCGTTTTTCGCTATTTTCGGTAACAGATATGCAAACAAGTATACATACAGAAAACAGATCATCATAATGTACATAGGTATTGCTACTTGACTTAACAAGCTCCTGTGATATGTACTGTTAGTTCAAGTCACGTCAAAAGTTCCGTCTGTTTTCCGAAATTCTAGATTATACTTTGGAGCCGAAGGGAATGTTGGCCAAAAGCATTGTGATAAACCGAAATGAAAAAAGAGGAAGGAAGAAATCGATGGAGAAATTGTAAAAAAAGTATGGACAAGTGTGTTTTCATTTTGGAGGCATTATTCCCTCCACCCCCCCCCCCTCTCTCTCTCTCTCTCTCTCTCTCTCTCTGTCTTTCTTCTTTTTACATCTTTTTCTCTCTCCCCCTTTCTCCCACACTTACTCTCTTCCCTTTTTGTCTTTCACTTTCTCGATAATTTTTCTCCCTCTCTTTATCTCTATTCCTCCGTTTCTTTCCTCTTTTCTTTCCTTTTTTCTGTCTCTTTGTCACTCTATGTATGAGTGTGTGCATGTATACATATATGTTGTCCTCACTTTCAATTGAATTTGTCAATGTTTCCGTATAGATTCTCATTGGATACATCCCAGAAATAGAGACATTTCGTTCTACTTCATGTAAAGAGAAAAACATCAGTCTTGATTCTGCCTATGACAAGTAGCCGTGCACATTGGATAAGATGAAATACGACGTAAAATATATAACATGAAAATGTAAAGTATGACGTTATTAAAATGTCTTCCGAGAAATTATTTCTGAAGTACCATTGCCATATTTTTCCATTGAGACACAGACAGTCCCCGAGTTTCAAATAAGATTTGTTCCTAAGCCTGTCTTATTTGTTGATCGTTGGAACAGGTACTAACGGATTTTATTTAATATCAATAAGTCAAATGTTTGTCTTAGTATCTCACCATACAATGAACTTGTATGCAAAATTTTATGTTCATTTCTTTGTTTATATTTCTGATCGAATAGGCTTTACCTTCTTGTTATAACGTAACAATAGACGTTATGCCATCTCTAAAGATGTCATGTATAATCGCACATTAAAACAGCTAGTGATGAGTTGAGGTTTCAAAGCACCCAATATTAGGATACTTGGATTATTGAAAATGAATTTCCTAATACGATAACCTTAGTCTCCTTAGCGCCGATCCGTACATAAATGACCCTGTCGTTTTTGACGGGTATATTCTTGTACAGTAGATATTCTATCAATAGATTTCATCACAATCAACCTCACTTGCTGCTCGTTTAAATCATTGAGAAACCTTATTCGCTTTTCTTACGCTGAAGTAAGGCTAAATAGCATATAACGCTCATTTTAATCGTCTAATCAAATTATAAATAGCCTTTTCATTCTGATAATTAAACCACGTGTTGACTTATTATAAGTAGCGTTTGCGTTCGTTCAACTCAACTTTTCAATATAATGGATTTTATAGCGATCAGTTTTGATTCCGGCTTGTATTGGTGACACCATATCTTGTCACCGATGATGATGCAGTCCAAGAAAACCGTCACCTACAGTCTCGTTGTGTTTCAGCGGGCTCTGACAGACTTCGGTGGTCTTTCTGTTATTCTGTGACCGTGCATGGGACCTACTTGGCACAAACCTTGCAATATTGCAACGTTTCCAACATTATTACCGACGTATTGAAGCAGATATTCAACCCTGTACACAGTCCCCTGATCTTAATCTGCCGATTCGCGTGGATGACCTGAACGAGGTGCTCTCCAATTCGTAGGTTGACAGCTTCATGGAATATGGCTTGTCGCATATACGTGGCTGTCGCCTCTGTGGATAGGCATTACCCACCGTCTAACTGTGCTCGCATCCACTGTTTGGTCTCCATAAACATTTAGTAAGCGTCGATGAATGCCTATGGGTGTAATTTTTTCCACATGAAGGAATTCAAAGATGCACCTCTGCTTTGTATGCTCTTTAATGTTAGACATCATTTTACCAGATTTCTACCTGTAACAAAAAGATCAACATCAACATCCATCCTTGACGTTGTGGGCCAACACAATGAAATTGGAAGGATTACTTTTGGAGCAACCTTCATATTATTCAGTGATTGGCGAAGTTTAACCTTTGGGCCGTTGAAAATGGATCGTTTGATCAGGAATGATTTTCACTAAAGACCATATTGATTATAAAAGAATCGATAATTCTGTTCTCGTACTTATTTTTGAGTAAAAAGAAAGATGTCTGGAATTTCAGCAAAATGGATAAAAATGTACGGACCATAACAATATGAAATGCATGATTACAATTTATTTATTCAATTATTTGTCAAAACGGTTATAAAACGCAAGTGAACCATAACAATATCACATGTACTTCATTTATTTAATTATTTATTTACAATTTTATAATTTATCCGTGAAATATTACAGACTTTCCATGATTATTAATTCAGAAATATGTGAACCATTGTTTATATTGTTTCGAAATGGTCAAGAAATAATAAAATTATTTTTTTATGAGAATAAGTACAAAAAATGTTAGCTTCTTTTCAAAACAATATGGTGGTTAGCGAAAATGAGTCCCTTCTTTTTTGGTGGGGCACGTTCAGCGTCCTTCCGATTATTTTAAGTACTCACATTGTGCATGTGTGTGTGTGAGAGAGAGAGAGAGAGATACTTAGAGACAGAGACAGAAAGAGAGGGAGACAGACAGACAGAGTATATGTGCGTCTATGCGCGGCTAAAAGCCTGTTTTATAATAGCATGTGGAAATTATTGAGATTAAAGTGAAATATTTTGATGCATTACCAGTCCTGAAAATAAGTTGCAAAAGGCCGATTTAACGCAATATCTTTTTTTTTTATTTTCCTGTAAAAAGAAAAAAGCATCCCAGAATGCACTTCGTTCATCAAACGGCCATTACTGAAATGTCAAAATTATTTCCGTCAAAAAGGAAGCGCTAGCGATGCAATGGCCGAAAATGGATTAGAGAATAAGCATTAGACAATTGACTCTCTCACCCTTCCCTCCATCTCTCTGTCTTCCATGCTCTTACTCTTTTTGTTACCTCTACCTACCTACCTATCTATCTATCTATCTATCTATCTATCTCACTTTTTCCAATTTTTTGAATTTATCCCCCACAGCATGGCTTGCTGCCAAAAGACTGTCGATTCATTTACCTCTTGCCTTGCTCTTAAACTGTTCGGGTCCTTTTCGCTGTCTTAATACCCACCCTGCCGCCTTCAAGCTCTTCTCCAATTTCACTCTTTTCTACACTTTTTAACTATTACTGACATCCTTTCTAAATTATCCTAGCCCCTTGTTATTAAACCTCGTTTTTTTTCGTATCTCTCCTAAGTTTTGTCCTCTCTTTTCTTCTTCTTCTTCTTCTTCTTCTTCTTCTTCTTCTTCTTCTTCTTCTTCTTCTTCTGCTTCTCTCCCTCCCTTTTTCGTTTTCTCTCTTACTTGTACTCCCAACCTATCTCCCTCATTCGCTTATCTAGTCTTTCACATCTCTCTCTCTCTCTCTCTCTCTCTCTCTCTCTCCATTTCTATATACTGCCATATCTTCAATTCTTTAACGCACATACCTTTCTTTGAAACGACCACTTTTTCTCTCCCCCTCTCTCCCTCATTCTCTCTCGACCTTCCTCTCTCTCATTCCCCCTTCTCTTTCTCTCTCTCTCTCTCTCTCCCCCTCTCTCTCTCTCTGCATTCAACCTCAATTCTTGCTTAGTATTCTTCATTGTTTCCTCTCCTATGTTCCCATTACCAACCCTCTCCTTTCTATGTCTGTAAGTTCCACTCACCTACGTACTCATAGACATAATACGCAGACCCACACGTCGGTACCTGCGGATCATCGTAGCTGTGGTTGTAATATGAGACTGCAATTGCATACACAACTTTTTGCATGCGCACACATGCAGAGTGATCTTTCCATCTTGTCGGAACAGATCACGTCAGCAATTTGTTTATGACAGGAATAAAAAAGCAAAAGTCTTCTTGTTTTTTATTTTTTTATTTTTGTAAATATCCCTTATATGTTGCAATATTTCTGGCATTTTTTTAAAATGTTTTCTAATCATCTGCTTTTCTCAATCAAATTCTTCTTTGATTTTTTCTTCCAATCGTTCATTACTGTCAACGGCATTGTCAAATTTTTTCATCCAAGCCTGATATGAACTCTTGAGATATAAAAAGGTTTTGCTCATGGGTGCAATATGAACATAACAGAAATGTCTGTTCAAAATGGAAGTCAACACAAGGGCAATGAACGATTTTAGAATTAAATTTTTGGCAATAGAATAGTTACGATTTCACCGATCAGTATAAACGCTTTTGGAGAAACATCATAACCTGACCGAAATATCTCCAGCAAGCTAGGAGCACTTACTTTGAAAGTCAGCAATCAGAATTCAGCAATCATCTGGGTTCAAACACTAAACTAGGTACCTAATAAAAATACACATATATCAAGCAGGAAGCAGAACATTTTGTATGAATATATATATATATATATATATATATATATATATATATATATATATATATATATATATATATATATATATATATATATATATATATAACTATTGACATCTGTCTGTCAAAGCTAACAATATTTATTGCAGTTATTTTTCTGTCTGCCCAGGTAAGGTATTCTTGAAGAAGAGGGGGTCCATCGTTTTTTTGCTTACCATCGTGAAAAAAAAAACAACGGGGAAGGTAACTGGTGATTGGATAGAACGCATGGAGAATATGATTCATGCTCTTCCTAAGAGTATTAATGCGTATGCGATGTAAATAGTTTCAATTGGAATTCGAATTAGGTTCGTGATGATTAGCACGACGCAGTCGTTCTCAGAGATGACCACTGCAACGCAATCTACGAATTAATTGTAAAGGAAAACTGGAACTTGAAAGATCGTCAGGAGGAGATATTGATGGGGAAAAAAAGAAAAAAGATACTGCGTATGTCTTTACACTTGTCATTGTCTTAATGGTTAGACACCATCCATCAAAACCGGAACATTATAGAAATGTATTGAAATTCCATGAAATAATAACATCTAGATAAGTTTACTGAGCAAGTATTAAGATATCTACTCTACACGAATGATTACAATAAAGTTACTAAGTTCTGCATAGTCTGACACAAGATCACAAGTTGTTTACAGTACGTGATGTTTCAAGTGGTCATTGACCTAAGTACAGATCTGGCTCATCGCTGTTTAACTCTGGTAATCAAGCTTAACTTACTGTAGTACAAGGCTTTGAGTGTTTGATGCCCGATAAAGATTTGACATGTCACAGTTGTTACACAAGATCAACTTGACGAAGTATTCAAAATAGGTTTGTGTATAGCGAAGATATAACGTCCTGAACCAGATGTCCTTGAACCACTTGTTAAGCGTCTAGGATTTTATGGCCCATCCTCGATCAATTATTAACACTGGTCGATCTACTACAATTGAACAAAGTCTGTCTCCAATTGAATTCAAAATTGAACACACACAATATATATATATGTTTCGACCCCACCTTACGGTACAGTAAAGGATATCGAGTCTATAGCCACACTGTAGAGTTGTAAATCAACAAAACAGCTGTCTGTGGATGACACAATTGTTAATTATATGATATATAACCATATGATAAACTTTCATGCAATTTTTTTCCGTTTATTTGTTTGTTTGTTTGCGCACAAATGGGATGATCTCGTTGGTTGCTTTAGCTTCTTATTATGACATAGCAATAGCGATCACGTCATAGTAACGTTTGAAACTTTATGTCTGACCACGCATTTTAACAGCTTGAAGTAGGTATATATGTATATGTATATGAGGTAAAGATCGTGCATACCTTTAAGCTTTACTTGGTAAAATGGTCTCATTAATGCACATGTGCAGTACTTGGCGATGACGCTAAATTAGTAAAAATCTGATGGGATTAGGCGGAATCTCAACTTTTCTACATTCTCATCAAATGTCTTCGCTCAAGTGAAGGGTTTAGATCTCCTGTGACCAACCAACAAACCAATGTCTTTTCATGCTCAGAATTAACTTAATTTTGTATGGCAATGGGCAGGCCATGTTGCAAGAATGAAAGACAACCTATGGACATCACGTCTCACAACGAGGATCCCCAGAGATCACATAAGAAACCGAGGCCGACAGAACTCAAGATGGAGAGATGAATTAGACATATTCAGGAAATACTGGCTCTGCAATACCCATGCTAGAGAATTGTGGCGAATCTTGGGGAAGCTCTATGTCCAACGACTGAGGTTAAAAGACAGATGATGATGATGATGATACAAAGTCAAACGAAGAACATGTAGAGGAGAAAACACCAATCTTTAAAGAGGGAAAAAGTCGACCTGCCTCGAAAATCAGTATTCGAAATCCTGGATTTGCACCGAGACAAGAAAACCTACCGCTGGTATCGGTAGGAAATACATAACTGTACCAGCCACCAAGCGAGCGACGCGTCTATTCACTCTCAAATATCTGTGCTCTCATATTTATCAAATATCTACAATACAGAGTTTCAATTGTAAGCATATATTACTTTTAACGTAACCTTGTCATTTATATCCATTGAGAAGCAACGACCGAATGTAGACCGACTAACAAATAGACTCGAGCAGTACACTCTGCATGAAATCAGTACATTTATGGGATAATGGTATTTTAGTAAAACATATCAAATATAATATGATTATGAGAAAAATAATACTTGTATTGATATGGTGACTCAAACTTGGCTCACGTGTTGGAAAGCACTGTTTTAAATGTCATTGTGTATATCTGAATGCCCAGCGCAAATTTGCTTTTTTTTTTCTTCCGTTTTGCACCTTTTGTTACACGAAGTTACGCATAGAAAAAATCACTCTCTCATTTTGCACTCGTTGACTAATCTTTTCCCATTTCTGAGAAATATCTAGTGGCTCTTGCGAGGGAGCAAGTGACAGTAAGCCCAGTCAATGCTCCAACGCTCAACTCAGTATTCTGAATAATTCTAAAGGTAATGCTGTCGTCCAGGTGGTTTCAATTCTTTCTTCATTTCCAATATTTTTTTTAGGACTCTCTTGATCTTCTCCAAGCTCGCCAACATTGATGGTTGCAATAGTCACCTTTATATTCGGATTTTTTCTTTCAGTTCCATGGCAAGAGCGATATATTTTTCGGGATTTTCTCTTTCTTTTAATTTTATCCAGAGCTCTGCTCCAACAACAACACCCACAATCTTACAAATTCTTTCCTCTTTGTTTACAATGGCTGAATCTGGTCTTATGGCCTGAATGAGAAGGATTAAGTGATTTTCAAAGTGCTGTAGCAATTTACTCTTCCTATTCTCCATCACACTTTCTAGTTTTTGCATATACCATAGTTTGCAAGGTAAAATACCAATTGTTTGCATAATTCTTAATAGATCATCGTTCCAACCCAGTCATATAAGTTTTTGTGTTCTTACTGAGCTTATTTACTCCATTTACTTGATTGATTTACGCTTTGTGTCCGAACTGGCGATCTTTTCCCAATTGCTGTGTCTTTTATTGTCATAGTAATTGAATAACATAAAGTAAGACTCTTTGTCGAACACCCAGTGAACATCTATGATTTTTTTCAGTTCTCTGATAAGGTCAAGATACTTATTTAGCTTTTCACATATTTCCACTCTCACTTTGGGATCTGTCGGAACAGCAAATTCTATGTCCTGACGTATTTTGCTGATTTTTGTTTTTGTTTTTTCTTCACAACAGCTAGATCTGGACTTTTGTCCTGTATGGATGATCGGTTTGAATCTAAAAATTACAATTAGTATTATGTATTTTCTCCCTGGATGTCTGCTGGTCATCACTGGAGTGACGGCATGTCTCCTCAAGTCTCAAGTCCTTCACTCAGCATTTCTGGAATCCTCTGCAATGGTATGTTTGGCACTCTCTTACAAAATGGCTTGTAGTCATCGCCGAAGGCTGAGGGACAGTAAATCACCTCGGGTCTCCAGCCCTACTCTCACCATTATAGTTTGTGTCGTATCAGCCCCCCCACCATTCACTTGAACATGATGTCTTCATTCTAGCAGGTGGTCGTGATTACCATATTTCCAGCGCTCTCCTCAGAGGTAGCACTGCTGAGGTTTGCATAGTCTGAATCCTTCCTCTGGTCTCTAGTGTATGTAGCACAGTTCCCAGTGCACCTATTATTATTATTATTATTATTATTATTATTATTATTATTATTATTATTATTATTATTATTGGTACTATCCTGACCCTCATTCTGACCCTTTTTTAATCCCTGGGTCAAGACCCCGTATTTTTCTAGCTTTCCACCCTCTTTTATATTCACTCTGTGATACGTAGGCACAGCCACAACTATCATTTGGCGAGTTCTCTTCCTGTTGTCCACAACTACTAGGTCCGTTATTCTTCTCTACCTGGTCGAATCCCAGTCGTTTGCATAGTTCAAAGTAAATAACAGTTGCTACATTATCGTTTCTGTTCTTTATAGCACTTTCCTCAGTATCCGTACGGTTCCTAACAGTGCTGTGGTCTGTACTGTCTCAATCCTTCCTTATATCCCGAGCCCCTCTAGTCTCACCCTCAGTGACTTTGCAACAGTCCTTAGTGCTCCTATTATTACTGGTACTACCCTGAAATTCATGTCCTACATCTTCTTCAGTTCTCTTGCTAGGTCTTAGTATTTTTCCAGTTTTCCAATCTCCTTCCTCTTTACTCTATGGTCCGGAGGCACAGACACGTCTATTATTTGGTAGGCTTTCCTCTTCTTGTCTACGATTACCAAGTATAGTCTTCTTAGCTGGATGAGGTGATCGGTTTTAGATGTCAAAGTCCCAGAGTAATTTGGGGTCTCCATTACCCAAGGCTGTCTCTGGTTTGTGCTGGTACCACTTTTCCGTACGGGTAAATCCCATTCGTTTACCCAGTTCCCAGTGTATCACCGTTACTACTCTATTGTGTCTGTATCATCATCATCATCATCATCATCATCATCAATAATAATAATAATAATAATAATAATGTAATCACTGGCATAGCAAGCTTAAAAAATTAGACATCAACTTGACGTAGAGTATTTCACTAAAACTTCATTTATATATATTCTTTCATACAAGCCTAAAATATGTCAACATATTCAGTTATTAAAGTTTAGTATTGTCAGACACAAAATAAGAAATCATACTCTCCCAGAGGAAAACATTGTACATATCTTCAAAGTTTTCAATTAAGCCATAAGCCTTCTTGCAGCTCCCTTGAGAGTACGAATGAATATAATTTCATTATAAGATATTAAATGTTATCAAAGCATATAAAGTAGGAATCCAAGCCTGTATGAATATATATATATATATATATATATATATATATATATATATATATATATTGAGGGAGAGAGAGGGAGGGGGGAGAAAGAAGGGGAGGAGAGAGATTGATAATACATATATCAATATATATATATATGCATTATACATAACACTTTCTTGGGTCATAGTTCGTCCTAAAATGAAAAATATGTCCGGTAGTGGGGGAATCAGTTGCCTAGCAGCAGCATCTCCCCATCTTACTAAAAGGGGAGGATCGATGTTCGCTCTGACGCCTTCCTGACACTGAATTGAGCAATTTTGTTTTTGCCCGCATGTTTGCCCCCCGCCCCATATAAAACTTGACCTTGTTCCACATCAAGCCCTACTGTAGAGGTGAATAAATATCTGGAACAAATACTCTCCGAATGTACATGATCTGGATACTCGAATACCTCTTGATATTCAAAATCTGCAAACCAATGGTGGAATTCATAGCCAGCTGAAAAGTAGACTTAGCAGCTGCAAGAGAAAAAGCAGGGGTAATTATGAAGGGGGGAATTTTCCGTGGTCCTTTCTGCCCCCATTACTTTTTGTTTCATCCATGATACTACTGAAAAGAATATTGAAGAACAGCAAAAGGTACCAATTCTTTACAGCAAAGGGAAATGTCACCTACCTCATGTACGCATAAAACTATTGACAAAGAGTAGGGGAGGGCTCAAAGTTTTGTTCAACGAAGTGGAAGAACACAACGAGGATATTGGGATGGAGTTCGGAATAGAAAAACGCGCACTTATTGTACTAGCGAGAAAAAGAATTGACTTAACTGATAACAACAAAATTGGAACGTCAACTTCACAGGGTCGATATGAATACCCAGGGGTACCCAGATGTGACTCAGTAGAACAAAAAAATGAAAGAGAAAATGAAAAAGAGATACCTTACGAGAATTTAAAAAAATAACATTAGGGACTAAGCTAAACAACAAAAATTTGATGAATCAACACGCAGGCAGCTTCTGTAGGAAAATACGCAAATCAATCTCTTATATAGACAAAGTATGATCTTCAATCAATGGACAATCAATGACAATGCACAAGGCTCCACACCCCAGAGGTGACACAGATAGAACCAATGTGAAGAGGAAAAAAGGTGATAAAGAATTCGTCAGCATGGAATGCAATGTCCAAATGGCCGAAACGGGATCAGAAAAGTATGTGCATGCTAGCTTTGGATAAATTATGCAGAGCACTCGAAGCAATGTAACCAACAACAAAGCTGTAGAAGACGAGTGAATGTAGTCAACTAGCCCAGAACGAGTATGAACACAGATACGATGGAGTAGTAACAGTGATACACTGGAAACTGAGTAAACAAATGGGACTTAACCATACAGAAAAGTGGTACCAGCACAAACTGGAGATAGCCCTGGAGAATGGAAACCACAAATTACTTTGGAACTTTGACATCCAAACCGACCACCTCATCCAAGCGAGGAGACTGGACCTGGTGATCGTAGACAAGAAGAAAATACCGAAATGGTAGCGGAGGAGTGATGGGTGAGGGAGAGATGAGATGTGGACTGAAGACCTGAGAAGACTTACTGTCACTCAGCCTCAAGCGATGACCACCGGGCAACTGATAAGAAACTGTAAACCACAATATTGCTGTGGACTATGAGAGTATGGAGCGGAGGGCTGGAGACTTGAGGAGACTTGTTGTCACTCAACCTCCAGCGGTAACCACCAGGGTATTGAGTATTATAAGACCGACTGCGAACAGTTCAAAATCACTTCACCGCTGGTGAGTCCATTTGAGAACGCAGCAAATTTCTGTGAGTCAACTACAGAAAACTAGTCTGACAACCGAGCCAGTGAAAAGAGTCAAAATAACTTCTTTTTTTTTTTTTTTTTTTTTATTAATGTACCTGGCAATAATTTGTTTACCAAAGGAACATTCGAAGAGGGAAATTTTCGTCTTAGTTCATTCAAAAGAATAGAAAAACGAAATGAAAATCCAGTTCTGTACGATGGATAAGTAATTACGTTCACGTGCTTTTCTGGGAACCATTTACACGTAGTCATTTAGAATCAAATTTTTTTAAATTCCTCTGTATACGAAGGAATGTACATGTACCTGCCCTCATGCGTGTGCACACACATGTTCCCAATCCTCTATCTCTCGCTCTCACGCTCTCTCCACCTCTTTCTCTCTCAACCCTTTTCCCCCTTTCTCTCTCATATATATATATATATATATATATATATATATATATATATATCAACAGCAGCTTTTACAAGTCCACTGCTTGACAAAAGCCTTTCTCATCTCTCTCCATGACGAGCGTGATTGTTAATCTCTGCCATGTCCAACCCGAACATTTTTCCATCTCGTCTTTCTATCTTGTGAATGGTCTTTTCCTACAGCGTTTACTGTCCTACAGACACCAATCGGTTAGCCTTTTGCTTCATCTGCAGTCCCCTCGTCTCGCTATGTGCCATGCATATCTCTGTCTTTGTTGCTTTATTATTTGCACGATATCCTTTATCCTAGTCTTCTCTTAGATCCATGTTGATATTTTTCTATCGCAATGATTTATTCCTAACATTGTTCTCTCCATTGCCCTCTGTGTTATTTGCTTTCGAGTGATTGTGTGTAAGTCCTCAGGTTTCTGATCTTACATCATAGCTGGTATTATGAATATTGGTAGTTTGCTTTACACTATGTCTCTATTCTACCCAAATGATTTCCAGCAAGCAGTTATTCATTTCTGCAGTCTTTCTCTAACTTTATGTATCCCCTGAGTTCTTCTAAGGTTCTATTCTTATGGTCTTTTTGGGACTTTATCAATGAACATTACTTTTGCTGTCATTCTTTATAGTTAAAGATGAACAAAACAAAGACATACAAATAACGAACACACGTACACATATATACATATGATGAAATAAAGGATTCGCTGCACAAACACATGCAAATTTATGTTTCTTTTCTGTTTGGGTCTCTTCTGGTGAATGATTCGATTTATTTGGGTCCCTATTTCGGACGTTATCGGGGCGTCTATTTTTCTGGACGAACAACCTATCGCTTATTCTACTTATGTATTTTTCTTTCTCTTGTTTAGATGTTTGTCACTGTTCGTTTTATTTTCAATGGGGGAAGTGGGTTCGTGTCTGGTTCTTATGAATTACTTGGGATGTTACAGAAACTTTCTTATCTGAGTATTGTTGACCCATCAACTCTTTGAGGTATGTTTTCACTCAGGTAGTATTCCTAACTTTATCCCAAGTGTTAGGGTTCACGTTCACATCATCATCATCATCAGTCTTTTAATATCCGTCGTTGGACGAAGAGCTTCCCCAGGATTCGCCACAATTCTCTATCATGGGCATCGCAGAGCCAGTATTTGCTGAATCTGTCTAGTTCATCTCTCCATCTTGTATTTTGTCGGCCTCGGCTTCGCATGTGATCTCTGGGGATCCATGTTGTGAGACGGTTGTCTTTCATTCTTGCAACATGGCCTGCCCATTGTCATTTGAGTTTTTTAATAGTTTTCTATGATGTCACAGACACCCATTTTCATCCTTATGGTTATTTAAGTTTAATTCTTTTTATATTCTTGGTGGGTGTTTGCTTCTATATATCTAAGATAATTATAAGGTGATTATGTTGTTCTTAAAGTGGCTTGAGGTATGATAATAATGTTGATAGCAATGCTGCTACTATTATTGTGAATTATAACGAGAAGAATGAGATAACTATGGTGATTGATTTTTGTACACTTGTATGTCAGTGTTAAATTGTGTTTACAAATAGAAATTTGAGCTCATCCTAAAAAGCGGTCCAAATAAATCGTATCATTCGCCTGAAGGAGCCCAAGCAGGACAGAAATATTAACGTGTTTATATATTGAATCCTTTTATTTCATCATATTTTAAGATCCACTCTAACTTAACCCGATGTATCGAGCACTTTATGAAATAAACCTATCAACCATCAGAGGAGAGTGACACGTAGATGACTGCCTAAAAAATTCATACAGTTTCTTGGTAATTCTTTTTTGCTCTACTATTCTCCCATGACGTTAGCAGACGCGTGTGCTCTCTGAGTGCTTCCTAATTTTATTGTATAGTTGGGTTTTTTGAAGATTCTGAGTAAAGAAGTTTTCATGGTACCCATACTTATTTTTTCCGATTATTTCACATAGAACTGAAAAATTGAAAACTGAAGATGAATAGAATTGTTAGTATATGTAGGCTTATGCCATCAAGTTCAATAATATAGGAGAATCATGATGAATAATGAATAGTATCAGTATAAAAAGATCACCAAAATTTTAGATATCCTTGGAAGAGAGCAAGTTCTAGAATGGGGGTGAAACCATGTTATCGCTGCAGATGGCACCAGCCATAGGCAAGCCATAATGTATGCAAAGTAACGTTCCACTTTATTGATTTTTTTTATAGTTTTTCCTTTCTCTTCATCTAAGTTGTATCCGTTGAAACTAATCAGTCTACGGTCATTTGTAGACATTAGTAGTATTATACCATTAGATATAGATCGCATTCTTTATTTCTGATTCACTAATGACTCTAGACTGACTTGAATTAAAATGAAAGAAATACGAGTCAAAAAATGATAATGGTTGACAATACTTCCTGTAATTTGAAAACAATCAAGTATTGATACTACCAGTGTACGTAAAAACAGTAACTTCAAATATGGTGCCAATCGATCCGATGAAATAAAGTGTAAATCCATATGGCTTCATTTGATTTTCATTGACAGGCTTCCAAAAGTAAACGATTATTCAGTTTGTGACTTGCCTAGAGCTTTCCTTCCGTTCCACGCCGTTCACTTATCACCACTGACCGACGATCCAAGTATTTGCGATGAATGGCAACTAAAAATCAAGCTGAAAGAAACAATACTTGAAAATTATTATTATTAATAATAATAATAATAATAATAATAATAATAATAATAATAATAATAATAATAATAATAATAATAATAATACTTCATCGAATAAATAATAAATAGAAATTCAAGATAATATTGCTCTTGAAGTTCCACTGGTTATCAAATTGAAAATCTGTAAACTGACAGGTCAAAGTAAGAGTTTCAAATGACTGTGTTGACCATGTTACACTTGCAAACTATTGTTAGTGATCGAGGATCGTTTCAGATCCCAATGAAGTGTCAGGTTAATGAAATACGATAAACATGTTGATCATGGGTTTTTCACTATTGTGACTTAGCGCCAGACTAACTTGAGCTCAGCAAATATTTATAAACTAAATTAAGGAAAAAAATGAAAGTCGTCCTTAAATACAAAAAAAAATCATGAACGCCTTTTAGTTCAAGTCACAAGGGAGAAGTGTGCAATTTGATTGTCAAATTTGATGTTTTCTTGATTTTATTTGATATTTTTGTACGTTAAAAAATTTCCTTTTCTCTCACATTAATCAGATTAAAGATGTATTTTATCTTGTCTTTTTATACGATGACTTTTATTTTCTTGCCTTGCGCCCGATAAACTTTCATTTATAAATAATAAATGAACTTTTACATTTTGAGCAAAAACTCCAAGGATGATAATGTCTCTGAAAGCTTATCTCCCGGGCTTTAAAGACAACAACAGGCAGCTAGGACGCACCCTGATAGCGCATATCTCCGCCAACGCCATGTCGCTAAAAACTGAACAATCAGGTTATAGATCCCAGACTATGGCGTGTCAAAAGCTTGTAATGATTATTAATCGGACATCTCTTTGAACATTTGTTCAGTTTAGCATTTGATAATTTCCCTTGGGCTGGGTCATTTTGTCGTCACTTTCATGCGATAAGCCGAAAAATTGTCCTATTTTGCTGTGGTAACATTTGTATCGGTCCCCAAATTTAATCAATTATACCTTGGCCCATGTTCCATCCTTCCACAAAACTCTTCTGAAACCAATTGATGACGATTGGAAATATTATTATGACGAACAAAAAGCAAACAATCAGACTAAGAGACAGACAGGCATGAGTGAATACATGACTTATTTCCCATTTCGTGGGTGTCAAGAAGTATAAATTCACTGCATATGAAAGCTTTTTTTAAATTTCAAATTTTCTTTTGTATTACACGCATATTTGACTGAAATATTTTCTCAAATAAATACCTTGACATTTTTTACACACAATTTAACGGGAAAAAACTTTTTTCGTTACGTTTCGCTTTGTAAAAATATTCATGCACTGTGTTCAGTGGGGGGGGGGCATTACGTAGACACGCGTGTAGAAACGTGAATGAACGGGAATGTACCATGAAATCCTTTGATGTTTGAAAGTTTTTGTCCTGTCTAAAACATTACTCAGCTGCTACATTGTCCGCCGTTTTAGTTTTTCCTTCGAACTCATATTTATTGACGATCATGAGAATCTCGTTCAATGGTGTTGATATTTTTTTCTCGCATATTTTAATATAGTTTTGAATCTAGAGTCTTCTATTGCCTTTATTGCCTGGCGACAGAACTCACGCTTTTCGGGTGGGGTAGGGATGTTCGCACCCGTACAAATCGTCCACTTTCAATGTGTGCATTATTATTGAAATGATCTTTCATCAAATAATTACATTATCTTTTATTTTAATAAATCGATGTTCCCTAATCCTTGGAGATTATTTCGAAACAATTATGAAATAGATACTAGCACTATAGAAGATGTTGATACGAGCAGTTTCTAATACTATAAAAGAGATAACAGTCAACTACAACTATAAAACGATAGATATACACTGTTGAACATAATCATGTTCAAACGAAAAATATCCAATCATTTGATATTAACAAATAAATAGCCGACCTAGGGAAATGGTGCCTCGGGCCCCTTCAAAGTATACCCCTTGAGAATCATACACCTAATCCCTTTCCACTTTGCAGAGTCCTTTTTTTTGAGATCGTCGCCACCTACATTGTTCTGTTCTCCTTAATCTCGTCCTCGGTTTTAAAAATCTTTGTGAAAATTAGAGGTCACACGGAGGATAATCTGGTCTGTGAGGGGGCATACTGCCAGATCTGGGTGATGTAACGTTTTTCTAAAGAACCATGCACGTGATGTGAAGAATGGGTGGGTAAGTCACTATGAATGCGACAGTCACATAAGTTCAGCCTCATTATCAACTGAGAGTGCCTGTCCGTGCACGAGCAGTATGCTCCCCTCTGTTACATCAAGGCTGCACAACCAGATCTCGAGATATTTAAAATAGCTGGATACTCTCATATGTACACTGATTGTTATCCAACTAATCAAAATGCTGTGTAGTTCAACACTAAATGTGCCAAACTGAACCAAACAAAAATCTTGGCACTATTTGACATCTTATTTCTTCTTCTATTTGTGTGTATAAGCTGACATTTCCCTGACTAGTTTCAAATAGAGGCTTTATGATTGGCTGTCAAATAAGACCAGATTATTTGGGGCGCGAAAAAAACAACAGAATCTAATATAAATTATGTTCCACGAGAACTGGCACCAGCGGCCGCATCAATATTGATAAGTCTGTCCGTTTGATTGGTCTGTTTTTCTCACCATTTTGTTTGTTTATGAATTTTTCAAGCTATCTGACAATACGCCATTTTCTTCTTCTTCTTCAATGTTTTTCCTCTTCATACACATTTTTATCGACTGTTCGTTGGTCTCGCTTCCATCTGAGAAACAGTACGAAAATATCCAAACATCGTGATCAACGTGTTGAACATTGTTTATTCACGTCGAGAAGTTGCCTGGGGGTTTAGCGATGTAATGAAGTGTTACACAGAGCAGAAGTGTCTTCTATTTGGCTGGCCTCGCCCTGACACAAACGTACAGTTTGCAGTGAGAAAAGGGCTGCAAACTCTGATTGTATTTTATAAACGGACGGATCAGAGATTGCTTTGCTTTTATACAAGTCAAGTTAACAGTCATGTGTCTGCAAATATGGTCGACACTTAATATGAGAGTACATGTGGTTATATTAAATCCGTATATCATATTATGGCAGATAAATACTGCATTCATTATTTTGTAATTCAGGGACTATATTTACGTTATGCTACAGGTTCAAGTATTATTCAATACGTAGAGAATGATAATAAATGAACTTTCTTTGATTGCCACAATTAACCTTGTATGAATTAACCCCTGCTTGTCTCCTGCTCTTCAGTAGTGGAGTCTTTAAACAAAATATCCCGCTCTTCTTAATTTAAAAAAAAAATCTAATGGAAGGTGTGCATTCTTCTATTGTTCATTATAATACACAAAGGGGGGAATATTGGGTTATATATTCTATGGGTGGAAATCTCCATCATCACCTCTGTTGGTGTTTCCATATTTCGTACGTCTTGCATCTTATGTTTTATTTTCTATTCATCTTAGTTTGTACTGCGTCTGTATGGAGAGTAACCATCAATTTTATTTTTTTTCATATCTAGCACAATGGTGCCTAATCCCCTTGGGACCTCGCACTCTTATCCCGGCATTCCTTCCACTCATTCGAAATAATCGAATTACAAAGACAGTTAATCTACTTATGGTATAATCATTAAATCGATATCCAATCAGAGAAAGAATCTTACAGAGAGCAGACTTCAATGGCATCAAATGAGAAAAATATCTGAGGTTTTGAAAATCAAAGAACCTCGATATATATGTACACATGGATGCTGCAGGAATTGAACCTGCAACCGATAGGGTAGCCGCTTCGACGTAGCGTTGCTCCTCCTATTGAGCTGAACAGCAGTCGGTAATTCAAAGGCCAAAATAGCTGCTGCAACTCAAAATTCTTATTTTGTTTATTCACGGTCTATATCTACTCTAATTGTTTCTTCCAGCGCGAAAATCATGTTATTTAGATATGGATATGTGATTCGAAAGAATGAATTGATGCAACAAGCCTAGATTTTCAATGATATAAGCAGTGCTGTTGCCCTTACGCTTACGCTTACGCTTCAGCAATCCCTCCTTAAGCCTCACGTATCTCATTTCTATTTACTCAACCGATTGCGATATGTGAATTAGACTTAAAAGTGGCGTCTCTCACTTTACCTTGTGCTATTTTACCCGTATCCGAGAGAGAGAGATGGGATCATGCCTTCCCCAAGATGATTAATGCGAAATGAACACAAATTGTACCATAGCTTGAACTCTGCTCTCCGAGTCCATTCCCCATGTTGCCACTCGCACCTGCTTTTTAACGATGGTACTGAGAAAATATTATGTACCTCATATATATATATATATATATATATATATATATATATATATATATATATATATATATGTGTGTGTGTGTGTGTGTGTGTATATATATATATATATATATATATACTGCATTTTGAATTCTTAGTTATTCACTGGTGTTCCTCTTCTGCTTAGGGCCTGCTAAGCACCTGTTGTACTTGTGTATTCTGCACTAGGACGAACTATCACTTGTGTGTAGAGAATCAATAACCCATTCGATACTCTTGAGGTCCGGTGTTAGGTTATGTTAATCTTAAATGCAGTGGCATGCCTCGTAAATGTGGGAGTTTTCAATTTCAATGCATTTTAGTATATGAAATTTGGAAGTCACTCCCAAATTCGGTAAAGAAAATAAGAAAAAAAAATTTAATTGGCAACACTGGATCCATAAATTATTAAAAAAGCACCTACATTCGCTCTAATGTTTTCCAATGGCGGTGGGGGTTAAAAATTGAGTCTGGGTAGAAGTCAGGATTTCAAATACTGATTTTCGAAGCAGAAAAGTCCGCCCAGTCGAATATCTAGTGAAACACAACCTTCAACCTATTTACCATTTGGATCTAAGTCAAACTAAATTAGGCTTGGTAAATATGTATTCTTCTGCAACTTGCAATCAAATATAAAGACCAATCAAAAATCGAGTTCCAATTCTTTGCTTTCTTCATTGTCATTTATCATTTTTGCGTTTAATCAAAAAAAACTGCTTCATTCCCTCTATTTTGGCAATGCCCCAACGAGATAGTTGTGTCCTACAGGACATTGCCTAGTGAATAGATGCGGGACATGACCTAATAAATAGGTACGCTGATCAAACTAATCTTGTTCCTCGTGAGTCAAGAATTCAATTCCTGGATCAGACAGTACAAAAATATTCACCCGTTCAACAGAGAGGTAAAATGGCGTTTTAAGGAAGAATTGACTGATTCAGAATATTTCCTAGGAAAATCATCGCAGATGGTAGGTATTGATACATGAACAAATATAGATAGATATAAGGACAATGAATAGTGCACAAACAGTGATTTGTTCAACATTTCTGGGAGGTTACTGGATGCAGTAAACATCTGAGGACGTCGAGAGGTGCATCGAGCGAAACGTTGTATTGAATTCAAGGAAAATTAGTTCGAATAAATCAATGTATAATAGTACAAAAAAATGAATATGGATATTCATTTGCATGTTTTTTTCATTTATGCAAGTTTCTCGTGGAAATGCATGTATGTATGTAAGGTATGTCCGGAAAATATTCAGCAGTTTTAAATATCTTGAGATCTGATTGCTCAGCTTTGATGCAATCAACCAGAGTGGCTCTGTGCATGAATGAACAGAAACTCTCCCATAGAGGTACTCATTCGACGGTGAGAGGCCATTCAGTGAGCTTGTGTTTAGTGTAACCGTTGCGTTTACGATGACCGAGTGAGTAGATCAGCGAATTGGGATTTTTGCCCGTATATTACATCACCGAGGTCTGTCTGCCTCCCAACCCCGCTATTGTCTAGATTCGACTCCCCTGCGATTTCTGGCATTTTCCAAAGCTAGAATTGTTTTTGAAACAGCGAAAAATTCCGCCCTTTTCGCAGAAAAAAAGACCAAGGAACTAATGCCGGATGAACTAAATGAAAAAAAGCAAGAAAATCTGCCAACACGTGCACTTCACTAAAACAAAAGGTCATGTGTAACAACCAGTTCAGAATACGTTGATCAAACTCATCTTGTTCCTCAGGAGTCGTTTATTTTTTAAGAACACAACGATGAAAATCCAAGATGCAAAACTGGAGAAAGTAGACCACTTCATATACCTAGGACCATGAGTCTGCATGGAGACCTCAAAAGAAGAAGCAATTAAACGAAGAATCACTCAAGGATGTCAAGCTTTCGGCAGAGCAGGGTCAACTTTCAGATGCAAGAAGATCCCATTAATCTTAGAAAAGAAAGGTATGCAACCAATGCATCCTCCCTATAGTCACCTATGGAAATGAAACATAGAACCTAACCAAAAGATTGACCCCCAAACTGAGTACCATTCAACGCACACATGGAAAAATCATGCTCAACCTCACATGGGGAGATCACATGACAGCACAATATATCAGGGAGGAGACAGGAGTCTAAGACATCATAGAATACATTAGAAAACTAAAATGGCGATGGGCTTGTCACGTTGCAACAACGGCAGACAACTGATGGACATCGCATCTCTCAACGCGGATCCCCAGAGATTGCATGCGCAACTGAGGCTGGCAGAATGCTAGATGGAGAGACGAAGTAGACAGATTCAGGAAGTATTGGCTCCGCCCACGATAGAGAAGTATCGCGAATCCGGGATAAGGTCTATGTCCAACGACGGACGTTAAAAGACTGATGATTAATGAGGCAGCTAATGCCTATCCCAAAAGAGGATTTGGCAAACCGTTTGGGTGAGTGTGTGAGGTCCCTGGAGGGATAATTTAAAGGTAACTAAGACGCCATTGCGCTGAATAGGGTATTTTTCCGTTGATATTATATGGCTGGCCACCTTCCGGGCAGAACTCATATACGTATACATAGAGATGTTTCTTTATGATTCGATTATCGGTGCTGGAAAAGGGATCAACGAAGCGAGTTCGAATTCTGACCAGTGCTATTTATGCTCACTTTGCACGAACTGCCGTCATGCGTTTCGTCCTATCGCTAGATATTTGGCCAAAATATCTCTTCACTGGCACTCAACGAATGAAGAAGCACTGGGGCATAACACTCTCCCATACTTACCTTACTTATCCTGATAATAATAGTAAGAAGTAGTTATCCATATTGTCAACCATAAAAGAGTTCGAATAAATATTTCTACACAACTATATTTGTGCATTCCAATAAGAAAAGCTCTTTTATCATGAACGAAAGCACAGATCCCACATATATATATATATATATATATATATATATATATATATATATATATATATATATATGAACGAAACCAATAAAATGTCGCTTGCCCATTTCCTTGCGATCTCAAACAGCAGACATTCTGGCACCAGACCGACCTCCTGTTGGCCTTTCTGACGCCTAAATCCTCGCTTTCCAAACAGAGCAAATCAATAAAATTGCCGATGGCCTTCTTCCTGCAACAAGTGCGAACTAAATGTGAGCCAGCAGGCCTTGCTTATTCAGCCTATTCAGCATTGGTTGATGTGGCTGGGTCTGCATTCTGGATGGCTAATCGTTATCGGTCATGAAAACAGTGGAAGGCCGAACGATCAGGCGAAATAAACGTATAAATAATGGAAATTAGATAAATTGATGGACGACCCGATAACATCTTTGGAATAATGTCGTTTGTTGTATTAATAAAGATGTTTCGGTGGCACAATCTCTGGTCTTCGCACAGAGCAGTGATTTTCAAACTGAAAGAATTTAGCTACCAGGGGAGGGATTTCCTAAGGGAAGGGATTTTATCCAGGGGAGAAATTGAAGGAAAAATTCCGTAAGGGGAGGAACGTATAATGGGACGTATAATGGTGAAAACATTACTTGATGAGTAAAATGGAAGAGGATATGTTACTTTGGACCCTAAGAACTCCTGGCTTGGGAATTTGCAGCAAACTGAGTGGAATCAAGGTTGTAATATTTGATCCGTAATTGAGATGTTTCTATTTTACCCATGATACCTTTCTGATTGAAAGAGCCTAATGAAAAAGCATCTTGCGTTTAGTAATACCTACAAATAAATGCAATGAATTTAGAATTTAAGCACAGAGGAAGCTACGTATTATAATCGTGTATAGTATTATTAAACAGAAAATAATTGGGTTTGAAACAGGATTTAGATTTTGATATATTTAGTTATAATCATAGACATAGATTACGTCTAGGGCGTATGAATACCGAAAATATATGAGTGTGAATAATAAAATGATGGATATTGTAGAACTGTAGATGTTCACACACACACACACACACACACACACACACACACACACATATATATATATATATATATATATATATATATATATATATATACATATACATACATACATACATACATACATACATACATGCATACATACATACATATGCGCTCGTGTAAATGCTCACGCGCACGCATACGGAAAACAAGCCAGTCTTTTTACAATTACATTGGTTAAGAGAAAAAACAGGTTTTTCAGAGTCTTGGTGATTTGGTATTTGGAGAAATGAAATTTGGTTGGCAGGAAGCCGAATTGTCTAATTCTGAGAATTATTTCTGGAAATCCCAAAATCGGCTTCCAACGTGTCCTTTCGAATACCAAAAATGTGAAATCGGGATTTATAAATCCCAAAGCTCCTTATAAAGTTATTAACCTTTTTACGTTACTCCCCCACCCCTCTCTCTTCCTGTCGCACTCTCTCCATTTCTATTTATCTATCAATCTATCTGCATCTATCTTCGATCTTTTCTTCCTATTTTTGCATTTTCTCCCCTCTCTCCTATTTTTGGAACTTCTTCTCTCTTCCTTTCTCTGTCTTTCTGCCCTCCCTCCTCTATCCTTTTTTTTTCTGTTTCCCAATCTTGCTTTATATTGCTCATCATTTGCTCCCCTCTCATAATGATGTTCTCCTTCATTTCTCTAGTTCAATCCACACATCTCTTTCATCAGCCTCCGTTCCCCTAAACTTCCATTTGTTTCGTTCAGTTTTCCTCTCTTATTTACATCATACCCTGTCCTTTGTCTTTCTCCCTCTCTTTTCCCCCATTTCACCTCTCTCTCTCTCCCCTCTCCCCCTCTCTCTCTCCACCTCCAACTCCTTCGTCTCCTTTCCATCACTCTCTTTGTAAACTTTCTTTTTTTCCAACCCTCCTTACACTGATAACAAATATTTTTCTTTAATTCAAGAACTTCTAACTGATTCAATTTCAACCAATCGTCTGTAATCTGATCTCAACACAGCGATTTCCGATCAATTTCAGAGAGATTGCATTTTGTTTTTTGTTGATTTTTTTTATTTTTTGTCAGTTGATCCATCATTAGGAGCAAAGATCAAGAGGAGCGCTCAAAATATTTTCCCAATTAGTCTCACCAATTAACTCGATCCCCGAGCAGACCAATAAATAACCAATAAATAATCTACACGAACTGAATTTAGTTTAGATTATTTTTTCAATCCTCTATATTCTAATCAAAATTATCTTAAGACCAAGCAGATCACCATTTCTTTGACAGTATCCATCTTTTTTCCAAGCAACATGACACAAGCAGCAGGAAATAGTCAATGACCAGGCCTATTGTGAAAGAAGGTTCATGCCTCCCCCAAGGACATTAGCGCGAAATTAGCTCAAACTCCCTCAGCCAGAATCTGGACACACTCAGAGCAAGACCAAAATGATCATGGATCTTCTAAACATGGTTCGTAGTACTAAATCGCTAAAAACTAATGACTATCGAGTTTTCCACTTCTCTGGCTCCGGACCTGATTAAAGTAAGCTTAGTAAATAATCATACACACACACACACACACACAAGAAAGATTACGATAGACGCATATTCCCCGTAGACATTGTAGATTTTAGAAATACAGAAATGAACTGACGATTGAGAGTTTAGGACGATTATGTGGCACTAATCTTCCAAGAGAGCAGGATTTACCAGCCTTGAAAATCAGTATCTTTCAAGGCAGATAGATTAATAGATCGGAGTGAGAATTCACGGAAGGAAGCGAAAGGAGAACGTGCGAAAATAGTATTTTATAATTGGAGTGATCCACTGATGGATGAAGGGGTCATGAAGACTGAGCTGTGTCAGTCTTTCAACGTGAAATAAAAGCCTGCTTTAGAGTGTTCTCTCCAGGCAAATAGATAAAAGTACGAAGTTACTAACGGAAGCGTCAAAAAAAAAAATCCACAAAAATCATTATTTAAAACGAATTATTTAAATATACATGATAATCAATGCTTACGCCTCTTCTTTCAATCTACAGTATTTGTTCTAAAATTGGTTCTTGACCTCTAATCCTTGGCCACCCATCCTGTCTGAGAGCACTTCGATTCCTTCTTTACTGATTTGTGATTACTTACTGAAATCGATATTGTTCCTAATCACTCCCCTCGGAAATGACTCCTGGGGGTCGCCATTTGCCTATTTTTGTCTCTGTCTGATTCCATCGATAATTTTCAAGTGGGATCCATTACAAAGAGAGAAGAAATTTGGCAACACGATGCTGGCTTATTAGTTATCTCTGAGATTGTAGTGTGAGTTAAGAACAATAAAATACAAACACGCCAACACACACACACAGACACACGTATTGAAGTTCAATGCTAACACCTGTCTGAGTGAGTGAATTATACTTCATGGTAATCGTAAGAACGAAAAATCCAATCAATACAAGTTGATTAGCAAGGGATTAAAACAAAATATCAAATGTCCAGTTTGTTTGTTTACATTTTTCTTTTCAAATAGTAGATTACACTTAGAAAGATAGATAGATGGATAAATAGAGAGAGAGGGGGGGAGAGATATAGAAATGAAATATGTCTACAGAAATATGAAATATATTGAGAGAGATGAAAGAGAATCATAAAATTATATTGAGCGATAAAAGAGATATGAAATACATCTATACATCCATGAATGTACGTGTACGCAGGTCTATCAATAAGTCCATAGCCTAATAGAGGAAAGCATTTATTTTACAAAACGAATATTTTTTTCAACATAATATCCTTCCTTGTCAATGCATTTGATTTAGTGGGGGGATAATAACCATAGAGATTATTATCATCTTATTATAATAATTCGCCAAAAGTCAGTTTGTCTATATGTTTGTATGCACTCGCCTACCACAAAAGCTACTTGATATAAATCCATTAAATTTTCTGTGGATATGGATTTGATCCCCGGGAAGTGATTTAGCAAATTAGTTTTTGAAAACCACTCTCTTCTAGGGGTCAAAATCGGATAGGGAGATATTTTTTTGTCTTTCTCTTCTTTCTTTTTATTTATTTATTTTTCTTCGAGTGGAGGGATGTCTTTTATTCACTTTTAAGGGTCATAATCAGGGGGGGTATATTTTTTACTCTTATATTTAGTTTAGTAAATATAATTCAGATAATTTCCACGAGTCAGGATACTGACATAATCGAAATACACATATACATACAATCATTCTAATTCAAACTGGAGTCATGACGTCTCAGCTTAGTTTAAACTAGAGTTATAAGGCATCAACATCATCTCCATTTTAAAGAATGGCTTAATTCTACTCTAGTTAGTGCTCTTACGCTGGCCATAGCATCAGCCGACCGTTCCTAGGCTTCCCATATCACAAGTTTCTCTTCTTGTCTCGGCTTGTAGTATGTGAAATAGACTCAAAGGCGACAGGCACCCGAAATGGAGTCAATTCATACTTAAGACACCTAGTATTCCCAAGCGGTCACTCATCTAGGTATTGATCAGGTTCGATGTTGCTTAATTTTGGTGATCGTAATCAAACCAGTGAATCTAATTTGATTCGGTCGTAAGCCTTTCTTTTAAATTTTGAATGTAGTCTTCGAAATCGGTAGTACATGGTTCCCAATGAATGATATCCAATATATGGTAAGAATAGAAGCTAAAGTTGGTATTGTATTGCCATGAAAAAATCTTGGCACCAAAACTTTAAATTACAAATCGCAGATATTTCTGTAAGAAGAGGCAATTTCCCTTGGCACTGGTCGAGTATTCTGTAAGGTAACGAAGCAAGGAAGTGCAATCAGTGTATTAATGGACCTAAAAGTACAAAATTGCTGAAATCAGGCAATAAGGCGAGAAAGAGAAATCGCTTGGTTTAATGCTGATGATTGCATCAATACGGAAAAAAAAAGATTTTGAACAACCGATAGATACTTAAATATAAATACAACAGCACATATAGATAGAAAGAAAGATAGATCAAGGGATATATCAAGGGATATATATATATATATATATATATATATATATATATATATATATATATATATATATATATATATAAATAGACTGATACATAGAAAGACAGATCAATAAACACACACACACACACACACACACACACACACACACACATATATATATATATATATATATATATATATATATATATATATATATATATATATATATATATATATATATATATCTATATATATATATATATATATATATATATATATATATATATATATATATATATATATATATATATATATATATATACACGCGTACTTTCCCTTTCTAAACTTATTCTGCCCTAACTTCCCTGATAGATTTTGCTCAGTATATCTTACGCTTACGCTTAGTCCATAAACGTTTTTTTCTCAACTCTGCAAACGAAGTCGGAAGGAATGCAAGTATTCACTCATGTTTCTCTGTCTGTCTGTCTGTCTGTCTGTCAGTCCCGTTTGTTGTCCACACAATATCTCCAGAAAATCTCAATTTCAATGATATTTTGTGGAATGATTAGCAATGGGCTGAGAAAGAATTGATTAAGATTGGGGCAAATCCAGGGATTTTTACACGATTGATAGATATTTTATTTTCTAACTATAGTCCGAAATGTATGAAATCTAAACTTACTGTCACCCTCAGTATCGTAATTATATATGAAGTGATTTTCATTCAGTTTTATTCCGTGTATGATGTTGGCAAAATTACGCGCTCTCTGAATGCTGTCTAGTTTTTAGATGTGATAAGGAGGCTGAGCTGCGAAAAGGAGACTTGAACAAGAAAGAAAGAATGAGCCAATATTCCAGTCTTAACGAATACTCTTTTCTTGTTATCTATTTACATTTTGTACAATTTTCTTTTCTTTTCTTTTCTATCTGTAGAGATTACTTCCAAATGGAACAAAAGAATTAGAGAAGAGAAAAAAAAGGCTCAACCATTGGCATCTTAACTAGCAATATTTCAACATGCGAATAAATAAAGTATCCTGTACTTTTAGCTTACGTGTATTCCGAACGCAATTAAATTTTCAGATTGTTAATCAAGTTCCAAGTTGTCCTTCTGAACTTTCATTTTTTTTTTTTTTTTGCTCAATGTTTTTTCTATCTTAATTTCCTGATCATTTAATTACTTCAGCCAATGTAGTTGGAAGAGGTATATGTATTCATTGATGTTTGTCGGTTTCTGCACTCAATATCCCCCAAAAGTTTCCAATGAATTTCAATGATATTTTGTGGTTGAGTATAGGCTAAAATTTAACTGATTTATTTTTGGAGGGGGTCCAAGAATTTCTTTTCGAACAAGAGATATTTTCTGTATCTTAAGGCAAACGTCCCAGATATGGAAAGGTCGAATCTTAAATATTTACCTTCCCCTGTATCGTTGCTAATAATGAACCGATTTTCATTCATTTCTGTCACTATAGTGTTGGCAGAAGTATTAGCTTTCTAATCCAACATGCGAATAAAAAAGGTATGTTGTACTTTTAACTTTAATGCATTCTGGGTACAATTAAATTTGGAGTTCAAAACGTTCCCTCTGACCTCATTTATTCTTGATGTTTATTACATTTGATTTTTTTTTCTATTCATTTAATACCGTTTCTTTAATTATTCTGCTTTTTTATGTTTACGGCGTCCGTTGAATTTTTTTTATTAATGTTAATTAGTTTTTTGCGTTTTTTCAGATCACGTGACTAGGTTGTAATTTACAAATGAATGAAGTCTGAAATAACACGGGACAAAAATACAATTTTTTCTCAATCGGTGGAAAAATACTTAGTCATGAGTGGATATCCTTCTTGACTATTTTGTGCCATAACTTACATGGGAGAAACAGTAGATTGTTGCTAATATCCCAGAATAAAAACAAAAGGAGAGAGAGGGGTAGTGTGTGATTACGTGATACCTTAGTGAATTCCATCACATGGGTAGATAGTTAGATCTGCTTAGTCACTCAACTGTCACATGACCAACGTCTTTTGGCTGCATCTATTCATCATCATCATCATCATCGTCATCATCATCATCATCATCATCAGTCTTTCAACGTCCGTCATTGGACATAGACCTTCCCTAAGATTCGCCACACCTCTCTATCGTGGGTGTCGCGGAGCCAGTACTTTTGTACTTTTGTCTAGCTCGTCTCTCCATCTAATATTCTGCCGGCTTCAGTTGCGCATGGGATCCATGTTGAGAGTCGCGATGTCCATCGGTTGTCTGCCATTCTTGCAACATGGCCAGCCCACTGCCATTTGAGACTTTTAATGGATTCTATGATGACACTGACTCTTGTCTTTTCTCGGGTGTACTGTGCTGTCTTGTTGTCTCTCCATGTGAGGCCCAACATAATTCTTTCATGTGCATGTTGCATGGTTCTCAATATGCGGAAATCTGAGGTTGCTCATATACTCGCCGTCTATTCTGATTCCTTCACTCTCCCAGTCTAGTCTTCTGAAGATCATCTCGGGACAGGCTGTGGAGATTTTGTTGTAGTGATCAATTAAGTTACTTCTTTCGCCTTTTGTTGGGCAGTGATCACAAAAGTCCACATTTTCATAAAACTAGCATGAAGGCTACCGAGCATAAACAAAAGGATAAATTATGCAAAAACACAAGTTTCTAATTGACCCCCCACACACACACACTAAAAACTTACAAATTGGCCCCACACACACGTACAGTAAAAAATTTCAAATTGACCCCCCACACACACACACACTAAAAACTTTCAGATTGACCCCCCCCCCCCCACACACACACACACACCAAAAACCTTATGGGGAATAAAAAAAACAAATTTCTTCTAGACCTATTAATTTCAGCTCTTCAGCTCCATTGGTGTGGCCAATATCCATGATATATACATACCAACTTATTCCTTCATACATACATATATACATACATTCATAGCCAGCCAGACCAATTTGAAGTTACCTTCCTTGAAAGTTTTGACCGTTTCGGCTGTGAGTTTTTATAGATGGATAGGTAGATAGATAGATAGATATGAACAAACTCAAGATAGAAATATAAAAAGCATATAGAATTAAGAGAAAGTTATCAGATTTACTACGTGTAATAATGAATATCTTTCATCACAAAACTATTCAAATAGTCACTCTGAAATAGAATGGTTACAAGATGCTTTCTACTCGCGAACCACGGTACGTTGATGCTGACTCTTCTCCAGGCATTAAAGCGGGTTTTGCTGAAACGTAAAATAAAATTAAGTCTGTAGCTTTTCCCTTTTGGCAAAGGTAGGACAGTAAGGAAGACTTTCTTTCGCTACAATAATCGACCATCGAGCAAGCATAAGTCGTATTTTCGAACAAAAATATCATCCAATTATTATCAAGCCATGAGGAGGAAAAAATCCGAAAAGTCACGTAAAGCCGGACAATAGTGCCTACATCTCTTCTATGCTTCCCCTCTTTTTTTTCTTCAACCTCCCTCGCTCTATTTTTCTTCCCCCCCTCTCTCTCTCTCTCTCTCTCTCTCTCTCTCTCTCTGCTTTCCTCTTCCTCTTCTTATTTTATTCATCTAATCATTCTCTCTCTCTTCTCATTTCTTCATTCTTTATCTCTCCCCTCTCTCTCTGAACAGATGTTGCTCCATTCTTTTCTTCAGATTCATCTCTGTCTATCTGTCTGTCTGTCTGTCTGTCTGTCTCTCTCTCTCTCTCTCTCTCTCTCTCTTCGCGAGATATGTGCTAGCTTGTACAATGGCTGTGCAGCGCAATGCAGAAAAATACAATTTTTTTCTCGTGACAAAATTGTATACAGACACATGTTCCTATTTGGTTTTAGTGAAAAGTCAAACACAACTGTACTACAATGAGATATGAAGATTTATGGCGCCAAGTGAAAGGGGTCTGCATCCTTTACAAATCAAGATTATCTAACAAGGAATTTGATACCAAAAGCGTTCTAACCGCTCAACAGAACCATAGATGGAGAGATTAGTCTAGAACAACAACCAAGTTCAGGAGCTTTTGGGGGAGATCAAACTCAGTATTGGCTTGCTCTACAAGTGATCGTTGATAGATAGATAAATAGATTATATAAGTATTGCAAATTTTTTCTAGTACACAATCATACTGACTGGAACAAACGGACTCACCATCATAGTCAATAACTAAACAACCGTAGCGTCAAAATTAGGAGTGATGTAAAACAATTAATCGAAGAATAAATCTAGTCAGAACAAAATTCTATTCAAGTCATCACAGATGTTTTCCGCGGAAAATAGAGTAAAAAGATATCTAAAAAGAATCTAGATTCCGGAAAATCTAAATATATTCATTAAAGCTGTCAGAATAGGACCCAAAAACAGGTCAAAAAAGATTTTTTTTCCAAAGATCAAAAAGAGAGTTGTAGTGGTGTACTGATGCCAATTTTCTATTCTGCAGACAAAGCAGTATGGCCAGGAGTGCTGGAACACATAAACGAACACGCAAACAAATACACTTATAAAAAAAAAGAATAGAACCCTTCGTCTTCTTTGATGGCTACGGTTGTTCAAAGGTTTGTGCAGCACCAAAATTTCAAGTGAAGAAGGCTCGACTCCAATTTTCCACCTGGACCCAAACTCTATACAGAGCAATCAAAATTGCAATCATTTCAGGCACCATGAAATTCCTGCTGGTAGTTAACCTTTAATTTCTGATATGCTACCAGTCTTTCTCAACCAAAGGTTCAATTAAAGGTTATGAAGGATTCTGCAAAAAAAGATGACACTTGATACTAAAAGTAACAGAATTTTTACCAAATGGAAAAGACCAGCAACTTTCATTTTTTGCAATCGTTATAATCTTCAGTTTTTTAAAGGAAAAAAATTTAAAGGAATAATTTAGTGTATATATATATATATATATATATATATATATATATATATATATATATATATATATATATATATAAGGTTTATGAAAAACAATAATTTTATGAAAGGTTAGCTAAGTTCGTGAATATCATTTTCAAGTAAACTAACTTGCTTTTTTTCTAATATTTGATATTGAATATTCTTTGAGTTATGGGGGACTGAAAAATCGAGTATCCGAGGATATTCAGCGAAATAAACAAATAGAAAAGTCAACAAATATCTTCCTTTTTACCGTAGAATACTGAAAATCACTTAAAGACCATGATTAATCCGTCGTTAACTGGTCGTATATTTTTTTATGCAAACGTTCTCGATATATGAACATTATTTCAAGAGTTCTTCCAATCTAAAGGGGTTTAGAAAATACTAACGGGAAGTGACACGATTGATCTCACTAACGTCTGGTTGTTGTCACTATATATGTAGGTGCGAAATGGCCGAGCAGATGGACTCGTCGAGCCGAGTTCAAACTCCGGCTGGGACATTTTTTGTTCACTTTGCACTAATACCCTTGGGAAGAGCATGAATTCATCTCTCCTCCAGCTATGGGTAAGATAACTCAGGGTGAAGTCAATAACTCCTCTCCGGGGGTTCGTTGCTTCTAAGTCTATTTTAACAAATAGAACGGGCCGAGTAAGTATTAATGTGATATGTTGGGCCCAAGAAGAAACGGCTGAAGCCGTAGCCAGTGTAAAGGTACTACTTACATTTTTGTTGTTATTCAACTCAACTCTCCCGTCTTCAGACATCAAATAACTTGATACGCTATTTACACGCGACGACGTCTTTTTGACTGGCCTGCAAAGAGCCGAGTTTCCATAAGCCGTTAGTCAGGGATTGGCGGAGTTTCCCACTTCCCAATATCTTTCTTTTCCTTGTTCAAAGACATTATTCAAGCGATCAATCATTTGGATTAAACGTTATGCTAAAGTATAAGGACAGGAAATGTCAACGTGATTGAAGAGGCGCCAAAATCCTTTTCACAATTTGATTCATTTTCCTTTCTCGATTCTTTTATTTCTTTCCCGGCTTTCCCTGTATATTTTTAACTTTCTTTTTTGAATCTTAATTTCATCTTTGAAAAAATATTCTTATTTTAGTTTTACGTTCTATTAGTCCTTTGTGTCTGTCTTTCAGTTTTTTACCCACAGACTAACACGAACACAGACAAAAATACACACACACACACATGCACAAACACATACTCACACACACACACACACACACACACACACACACAGACGCACACACACACACACACATAGACACACACACACACATAAACACAAAGACCTCCTCTGAAATTGGAAATGCCTCGGTTTATTAGTGGATATGAAAAGACTGATGATGATACATACATACATACATACATACATACATACATACATACATACATACATACATACATACATACATACATACATACATACGTACGTACGTACGTACGTAGATAAGTCAATAAGTCTTCAGCCAAATGATGAAAAAAAGCATTTATTTCATAGAACAAATATTAATTTTTCAACGTAAGCTCCTCCCACATCAATATAATCAAATCATTGGTGAATTCTGATCACATAGATCGAACGCTATACATTGGAAATGTCAGATCAAAATTCAGCTAAAAACTATGTGTCAGGATGCTGACAGGGATCCACCTTTGTGTACTCCCTCCCCCTAATAAATACATCGATTGGTCTGTTATTCAGTCTTCCTATCTTTTTACTGTCTTCACATCTAAATAGCAATTTAACCCATTCTGATCATAAATATCTGTCTAGGCCTATTTATATCTCGATAGCAAGCTATTTAGCCATCTATCTATCTTTTCCTTGTTGATTCTATCTATCTATCTATCTATCTATCTATCTATCTATCTGTCTATCTATCTACCTATCTATCTATCTGTCTATCTATCTATCTATCTATCTATCTATCTATCTCTTTTCCAAGCTGATCCTTTCCATTTCTCTCTTTTTCTCTGTCTCTTTCCCTAGTTGTTTCTATGCCCCCTCTCTCTCTCATATATATATATATATATATATATATATATATATATATGTGTGTGTGTGTGTGTGTGTGTGTGTGTGTGTGTGTGTGTGTGTGTGTCTCTCTCTCTCTCTCTCTCTCTCTCTCTCTCTCTCTCTCTCTCTCTGTGTGAGTGTGTGTGTTGATATCTAATGATAATGAGTTTGATTCTGTCTCTCATATATATATATATATATATATGTGTGTGTGTGTGTGTCTGTGTGTGTGTGTGTCTGTGTGTCTGTGTGTGTCTCTGTGTGTGTGTTGATATCTAATGATAATGAGTTTGATCCTGTCAGAGTACTTCATAAAAATATCACCTTGCGCCAGTTGTTGACCTAGCCTTATCAATTATTGTCAATTGCTGACAGTTTAATATGAACAAGTTTTTTTTTCTATTGATTCGGCTGCCTACATTAAAATCTTGTCAACTTATCATTCTCTTTATTAATTAAACTGTGTATTCGTTCATCTCACGACAATTTATGAAATTTCTATGAACGCTGAACCGCTTCCACTGCGATAACTTGACAACTGGCCATTGATATTTGCCAGAGATATTTTCCAGCTCACAAAGCAAAGCAATGTATATATACCCTCCCAATATTCTTTTGTCATATATATATTGGGAGGGTATATAGACAATCCACTCTCCAACAAATACCTTATCTAAATGTAATCAAAGAGTTGCAATAAAATGTCTGCTAAATGCATCATCATATATTCGCATATATATATATATATATGCGAATATATAATGATGCATTTAGCAGACATTTTATTGCAACTCTTTGATTATATATATATATATATATATATATATATATATATATATATATATATATATATATATATATATATACATATATATATATAAGCTGTTTTTGTAATCAGTGATATCACATTTATTTCAGTATAATTTCAAATAGAGAGAGAGAAGAAATACTCGCAGTTGGAGGAAAAGAAATTACCTAATTTTCGTTGACATGGTTTCAGCTTTTCTGGTCACTTCCCACTGAGTTTACTGCTACTCCTACGCTCCGCTTGACATTTTCACCTAAAATCTCTTTTAGCTAATCACGACACACAACTGCCTGTTGTGTATTGCCAATCGGACAGACGGTGATGATCAGTGGTCAGGAATTAACGCAAACAATACTGAAAGAACTGAGAGCGAGAGAGAGAGAGGGTGAGACTGAGAGAGAGAGTGACAGATGGAGATAGAGAAAGGGAAGAGACCGGCATATGGCCAGGGATTAATATGCACTTACTGGACGGGAGATTGTCATCGGGAGGACAGAAATAAGGAGTATTGGGCTGACGCACAGAGAGCTTTAGCTAAGGAAAGCATATAAATAGCACCAAGTACCAAATATTGGGGTAGAGAATTCAAAATTCGACGTGTATCAAATCCACGTAGATTTTCTCATATGAGCGTCCTTTTATCACTGTGAGCCAGAAATAGTTTTATTTGTCTTTCAAGTCTGTCATGTGTGTGTGTGGTAACTATTTCCATCAGCGAGGTGATTTGGGGTGGATCTCCATACTTTTCAGCCAACACATCTCTAGTCTACCCCTAATACAGAACGAGTCGGGCACATAAAATTTGAAACATACTCTTTGTATGATGGACTTTTTGTGAGTGGTCAGTCGATTAGAGTACATGAATTAAACTCTGGAGTAAAGATATGTGAAAACGAAAATATTTTTGATACACCCTAATATTTTGGAGTATGCAATGTCCCACTTCAAAATTTTAGGGTACATCCAGAGAATTTTCGTTTTTACAGACCTTTACTCCAGAGTTTATTTTATGTATGCATCTAAAGTCTATCCATGATTCTGCTATAACAATGACGATGATATCATATCACTGTCAACACTAATCAGATACGAATACAATTATTGAGATTCTGGAAAAAATTTTGAAGCAATATTGGGCCTCTGTGTCGCTAGAGCTGCTCGCAAAATTCGGTAAGTGGAAGGAAATAAAACAGAATTGAAGTGGATGACCATTTGTTGTCGATTATGGTAGTTTAAAATGATAGAAGAGTGCCCGACCACCAGTACCCGAAAATTTTCATATGAGCTAGGGTCATCGAGCCATATACCATGCGGGGAACAAGCATTATATAATCTTCATATTTTTTCCTCTTAAATAGAAAAGAAAGTCAGTTAAAAACGAAAACGCTTTTGATATCCCCAAATACCTTAATAACTAAGGTTGATAATACAATTTACCAGTGTCAGTGACTCTTGAGCAGCCATTCAAATGCCAACTAAATTTACGATGCCAGAATACAATAAATATGAATATCTTCACACTAGGGATCTCTAACTTCAAGAAGATGAACGTATTTCGCAATTAGAACTGTAGAGCTTCATCGGTCAGTTTTATTGCCAAGTTTAAAATGACATCTCTATTCACATCAAACGAGACTATGTCGTAGGCAATGTCAACTTAATGTGCTTTGATAGATCAAGCAACGTCCATGAGGTCTATAAAGTATCTTGATCTATCAAACAGGACGTGGCTTCAGTCCAAGTGTCAATCGGTACAGCGTGTTAACAATATAAAATATGTTGAAGAAAACGCCCGACGGAGATTTCCATTTTTATGTCCTTAATAAATCTTTCATTATGGACGATTAAAAATTGGATAATGTTGGTGAGTGAAGATACTCCCCCTTCTTTCTGTCTGTCTGTCTGTCTGTCTGTCTGTCTGTCTGTCTGTCTGTCTCTCTCTCTCTCTCTCTCTCTCTCTCTCTCTCTTCGAAAACGTATTTTGGTCTTTCAATATCTATTTTACCGCTAGCTGTCCACATCTTACTTATTCTTTTCGTATTTCAAATTTATATACATATTTATTGATAAGATCATCAATATACACGTATATATATATATACATATATATATATATATATATATATATATATATATATATATATATATATATTATTGTCTGTCTGCTAATATACCCAATTGATATATGTGAACAAATATACAAGTATTCATAAAGCCAAATTATTGCAGTTTTACACGAAATACTGTTAACAAGATTGTAAAAATATCGTGACGAACAAAAGGAGAGCGAATCAATCTCAAAAGAATTTCAAAAGAAAGAAAGTAAGAAAGGCATTAGAATATAGGAATATATACATAGAGAGAGATAAATAAATAGGCATTAATAAGCTAAAAGATGAATACATGGTTAATATGTTTATCCATTAAGAGACGCTATAATATTTTGTTGACTAACAAGTTATAGCTTTGATCAACAAGTGATAGCCTTTCTAATAGCTTTTGTGTGTTTTTATTTATTATTTATATGCCAATGTCTAAAAGTCTTGCTTTAGCCTTTTGGGTTGGCTACATCTCGATTCCACCCTTGACAGCGTTGTCAAAACTGAGATTATCGCCCGTTTGTTGTTGCTTTTCATTACAAGTATTTGGCAAGAATTATAATTCAACTTCGCCCAACAGAAGATCAAAACAGAGAATACTATCTAAGTGCTTGCGTATCGCTGCACCAGCGTGTATGAATATTTTTGACTTCCTAACAACATGTTGGTCGACACTTCTGTGTCCTGGTAGTTTGCCATTGGCCTTGGTTCGTCTTTGGACAAGACAGGCACAATTAACCATGCCATGTCCTTGGGGAATCCGTCTCCCAGGTAGCACTCTACATTGCACTATCTAGGCAGTCAGGGATACTACCTGACGCCTGTGGTACAATGCTTGTGGAACTTGAAATCTTTTGTACTTACCTACAAATATGTGCTGGGTACCACGCCAGAAAAAGGTATGTGTTACATTATATCCCACTTGGAGGGTACGTCGGATATGAAGTTCAGTCTCAGAATTCACTTCAAATTTCAACTTGAAAACTTATGTATAGATTGGTTGAATAAAAGCTGTATTGATTTTTATAAATAGTGATCATTTCATCTCAGTATTTTATGTCATTCATCTTCGAAGGATATTCAGTGATTAATTGGAATATTACGAGAAAGTGGTGTAGCTTAGCAAGTCTAGCTAGACATTTTCCGGATTTGCCCTTATGTGCTTTTATTTTAGAAATCATTTTCGTGCGTGTCTGTATTTTATAAAGATAGAGAAATTCCGTAAGTACAAGACTGACATTAGAATGAGTGAATTGAAAGACTTCATCAATGACCAAATTCAAATTATTCAACTCAGACTCGATTCGACTGTTTAAAGAGACAAATGCATTTGTTCCCGATCGAATGACCATGTTAGGCATGTTCCACACTGACGCCAAGACCCTCAAGACCGTTATCATGAAATGCACCACAATACATGAATTGATATTATGAAAAGTGTCTTTTGATGATAGCTCTTCTGAGAGTTTTCCAGCGCTGGTAATAGGATTCTTCTTAATATTCTAAACTATCGTAATCGACAACAGATGGTCCTGCACATCAGGGCTTTATTTCAAGGAACAAGTCACTGCCTTTAGAACGCTTTAATAGATTTGGGGGAGGATGATCAGAAATTGTTTCATTTCCATAAATTTCCCAAATTCTGCAGACAGTTTCAGAGGCTTTGAAGCCCAATTTAGAATAACACCTTAAAATTACAAATGCTCGTATTTGTCATGATAACATCTGACTTCATAAAACTTTAACATATGAAAAATACAGCTGATTGATATCAATAATGAAGAAGTGATGAAGACATGGATTGTCTTTAGGTGTGTACACGAAATAAGATTTGGCTTAAAGGCCTTTAAAAACAAAATTACTTTCAATACATCCTGGTAAAACTCTCTCTCTCTCTCTCTCTCTCTCTCTATATATATATATATATATATATATATATATGTGTGTGTGTGTATATATATATATATGTATATATATATATATCTTATAATACTAGATGTGACTCAAAAATTCAGAGAATCTGAACTTCGCACAAACTGAATGTAGTATGAAGTTTTGCCACATCCCTTTGGAAACCAGTTCGCAAACAACAAGCAAGGGGGCTACTTCAAAGGAAACGGTGGGAACTGCCCTAAAATTGTTTCCTTTGTGCAAGGTGCAATGAAAAAGTTCAGGGAATTTGAACTGCGCATGCAAACCGAATGTTGAATGAACCTTTGGCGCTATTATCTGTGAGAAGTACCATTTCGAGGGAAAACATGGAAACTAGGTGTTGGGGGAGTAGCTTTTTCATTGTTAAATTCCGATAACTTTGTGGTAGCACTTCCAATCAATTATATTGTCTCATGCTCCATTATGTATCAATATTTATTATTATATCAATCAATATAATGTAGCAATCATAGAAATATGATATATATTATATATGTTAATAATGTATATCATATAATTAATATAATAGAGATTTAATTGAGATTATGAAAAAAATTATAATGATATCATGTAATATCTTAAAATATAGGTATTATATTGGTATTATTCGTATTTTTAGACTATATATAAAAATATAGGTATCGAAGTGTTGGTATGCTTTGAAATTCAAGTAGATGAATAAATGCTTTGCTACCGAGAATACTGAAGTCATGGCTTGAGAAGTTTATATGACTTTTGGTACCCCACTGAAGTACTGGTTAGCAAACTATGCCACGCCTACTCTAGTGAGTATCAATTCTTTGTGGGTGCACCATACTCGTGAGATTATGTAAGACCCATCCACTTCCCCCAGCTATCGGTATTCATTAATTCTTTATTGCTTAGTGTAAGAACTACGAGTCGTGCGTTTGATATTGATAAGCCCAACCTTTACGAGAGATTTTTGGGGAGTGTTTCTCGAATTTCGTATTTATTAATTTCTATAATGTAATTTTATACGGGCGAATGCATTGGTTGTATACTCTTCTTTTTATGGAACTGAAAAATGGAACCCTAACCAAGAGACACCTACAAACTGAGAAGTGTGCAACGTGTGCAGGAGAGAATCATGCTCAACCTTACACGGAGAGATCACAAGAATATAAGGAAGAAAACGGGTGTCCGTGACATCATAGAAACCATTAAAAAAACTCAAATGGCAATGGGCAGGCCATGTTGCAAGAATGAAAGACAACCAATGGACATCACGTCTTACAACATGGATTCCCAGAGATCACCTAAGAAACTGAGGCCGACAGAACACAAGATGGAGAGATGGACAAGACAGATTCAGGATATACTGGCTCCGCGATGCCTATGATAGAGAAATGTGGCAAATCCTGGGGAAGGTCTATGTCCAACGACGGACATTAAAAGACTGATGATGATGATGATGATGATGATGATGATGATGATGATGATGATGAAAATGATGATGATGATGAATTTTATACGAATTAAAAATTCTGCTTCTCTGTTTGTCAATACAATGATAAAATCGACCATAAGTTGGATCTACATATTACTGTTTATATATATACTAGCTACATACATCCGTTAAAAATGATGGGATTATTTAGGCATATAACGACACTAATGATATTGAGGCTAATTTATTAGATATTTTACATTTGATAATTCTAATTCTGATAAGTTTTCAAGTCTCACCTTAACTCAAGCTGTTTCAAAGGGTGATCGGACATGAAGTCTTGAGAAGAATAATTATGTAATTAAAAAAAATCACCTCTTGTATCATGCAGTATGAAAACGGTCATAGTGGAGATCATATTTTTCTGGAAAAATATAACTTATTTCATTAGAAAGTTGAATATTATTTCTTTAAAAAAACCAAGAAAGAAGTATGGCCAAACCCTGCGTTCTCCTTCCTGTCTGGATTGGCTGCATCTGAAGGAAGAAAGACAGATCGACTCGCTTACTCAATAAACCCACTTTCTTTAACTTACTCACAAACTCAATAACTCCTTTCTTCAGTCACTCATACTGCTTTTTTTTTATACATTAAAATTTGAACGTATTATTCGTTGTTATAACAACACTTATTTACTTATATGTCTGTTAATCTATTTCACATAAACCAATACATTCAATCTTACAACAGTTACGTGGAGCAGAGCGTAGGATACCGGCCTCCGGGTCTGAAACGAAAGTTTCAATCCTACCTTGTGGTACTGGATGGGAAAATGGATAGTCTATAGCCACACCGAATAGTTGTAATACAACAAAACAGCTGTCTGTGGATGACACAATAATATATGTATATATCCAACAACAATTCATGGATTGAGGATATAGCCTATATAAAATCGAAAAGCAGATATATAAAGATGATGAGAGGAGAAAATACCCTTAAATCAACAGCAAAAGAAAAAAGATAATGGAATCCTTCTAATAGAATCCTTCTCATAACAGCATTTAACAAAACTCTTCCACGGCAATTTCAAATAAGGAACCATTCTAAAACAAAAAAACCTGACTTAAAAACATATTTCAGGAAAGAGGGATGTCAGCACACAATCGACCAAAAAATATTGAAGAAATAATGGCTGCAACACCATATTAAACGACAAAGTTATCAGTAACAAAAAACATCACAGAAACAGTCAAATCTTGTCAACCATGCAACAACATAAAAATAATCTATTCTGCACACACCGTAATTTTACCGGTTCAATAACCAGGAAAACCTATAAAATTTACTACGAATTTAATTGCAAAAATAAGAACGATATCGGCCTTTTAGAATGCACACTCTGCTCTAAACAATACATAGGAAGTTCAGAATGGCCTTTTCATCATAGATTAAAGAACTTTAGATACAGTATAAAATCGGTAGACCATGACAGCACATCAAGTTAGCAGACCATGACTTCACCAGGGATGCTAAATTTTCATCAATGGAAAAATTAGAAAACACTTGAATAATAATACTACACGTACTCTTGAAACGTGCGAAGATAGATAGATTCCCAGACTGAGAACTATTTCTCCCTATGGTCAAAAAAACTAACCGAAGAATCCTGAAAACATATGATACACCTCATGAAGCACTAACAATTATAATCAAGATCTAAACGACAATTAACTAAATACACTCTTCATACATACATTCATCAAGCTATAAATACTTATTCAAACATTATAACAATTAATCTACAACTTTTATATGAGCATAGAACACCAACTATTACAATCAATGTGAATATTTCAGTGCGAATCCAACTCACTCGAATTTGAATTCAAATGAATTCGAACATTCTACAGATATAACCGCCATAGACACTGAACATACTTCAGTTTACTACGAAAAACATTCCGTCAATAGCCCTTTGAAATTTAACACAATGCTACACTCTCCCACACAGCCACATGGAATATGGGTCCAATGACACCACAATAACCTGTTTTGATCCTAGTGAAAACAGAGTAATAAAGAGGATGGGCCTAACCGACATATATCTGTAGGTTGAAACTGCACAGACAAATGAATCACGAGAAAAAACACCGAAGAAGGTGTATGGAAACTAGGTTTATTTATTTGTAAATGTTTTCATTGATGGTCTTGACATTTTCGGGGGATATTCCCATTGTCAGTAGTGTGTCCTGTGTGCGCATGTGTACCATTAAATGGTTATATGTTTGCTGTGGAACATAAATCCACTATCAAGAGCTTTGCTTTGTGAGCAAAAAACGGGATCCCATCTGCTAGGGTCATCCTGTTGTGTGAGACTTAGTTCAGTCTGTGATGAAGTCTCTGGTGTTAGCAGCAGTATTTGGTCTTGGAGAGGATATAGATTTCAGGGTGGGAGGGAAGTGCTTTGGTGTTAGATTGTGTGGGTAGATTAGGGATAGTATAGATGAAGGGGTGAGGAGTTTAAGGAACTTACAGGTCATTAAAAATATGTTGGCTCTGATTTATACAAGTGGGATGCCCTACCAAGGTTATAGTTGTTGTAGGTCTGAGAGACTTTAAATTTCCCAATATAAAATGTACATGAGAGGAGTTAGATGTGGATATGAGGTTATTGTAAGTGGGAGGATTATGATTCAGAGATCTGTGTGATTAGGGTCGTTGAGTTTGGTGTTAAGTCTATTGGGGGAGAGTGTTTTGAGTTTGTTGATCCACATGTCTTTTTAGAATTTTAGTTATATTTTTTCTATTTTTTCAATGATTGTAAAGCGAGTGTCTGTGGCAAAATTGTGACTGTATGTGCGAAAGTGTAGTTCTACAGGAAGTGTACTGGGATTGTTTTGTGATTTAATTCTGTTTCTGTTGTTGTTAAGTCTAATGTTAAATTGCCACTCGAACTTGCTTATGCATTGTGAATTGCATCTATTACATTCTAGAAGGTATATAATGTTTTTGCTACGAAAGTTAGTGCTATGGTATATGTAGAGACTTTCTTTGGTGGTAGAGCTTGTGAAGGTGTTGGTGTACTTAATGTAGTTGCAAAAGAGATAATTTCTTTTGTCGCATGGTTTACAGAATTCAATGGTTCTGGGGATATTGTTGTGGGAGACTTTATTGTTTATCAATTGTTGCTGCTAATGACGTCTTTGATGTTCTGGGACCTGCAATAAGCGATGACACACGGATCTGTGAATATTTCTCTGAGATCTGCTTTAAGGGTGAGGATGTTCCATCTCATATTGATAATATGTGCTAAGGGTGGGAGTCTGTTGTTGAAGGTGGTTATAAGTAGTATGCGGTCAGGTTTATCATTGCTAGAGGGCGTAAGGATTTCATCTTTGGGTATTATAGTTGCCTTTTTGTTTGTTTTTGTATCTTCTAATGAGTATTCTCTTTTAGTGAAATATTGTAGTAGGTTATGGTTGTGTCTGTTGAGTTCACCATCTGTAGAGCAAATTCTTTGAACTCTAAGAGCTTGTAAAAATGGTAGGCTCCTTCTCAGATGATGGGGTGGGCTGATTTAGAGTGGAGGTAATTGTGAGTGTCTGTGAGTCTGGAGAAGTGGGTAGTTTGGAGGTTACTACCGATGTATATGTGAGTGTCTATGGAGTCAGTGGATGTCACAAAATCAAACTTAATTGAATCGTGTGCAGAGTTTATATGTGTAAAGAAATTCTCTAATTTGGCTTTATCTCCGGTGTATATGAAAAAATGTCATCTATATATCTACCGTAGAAGATGCAATCATCGTATATCCGGGTAAATTTGGGCTCCTTCGAATATATATATATATATATATATATATATATCTTTGCCTGAAGGCAGAAAAATAGACGTAACAAATCCATTATTTCATCACATTTAAAGCTCTACTCTAATTTGATATTTTTTATATCGAGCATTTTCAAGAAATAAACACATCATATGCTGAATTATTGATTTTTACTTTGCTCTATATTTCATAATCATCAATCTTTTATTGTCCGTCGTTGGATATAGACCATCCCAAAGATTCGTTGCATCTCTCTATCGTGGACATCGCAGAACCAATGCTTTCTGAACTTGTCCAGTTCATCTCGCCATCTCATATTCTGCTGGCCTCTATTCGGCATTCGATCTTTTGAGATCCATGTTTTGAGTCGTATTGTCAAGCAGTTGTCTGCAATTCTTGCAACATGATCAGCCCATTGCCATTTGATTTTCCTAATGGTCTCTATGATGTCTCAAACTCCTGCTCTTCCCTTAGATACTGTGCAATCTTGAGATCTCTCCATCTGATGTTGAGCATGATTCTTTTATGTACACATTGTATGCTTCTCAGTTTGCAGGTCAGTCTCTTGGTTAGGTTCCCTGTTTCAGCTCTATAGGTGACTATCGGGAGTATGCATTCTTTTAAGGGCTAATGGGATTTTCTTGTTCTTGAAAGTTGAACTTGCTTTGCCTAAAGCTTGCCATTGTAGAGTGATTCTTCACTTGATTTCTTCTTCTTTCGAGGTTCCCATTGTTGACAACACTTTGAATGGAGAATACCCTTTGGAATATTTCTACAAAGTTCTTTCATCATCATCATCATCATCATTATCATCAGCCTTTTATCGTTTATCGTTGGATTTGCCAGATCTCTCTATCATGAACGTCGCGAAGGAAATACTTTCTGAACGTGTCTATTGGCAGGAATCCTTCATTAATACAATACATTAAAGATAGTAGACAAGGAATGTTTGGGTATTTTTAGAAAGTGGGCGGTTAGGTATCTTGTATAGGTACAAGAGACTGCATGTCAAAATCACTTGATCACAGACGTTTGGACAATATTTACATTCATCAAATCCTTACACGCGTTCTCTTGTACGTGAACAAAAAAATTAAACCCAGCATTTTCTAAAGAAATATCTTGTCGATGGTCTTTAATCCAACTTGTATTAATATACAAGAATGTGCCAAAAATTATGACATGTGGCAAGAACTACTGTCTGGTAATAACTGTGCACATCAAGGGTACATGAGCAGCTAGGTGCGCCTTGGGTACCTCATTCTAATGCCTTGAATGCAACAGTTATGGACAGATAGAAAAATTTAATAAAGGTCATTATTATGACCAAAAGACTAGGTCAGATTGTTTCTGGAACGGCATGGCTTGAATACATATTGGCAGTGTTCCGTGGAGGGAATAGTCTCTGACTGTCGACAAGACTTATCGATGCGAGTAGTGAACATAGGCTTTCCTGCCAGGTTGGAGCACCTATAGTACAAATTACAAATATCTACAATATAAATTACAATATAAATGAAGGAAGGAATGCGTCACAACACATCGTACATCGATAATTTCTGTGTTTGGGAGTGCGTAGCTGCAGGCCGGTCAGAGGACCAATGCTAACCAATGCATATCGCATTTCAGTAAGATAATGCACCTCACCACGATGCTCGAATTGCACTAGAATGATTTCAGGAACATGAAGAAGACATTGTTGTGTTGCCCTGGCCACAAAATTATTTTTCTTCCTCGTTCTGAAGCAGAAACAATACAAAAAAAAAACTTCGCTGGGATTACTTCATTTCAATTCAAAGTATGAAATTTTTAAACTTTGTGATTTTTATTATATGTATATATATATATATATATATATATAAGAGAGAGAGTTAAGGAAGGAAAAGACAGAGAAAAAGTGATGAATATGATTTACTCTCACATCAAAATCTTTATGGGAAGTCATGTTAATCATTGGTCTGCAGAGAACCCAATTCATTTTTTCTCTGAAGGGGGAAGTGAGAGAATTCGTGTGCTTGTGTGTATACACGTGAGGCAAAATACTCATACATATATACATAGGAACACAATATTCTGCATTCGATTATTATTATTATTATTATTATTATTATTATTATTATTATTATTATTATTATTATAGACAGATGCAAATTAACCTTATCGAATTATAATTTTCTTATTTGTTATTCCTATAATCCGATTTTATTTTCCGTCGGCAAACAGATTCTCACGACTTGGAATTACGCTCTGCTCATCAAAGATGCATCTTACTAATTGATTAAGCACTAACACAAGCATAAAATATTTCCTCGGTCGAAAGAGATAATTTTTCAGACTCAGTTGTCGGGCGATACGAAATAAACATAATCTCAGTTCCACTTCCACGTTAATAATTTCAATTTTGCAAAAAATAATCATTGCTGAGGAAGTATCTAGTTTTTCGCTGATCACTGAGAGGTGCGGATGGCCTAACAGTAAACGGCACAAGTTGGTGGAACGAGTTCAAACTCCGGCTTGCACAGTCTACGTTCAATGCCCTTGGGAATTATGGGAATTCACTTCTTCCACCTACCCGGCTAAAGGTAAATAGCTAGGCACCATTACCAGTGAGTTTTCACCACGTAGTCAAAGGGGATCAGGATTCAGGTCCTGAGACCTCAAGACAGGTTATGAGGGACTAGAAGGAATTTTTTAGGTGACCCTACCCACGCATTTGCAGAGACGGTATCCTCACATTAGAATCAATTTTGTCTAACATCTTGTTCTCATGAGGGTTCGGGTAAATAAGAGCAAGGTACTAGGATCCTCTTTAGGCAGTTCATTTTTTATGTCAGACGAGGCCCTCTGCTCCCATAAAAGATCCATGTTTGCAACAAAAATGATTTATCGAACATGTCATACAACACGGGTAGCAACTTTTTCTTTTACTGATCAACGATCATCATTTACCAACATCATCCTCCATATGGTTTCAATCCTCATCTTAAAGGAAGCTTATATTTGATATCTTTAGTGGGCAATGCTTTTAAGTTCATTATTCGGTCACCACATATTGATAATCCTTGCTTTGTCTTGTTTCCTTTTAATGTTAATCGCTTTTCTCGTTGTTTTATATGGGAAAACACACCGGTTCTGAAGACAACGCCCACGGCGGAAGACGATAACGGAAACAATGAAATGAAAAATATTTCAGTCATAATTTCGACTTTGCTCGTAAATGACTTTTCAATCGTTAAAGCATGAAAAGCCTGGAAGCAGGGTGGCATAACAGTTACCGGCGTGGAAATTGGAATCAGTGAACTGAGTTCGAGTTTCAGCCGAGATTATTATCAACAATGCCTCTTGAGAGGCATGGGCCCACTTCTCCCCCAAGCCTTGGTCAAATAGCATGGAAGTTGGGTTATTTTAGCCATATATAGTAGAGTATTTTAAATGGATAATGATAATCATAATCATCATGATGATCATCATCATTATCACCAGTCTTTTAACATCCGTCATAGGATATAAATTTCCGCTGGGAATCACTACACCTCTCTATCGTGGGCGTTGCGGAGCCAATACCTTTTGAATTTGTCTAGTTCGTCTCTCCATTTTGTATTCTATCAGCTTCGGTTGTGCATGTGATCTCTGGGGATCCATGTTATGAGTCGTGACATTCAGCGGTTGTCTGCCGTTCTTACAACAGGAGCAGCTCATTGCCATTTGAGTTTTTTAATGGATTCTATGATGCTTTGGACACCTGTTTTCTCCCTGATATTTTGTTCTGTCCTGTGACGTCGAGCATGATTCTTTCATATGCCCCTTGCGTGCTTCTCAGTTTGAGGGTCAGTCTCTTGGTTAGGTTCCATGATTCAATTCCGTAGGTGACTATTGGGAGAATGCATTGGTTGTATACCCCTCTTTTTAGGATCAATGGGATTTTCTTGTTTTTCAAGCTGAGTTTGCTCTGCCGAAGGCTTCCCATCCTAGAGTGATTCTTCGCTTGATTCCTTCGTCTTTTGAGTAGTATTTCATGGGGATTTGTTGTCCTAGATAGATGTAGTGGTCTACTTTCTCCAGTTTTACGCCTTCAATTTTGATCGTTGTGTTCTTATTTCTGGCCTGATTGTTGCACATGACCTTGTTTTGCTGGAGTACACATGTAGGAAGATTTTCTTGCCTTCTTTTTCCATTTAGCTCATCTAGCTTTTGTTTGGGGTTGTGTACGTTTTCTGCAAAAAGGGTGATGTCGTCTATAAATTTGTGGTTGCTCAGGAATTCGCCGTCTATTTTGATCCCTTCATTTTCCCAGACTAGGTTTCTGAAGATCACCTCGAGGCAAGCTGTAGAGAGTTTGGGGTGAGCTGGTAGCACTTTGTCTTAACCCTTTTAGGGACTGAAAGCGCTTTGCGCCTTTATATTGCCTGGTAAAGCAGCTGCTGTGACTGTATATAAGTTGCAGTACTTTGACGTATACAAAGTCTACACCTCGTAGAGTGATGGCCTTCATGGCGTGGAGCTAGCAACTTCACCCCTTAAAAAAGACTTACTACAGAAATCGCAACAGAATGGTTGCGCTACTACGCTTTGCAATGGGTCAGTAGGAATAAACATGAAAAGTTTGCTTCATTCTTGGAGGTTTGAAACTTGTCATCTCGAACAACATTGACCATCGAAGACGGCGAAGAGTTCTATCCTTTTTTTATACGTGCGTGTGTTTGTTCGTTTATTTGTATGTTAGTGTGTCCCAGCACTCCTGACGGTAACGTTTTGTCTACAGACTTGAAAGAGACATCAGTACTCCACTATCCGCCTTCAAAAAATATTTTTCTACTTTTCGGGGGCCTTATCTTGACGGATTCTTTAGTAACATCTAGATTCTTCAGAATATAGATATTTCTAGATTTTCCTTTTTTTTTTTTCTTTTTTTTTCTTTTTTGCACTATTCTAAATGTTTTCCGGTGGAAAGCGCCAGTGGTGTCAAAAATAGGATTTATTCTGATCATAGTTATTCTTCGATTGAATTTTCTTATAAGAATCCATAATTCAATGCAACGGTTGTTCAATTATTGACTATGGTGGCATGTTGGCATTAATTTCAGTTCTTTCATTTGTACATTTTGTATTCTAAAAATAATCAATACTAATGCATTCGCAATGAATTACAAATTCAGTAAATCAATCGCAATTGGTGCATTTATTGATGTTTACTCATTTTGTAATTTTTTCGAAAATTTTATCTATTTTTATATCATCAGATACAATTGAAATGCAGGCTGTCTTAATATCGGAGAGTAGGGTGTTCCTATAGAAAAACATTTTGTTAGATCAAATGGCGTAAAGCAAAGTAGTGATTATCATTAAATCAATTTACAGTTCCCCAAAATAGTATGATGATGACATGTTGGGCTGAGCCGACAAAGGTTGGGGTGATTGAAGGTACAAGAGATAGGGATGTAGGAGAGAGAGAGGGGGGAAGAAAGTGTACGCTGGCTTTATAAAACAAACGCTAACTGCTTTTGGCTTTTTTCGTAAAAGTGGAAAAGTAGCGTCAGGCAATTTTTCGAAAAGCAGAGAATACCTGTTCATCTTTAAAAAAAAAAAAAAACATGTCCTTAATCAAGTCCATACTCTTTGAAGATATGTATATAAAACATTCCAGCCCATTATTTTTTTCTTCATACTTTGAAACGAGAGGAAAGCAATAGAAAAATAACAATCTGTTTACATAGGGAGCATTTTATTTGTTAGCTCATGCAAAGAAAAAAACACAAATAAACTTGTCAATCGTTGACATTTATCACCCTCCCTTTGTAAGGACACAGAGGCACTGCCAAGGCTGGAAGGTGGGAAATCTGATCTATTATTAGCAAGCGAATCCATAAATCCAAAGTCATGGCCAAATTCAATGGAGTAGATTCAACCTTGAGTTTGTTTTTGTTTTATTTTTTTGTTTTGTTTTTTTTTTTTTTTGTTTTTTTGGCGACCAATCAGAAGCAAAGATAGATATCACGCTTCAATTTACAAATAAATAAATGTAAATGATTATTTCATTGGAATACAAATACACGCATAGATAAACACACACACACACATATATAGTATTGCCATTAAATAGGTACAACGCTATAAATTAAAAAAAGGTAATTTTCTTCAAAAGCTAAGTAATACCAGGGTTTTGTTTCTAGTCGAACATTACATTCTCAAAACAGATATCATCATGGTTTGGGGTAATAATAACACCTAACAATATCTGTTATGACAGTATAACGCTCCACTAGAAATAATTGAGTCCCGGTACCTTCAGAAAAAAAATTAACTTTGATAGCTATATGCCTATTCATGAGCGATAATGCAACCCAAAACATCACCAAGAAAAAAACACTATACAATGGCACCTACGTCAAAATACTCTCAATAGATATGCATCTAACCAATCTTGAAAAGGAAATCAAGAACACCAAATGAGACATAATTGATATTTGCGAAACGAGAAGACCCAGAGAAGAACTAATCAAACTAAAGAGCAAACACCTTTACAATTACGGGGAAGAGAAAGCCAAACAAAGCGAATGAGTTTTTTTTTTTTCATAAATGAGAAACTAAAAGTCAACGTAGTTAGCTACTAAGCTGACTGCATAGCCAGTGTCACCGTACAACTCTAAAAGAGGTACCATCTGACCACCATCCAAGTCTACGCCCCCACCTTGCATTCAACCGGAGAGGAAATAGACAGCTTCTATGATGTCTCCCTACTCCAAGATATCCGAAAATACCTCAATGTCATTATGGGAGACTTCAACGCACAGATAGCACAAAGAAATGAACGGTGCGTCGGCAAGTTCGGATATAAAGTACGGAGCAAGAGGACTGAATTCCTTGTGAACTCTCCACAGCCTGCCTCGAGAAAACAAGACTGGGAAAATATAGGAATCAGAATGGACAGCAAATACCTAAACGACCTCGAATTTGCTGGCGACATCGTCCTTTTTTCAGAAAACCTATAGGGCCTCCAACAAATGCTAGACAAAATGGACGAAGAAAGCAAGAAAGTTGGCCTTCACATAGACTTCAGCCAAATAAAGATCATGTACAGAAAAGCTGGAGACAGTAGACCACTACATCTACGAAGGGCAACGAATCTCTGTGGAATCTTCAAAGGAAGAATCACTCTAAGATAGCAAGCCTTCAGTGGAGCAAGTTCAAAGAACGAGAAAATCCCATCAGTCCTAAAAAGAAGAGTATAAAACCAGTATATTGGGGAAAACAGGAGACATTATATACATAATTAGGAAACTCTGATGGCAATGGGCTGGTCATGGTGCAAAAATGGCAGATATCCAATGGACAAGGCGACTTGTAACAAGGATCCTCGCAGATCAAATGCGGGACCGAGGCCAGCAGAATATGATATGGGGAGACGGACTGGACAGGTTCAGAAAATATTGGCTCCACTAAGGTCTTTGTCCAACAACGGACGATAAAAGACTGATGATGATGATGATGATGATGATGATGTAATCAAAAGACATGCATGTGTGTGAGTGTGCCTTGTGGTGATTTTGCTTACACTATCAGAGCATATTTGTTTTCGTGTCCAAGATATCCTGGAGATACGACAAATCAAAAGACCCTTGCTAAAACAAACACTTCAATGTATATTCGCATTTGGAAAACTCGGTGCAGAGGAAAAGGATAACAAATGATAGTGTCAATGAACAACAAACGTACAATTCTCCGAAAAGGACTTTTTATACATTTGAATACAGGATGAGTGGAAACATAGCACAAGAAAGAACAGGAAGAGTCCATTCAAAGTACACGAACGAAAGGCTCTATTTATCCGATGGTAGGGGAAAGAACTACATCCTTCTTGATATCTGGAGAAGGAACATGTATCTACCTTTGTGAGCAGTAAACAGTACCCTTCGTGGACAGAGTGGAAACAGCAGCTAGGGAATAATCCAAAAGAGACGGTAAAAACTTGATACTAAACGAATTTTTCACAGTATAATTCCGTAAACTTTTCAGTAGCCTCTCTCTCTCTTATATATATATACACACACACACACACATATATATATATATATATATATATATATATATATATATATATATATATATATATATATATATATATATATATATATATACTAGTTTAACAACGCCGTTAAAAATAACGGGAGTATTTTGATAATTTTTTTATTGCATTATGCTTATAAAAATATCAAAGACATTAAGTTGTCGGGAATTTTCTTGTTTATTTCAACCAAAATGAACCCAGATTTTTACGCATTTGCAAAAATAAATACATAAGAAGACTACTCTATCATTAGCATTCAACAATGATCTTAGACAAATGTTACTGACAGAAAATGTAGATCATCACGTTGTGCACTTTTTCGTTTTTTGTGTTGCTTTTTGTAGCGGATAATATAATTTTACAATTTTATGTTTCTTATTTTGATGGAAGATGACGTAAAGCAAAGATGGTCAGTCCGTCGTTTTCAAGGCTTTCGCTATTGTTTACATAAGTACGTTTTTTTTTGTTACTCTTATCCTTCTATGTCGTATATCACATCACCTGTGTTTTTCCTAAATGTAAAACAACCAATTTTCTTAACGAGGGATGAAAGGCTGCTAATGATAATTTCAGGGAGCAATTATCGCTCATAACATTAACTAACATGTTTGTGTCTTGAGTCGAAAACGATGCCGTTGTACGCATGCGTATTCGGAATGAAATTTGTTAGTCAATCACGTGGTCGTTAGGCAGATGTCTAGCAGATACAGTTAACAAGCAGACATAAGATGAAGCCCTGTAGCTACTTCTGTTCATTCTTCTGTTTGTGCACAAATAATGATAGCATTGGGATGACCCCCCCCCTCCATACAATAATGGTGCGATCTTAAAAGACAATTGAATGGCGGTAAATGAAAATGGAAGTAGGAAAATGATATAGAAATGCAATTGTTTTGTTATCGTAATTCATCTTTTATTCTCCCTCTTTACGCCATCTTGAAGCTTTCAGTAGTGAATATAGTTCAATTGTTGAGCATTGACCGAAAGTACGAAGACTAGAAATTTCACAGACGCTATAAACAGGGCGAGGATTAATACTAATATTTCAGCCTTTTCTTTGTTTATTCGTACATCTCCTCCACAAAAACGAGGCTGATAGACGCGATAATCAGCATGAAGAATTAATAAAATGATCACCAACATAAGCTGACCATCGAGATCATTCTCTAGCCAATCTTTGGTTCTGAATAGATGATTTTTTATTCCAAGATTTTCGTCATTCATTATTCTCACGAATGGCACATATGTCTTGCAATGAAATCAATTCTTGAACAAGAATTAGTGTTTAGGGTCGGATATCGCTTTTTTGGCAATTTAACTATGATAGAGAGAGTTAATTTAACTGCTATCGAATCTGTGGAGGTTTTTTGTCCCCCCCCCCCAACCCCTTCTCATTGACAAAAATCTAACGTAATTCATCTCATACTGAAAGTAACGTAGAGCTGAGGAGAAATTAAACCAGGTCATTTTCTAAGACAAATCTGTCAGTAGTTATTCTAACATTTGGGGTTGAAGTATTGTAAACCGTTACTATCAATTTTTGATGACTATTCAGGTTCATCTCAATCTTTTGTTGATTTCTTTGATCTCTACTTCAGTCAGACTACCAATCTACGACAGTCAGTAAACACTGTTTATTGGAAGTGAAGATTCATGTCTTCGTGTAATTGTTTTTCTATTTGCAGAGTTAGACTGGATAAGAAGGAATGAAATAACATTTTTTTTTCTTCCTTTGTTGTCCGATCGAGGATCTGTTTCCCCCGGGCGAAATAATAGAAAAATAATTTTTGTCCCGAAATTTTCTTCTCAAAGACCCGATGTGTGTATGTGTGTATACGTGGGAGTGTGTGCACGCGTGCACGCACGTTTATTTGTGTGTGTGCAGTGTATGTGTGTGTGCGTGGTGTATGTGTTGTTTTATTTTTTTTTTTTTTTCAATTACACTATTCTTTGGAATTGGGACACAGAATGGTACGACGGTTATCAGAACGGAGAGAAGAGATGGTAAACTGAGTTCAGAACTGATTAAGAAGGTGCAAATGGCTGAGCGGTTAAGGATACGAAGAATGGACTCAGTGGACTTAGTTCAAACTCCAGCTGAGATACTTAGGGTTCACTTCACACTAATGCCTGTGAGAAAGGTATGAAACCTCCTCTTCTATTACTGGTAAAACAGTACAGCGTGAAGAGAGTGACACCCTTCCGGGTGCTTGCCTCTAAGTCTATTACGCATATTGTAAACCAGGGCTGAGGCAGAGAAACTTGTGATGTTTGGAGCCCGACCAGGGACAGCACTACCTAATTCATACAGAGTGTTTTGGACAAATTAAATCCTTTCTCCTATTTTTGTTGTTCCCACCATGTTCCATTCATTATACTGCCTTCTCCAGGTGTACTATCCGTATGAGAGAAAAAAAGGGACTCTTTTTCTGGTGGTGCAAAGTTAAAAAAAATGGTGGTAAATAACTTGATTTTTTTTTCTTCGAAAACGGAAACGCTTGGAACGTAGGTTGCAGATGTTCATGATACCTTTCCTTGAGAAACAAAGAAATCCATACCCACTCCTTGCTGAACTGCGGAAGACACGTCGAGTTGAAATTTGCATTGTTCTGACATACTTTTAGCCGACAAGTGTCAGTAAAATCACTCTTCCATGACTAACTTTTCTGCACATTGACAATAAACATTTGTTACACCCATTGGTAACTTTGACCCCACATATTTAACTATTGGATTCCTAAATGCAAGCAAGCAATGCATTATGCATTTTAATATAAACTACTCTGTTTTTGATCAAGCTAAAACTCCGCAGCCTATGTATGCATGTACTTTTCTTCAAATGTGTCCTTGGGGTGTGGTTTGGTTAGAACCTCATGTAAAAAAAAAAATTATTCCTTTTTCTTTATAGACCCTTTATTCAGGATATTGGATGAGAGAGAGAAAGGGAACTTAATCGTCCCGATGTAAGAAACTGTCTCTCATCGGGTGGATTGCGATGCCTCAGTGTCAGATGCTAGAAAAAGCAGGAAAATAGGGTGAATTATTGTCACTACATAGGCGTTGGCTCTCCTTTTGTTGGAAGTTACACCAGTGGTTTCGTTAATCATGAATCGTGACCGAGTATGCTACATACTGAATTGTTGGGTTCGTTTGATTAAACGCATTCTCAGGCATACAGTATTGTAAATTTGGTTTAAAAGTCCCGACCCAGTTTTCAAACAACTCTGCTGTCACTCAATAAACTTTTCTCTCCACCTCAGAATTGAACCTAAAATTAATATCCATTAATCAAATTCTGCCTCAGGGCCAGTAATTAATACACTCCCTATTATTAAATAAATCATAATCAGGATGGAAAAGGCTGTCGGCCAGCAAATCAATATTCTGTGTGAGTCTCAGATTTACGAGAATTTATTTGGCACGGGGTCATATTTTATATAATCAGCAAGCCAGACTCATTTTTTTTGTCTCCAAGTGAAATAACTTCACTTGCGTTTGTCAAATATCTGCAACTTGGCTGGCTATTATCTTATTTTCTTCCTTGCACTCTTCTCATGTGCAATACGAACTCTACTCAACTTATTTTGATTTATTCTTTTGATATGAGGCACAGTCCATCATTATAATTGCTTGGCTAGTATTTGTTTTATCTTGAATTCTTATTACGACTTACTAAAAAAAAAAACACTAAACGCTGTTTTCGTTTTCAGCCTATTTTCGGAAAAGCGAAAAAGTGACATAAATCAAACTTTTGAAAAGCTTCTCTCTCTCTCTCTCTCTCTCTCTCTCTCTCTATATATATATATATATATATATATATATATATATATATATATATATATATATACACGCACACACACACACACATATATATATATATATAATCAATACCAATAATACTACTTAGTTTTTAAATAATTTTGATATAAAATGTATAAATATAGAAAAATAAAAATATGATTCACCACTCTTGATGAATGGAACCATGAAACACATATTGTGTGTTTCTTCTCTTAACTCTTGAGAATATATATGTGTGTGTGTGTGTGTGTGTGTTTTATCTCCAAATTCTCATTTTTGTTCATTCACTACCCATATCGGTTCTATTTGTTTCTCGGTGTAGACAATTATATCATCAAGAAATGGATACATAATCCGATAGAAAGAATCATAAATGCGTTATATTACATTGGAACTATATTTGAAATGATCTCCGGGTATTACACGGTGAATGTATCATTAGGCCTCGACAGTTATATATTAGCCAAGTAATTATACATAAACATACATATTGTTATAAGTATTGTATATAGTTATGTATGTAATATATATGTGTTCATGTGTCTGCGTGCCTGCATATATCTGTATGCTTGTGTTTGTATGAGAGAGAGAGAGTATGTGTGATACGATGATGATGATTGTAATTAGCTCGAGGCAATTTTTCTGATTTTTTTCCGCCTTACCCCTTATACCGATTCTCTTTCTTTTTTTCTTTCTCTTATTTCGTTCCTTACATACCCAAGGCTGAATACTAATCGCCTTCGTCTTTCCCTCCTTATTCTCGACACTCCCAGCCTCCTTGCTGCTTCATTCCAATCCTAACATTCAAATTTCCTCGTCTTTTCTCTATGGCACAAATGGGCTTTGTCTCTGATTACTCGCGACTACCGAGGCATTTTTCTTCTATTACATCCAACCACTTGCCCCTGTCATTCCACTCGGACAAAGGTGATCTGTCTCTTCGCTCTCATCCAGTTTTTATTTATGCATCCACCTGCATTTGTCAAACTCACTATCCAGTGAGCTATGGTCACGTTTGATGAGCCTCGTCTACATCTTCGGGCGGAGAAGTGGACAGCGTTATCATTACTTATTTAAAAACAGGACCGATTTGTATTCGAATGAACAACTCTGGTAAAGAATGTAATTTATAGCTTGTCTCTCTGCCCAACTTTAAATTCTATGAGGTTAAAGTGGAGAATGTGAAGTTGAAAGGATCATAGTTCAATCCTTGCCTAGTTTCTCATCGCAACAGGCGAGGTGAACTTTCTAAGCTACGAAGAATAATATCTCTCTCTTTCTCTAGCTATCTATCTCATATATATATATATATATATATATATATATATATATATATATATATATATATATATATATATACGATGTGTGTCCATGAAGGAACCGACCCTTAAGAACAGAGTTTTTTAGAGCGCTTGCGACTGGAATGTTATGTATATGAATCTGCAATGTTATCTATCAAAAATCGTTGGTTAGTTTTTTTTTTTAAATACATGTGCGATAGTGAACGTGCATGCAGTGCACTTGTCACTTTTCCTCATGAATTGCTCAATGAAACATTTTGATGAGCAACTTGGTTGTGTGAAATTTTGTTTTAAATGAGGAAAACCGTCTTTGGAGATACATGTAATGTTACAGCAGGCTTATGGGGAGAATTCTCCAAGTCATTCACGATGCCATTTCAAATCAAGAAGAGCATCTACCAAAGACGATGCCTTCCACGTCAATGGACGAAGATCAAATTGAAAAAGTGTGTGCTGTGATCAGTGGAAATCGTTCCTGACAGTCTGTGTTCCCGAAGGGTAGAAATCTGTAAACGTTTGTGCCACATGATTTCGAATGAAAAAAAAAACTGATGATGGATGGTGTTGTTGTAAGATTTGTACCACGTCTGCTGACAGATGAACAAAATTTTCGGCATAGCACGAGATAAATCTCGTCCCCCATCCGCCCTAATCACCGGATTTGGTCGACGTTTTTCTTCGCAAGGCAGAAATTCATCCTGAAACACCATTGATTCCAGAAGATACAGAAGATGCAAGAAAATGCTCCGTGATACCTCTACACTACTCCTCAAAATGACTTGGAATGTGTTCTGCTTTCCAGAGCTGGAAGAAATGCTCGGAACGGTATATCAACAATGGAGGGGACTATTTTCGTGGGGACACGTCTCATAAAGTTGTATGTAGAACTAAATGTGTTTTTGAAAAGGTTTGATATCTTTATTGACACACCTCATTCATATATATATATATATATATATATATATATATATATATATATATATATATATATATATATATATGCAATAAAAGTAATACGAAAAACGTAATGTCTGTTGTTATTCTTATTGATTCCTCCTCGTCAAAAACATTTTAGTGTAACCTTCATAAGTAAGCCCTGCGTTTCAAAAACTGAATGATATTTTGTATAAAATAACACCCATATTCAATACATTTTGACAATGCCCGGCATAACATAACAAAATACATGTAGTATGTCATGAGCTATATAATAAAATCATAGCTGAAAGGGAGTTGGCGTTTTATCAACACTGTTGGGGAGTCATGTTGATATAATTGGTCTGGTTTTTAGTCCCCGAAACTATTGCATGGTAAACAACATAGTACCATAATATCAAAGTCTGCGTAAAACATCAAAAAATATTGGAGAAAATCAAATAAATTACCATATTACAGATATTGGAAAATAAGTGACTTGAATGAAACAAAAAGATTTGAAGAAAATATTATTATGTATTTAGTGTTTGAAGCTGTAAAGCTTTCTAGATTATATATATATATATATATATATATATATGTGTGTGTATACATATATATATATATGTATATATATATATATACATATATGTATATATATATATATATATATATATATACATATATGTATATATATATATATATATGTATACATATATATATATATACACATATATATATATGTATAATACATATATATATATATATATATATATATATATATATATATATATATATATATATATATATATATATATATATATATATATCCCATCTTCTCAGGAATTTGAGACAGAGAACAATTTTTGAATCTAAGATAAAATTAAACTGATTGAAAACTGAGACAAATGGCTGCCAATTCTGAAGATTCCACCGAATGTGGCAGAGAGAATTGTAATTGTAAATGGGACTCTAAACTCTTCGTAAATTATATTCACTAGCTCTGTGTAAAAATACAGAGCATTTTCCACTGAAGAAAGTTTTAAATTCATATGATCTTCTAACTATATTTATCACTATAAATATATATATATATATATTTATATATATATATATATAGAGAGAGAGAGAGAGACAGACAGACAGATAGATAGATAGATAGATCATTTCCACAGATAATGAGTAGTATGAAATAATTTTTTTATCCATTCAGTGTTGTTGTTCATACCAGAATTCAGTGAGATACGAGATAATTATTCTTTCAGCCTGTAGCCCGTCTATTTCTTTTGCATGAAACGAATTAATATGGACACAGAACCTGTAGAAAAGCAAGATGTCGACTGTTCAAATCACGAGGAATGCTTCAGACGGAAGTTGCATCAGGACGCCTGCTAGCAAATGAATGTCGCAACAGACAAAATGCGGAAGACCAAAAATGCTCAAACATTTCAAAAATCGGTTAATTGCAGGAAAACTATGTGAAAAATTATTCAACTTTCAAAGGATGACAAGGTGAAGTTATGGCACTCTATTGACTATATTTTGAAAGGGTGTAGAATATATAAAAGGCACTCAATAATTTGGCATGTTGGTATGAGCCATTAATGGATCCGTGGATAGTATAGATATACAACTACGACGAAAGTAACTCCGAAATGCATGCCTGTAGGGAATCGATATTTTCATTAACCAACAAGAAGTGTGGTTGATTAGGGTAAGATTTTCAAGGATGGTACGAATTAATTTCGATTTTTACGAAACTAGAAAGCACTTACAGGCTGACTACCTCCGCCAACGCTATCGCCCCTGGAAACTGAACAATCTCAGGCTTTGCTGGGACAAAAGGTGGTTATAATTATTTATCAGATACATCACTTTGAACCATGATTCATTTCAACACTTATTTCCTTTGGACAGTGTAACTTTGTCATTACTATATTATCACTTCTGATTGACCGGAAAATTGTCATATTTTGCAAATTACCGAAAGAATTCTGGATCTCACTCCACCAAAAAATAAAGCAATTATTTCTTGGTGCTCGGCCAACTGTACTATAAAATGTCATCGAAATCCATAGAAAATTTTTCTCAGATAGTGTGTACACAAACAGACCAACAATCAGACAGAGAAACAAACATGTCCATCAACATTGTTGTTAGTGCTATCAAATATTGATTAGCATAAGGCATGTTTCTTGGAGTTGCTTTTTTATCACTTTCGAAAAGTAGATTCAATGCTGGTACGCACCAGCCAATTACTGCTGTTATGTTAATCATCTGAATTATTATCATCATAATCGTCAAATGATGACTCTTTTAGAACAAGCCAGCATATCATGACTCGATTCATATTGAGAATGACTAAAAGTACTCGTATTGTACTCTCATCACCTTTTTATGTCCTTCAGCGCATTTCTTTCAAAGCGCATTTTACAAATGGTTACGATCGAAGAAGCACTATTTTCAGTGATTGACAATCTTGTACAATCTAAAACGTAAGTGCAATAGCCTAAAAACAATCGTCTGGCTGTAAAGATGGAAATAAAATCGATTTTTTTTCTCTCACATAAGTACTTTATTTTTATCTTCACTCCTATCGACGTCTCTTAATTCCACTAGAACTGTTTTTCAAAGGCAGTTTGAATGCTTAAAAGTAATTAGATATAAAATAAATAACTGAGTGCTGTACCCACGAACGTGATCAGTAGACGTGGGTAGACAATACCGTATTTGTCGTCGTATAATACGCCCTGGAGTATTTAGGAGAAAAACAGGCTATCGGTTTTTATAAATCAGTTTTTTATACTTGAACATTATTTTGATTGGTAATTGTGATTTATTTGTTTATGATTAAATACTTCATTCTATTCTGGGGTCATCAAGGGACTAGTGTGGCAAACAGATGTATTTAGCGGTTAGTTTACACAAAGGCGTAACCAAATGATTAGTGTATTAGGCGCAGGGTCATTTTTGGAGGAGATTTTGGAGAAAAAATATACCTCATATAGTGGCAAATGCAGTAAAATTTTCATTGCGTTCGGACAAATCATGTTTAATAATTAATTAAGTCCTCAATGTACATCGAATTTGTTTGTTTTGCCTGTTTGATATAATAATGGGAAATGCTACACGTGTTCCAATATCTGTTTATAATCGAAAGATGAAATCATTAAAATTATGTATTCGAACTTTGATATATTTCCGATCTCTTTGCACAATAACTTTACTCTTTATTCGTATCTCCAAGAATCATCATCGGTCTTTCAACATCCATTGTTGGACAAAGACCTTCCCCAAGATGCGCCACACTTCTCTATCATGGGTGTCGCAGAGCCAGTACTTTCTGAATTTGTCCAGCTCGTCTCTCCATCTAATATGAGTCACGATGTCCATCGGTTGTCTGCCATTCTTGCAACATGGCCATCCAACTGCCTTTTGAGCTTTGTAATGGATTCTATGATGTCCCTGACTCCTGTCTTTTCCCAGATGTACTGTGCTGTCTTTTAGTCTCTCCATGTGAGGCTTAGCATAATTCTTTCATGTGCACGTGGCATGGTTCTCAATTTGCGGATCTGTCTCTTGGTTAGTTTCCATATTCCAGCTCCATATGTGAGAATTGGGAGGATGCATTGGTTATACACCCTTCTTTTTAGGATTAATGGGATCTTCTTATTTTTGAAATTTGAGCTTGCTCTGCCAAAGGCTTGCCATCCTAGTGTGATTCTTCGCTTGATTTCTTCTTCTTCTGAGGGTTTCATGGAGATTCGTTGTCCTAGGTAGATGTAGTGATCTACTTTCTCCAGTTCTGAGTCCTCGATTTTGATCTTAGTATTTTTATCTTTTATATCTTGTTGTTGCACATGATCTTCGTCTTGCTGAATGTGTAGGTCGATTTTTTTGCTCTCTCCAAGAATCAAACATACTTAGATGGTATATCTATCTATCTATCTATCTATCTATATATATATATATATAGGTCGATAGATTGATAGATTAGTATATAAATGTCTGCCCGTCTATATACGTGCATACCAATATCTGACTGAAGCATCTACCGAAGAGCAATGTTAAGCGAGATAATCTCGCAGGCCATTGCTAATGTTCAATCCCGACGAGAGACTTCGTTATAATGGCCATGTGTTAAACTAAGGTAAACTCAACAGAAAATATCTGTCTCGGGCAGTTCATATCTGTTATTTTTTGTATATTAATTGATATACGTATACAGACATACCTATAATTTTGAGACGAGCCATTAACATTCCGAGATATATTTGGGCAGTTGGACCTATTCATTGTGTTACTGGTGTTGTTATCACAATGTTTCTACCTATTCATTCTACAGTGATCTTTGAGTATATGATCTGTTTTGCTGATAAAAAAACGGTTGATAATATATTGACCAACTCGGTTGATTTTGTTCGTCAGGATTTACTCGAGCAATATATATATATATATATATATATATATATATATATATATATATATATATATATATATATATATATATATATATGTATCACTTCTGATGAGTGCCTCTCGCGAAACAGCGTTAAGATCTCTCTAGCTTTGTTCAAATTGATTATATATATATATATATATATATAAACATATACACATACATATATACACACACACACACACACACACACACACACATATATATATATATAGAGAGAGAGAGAGAGAGAGGTGGGGGAAGAGAAAGAATGAAAGATAGATCTTTTCATATCTACCTTACTCTTTTCAATTCAGTTCTTTTCTTAGAAGGAGATTCAGTTTTATCGTTACTGAATGTATTGAAAATTATCGAATCAACGTTATTCATATGTTATACGTGACTGGAAGTAAGACTTTCGCAACCAACAAAGTTATGTCAGACATCAACTTCGCATAATGTAATCATGCATCAAGAGACATCATCGTGTACCAGAAACTGTTTTATGATACAGCTTGGTTAAAAAAAATGGATTATTCCAAAAAATCAAAAAAAATAAACTTTCCGATTATGCAAGTCGATCACTGAGTGAAGATTCGTGCTGTAACCTAAGCGGAGTATTTTGTTGACGACTGAAAAATTTAAAACATCTAAAACCTGTTTCTTTGATTGAGTTTAATTTATCGATGCTTTTATGACATATAAGCTATAAGTTATACAAGCATATATAATTCAAACTTGATCGCAGATGCTTACGTCCACTTTGCAAATAGAGGAGGTGGTTTGGGCGAAAGGGTTGCAACTCCAACCCGAAAACCTTCTGGCTACTGAAACCATACCGGAGCGGTTACTGTTAAATGTTCCACAAGGAGGACATGAGAAAAAATGGAAACAAAAACGCCCTGTCATATCTTACATCCATTCTCTATCTAGTTATGAGTGAATATCGTATAACTGCGTGACATCAGCCAGATCTGGGTTTTTCGTGGCTTAATCCTTTGTAAACCCACAGACGGGCGGCGTCACTCGAGAAGGAAATACGTGAACTCTTCTAGGTCACCTGTTCTCTCAACTTCTCCAATGTCATAACCTCTTGCAGCCTTTGTTTTCAGCGTCATTGAGTTTCAGCTGCGGATCACTTGAGTACACGGTTGATAGGCAATCAGGTGCCTAGCCAGATAATTGACGATAAGCTTCAATAAGCTTCATGATTTTCACAACAAAAAATCTGCCTGATGGTCTGCTTTCTGGTATCTCCATTCCTCCACCCCGTCACACCTCCACTTGACGATTTCTACTTTCCAGGACGTTCTCTAGTTTGTGCTGATACCATTTGCCTGCATGGCTGAATCCAAACAGTTTGCACAGGTCCCAGCGTATATCTGTCGCTACTTGATGGTGCCTATTTTCGAGATCTTTTCGGGGCAGTTTGCTATTTTCACTGATTATACAGTTCACCATTTAATCTTTTTCTTCGCAAAGACAGCATTTAATGTGTCTTTCTGGGTTTTGTCACTCTTCAAACATGTTATTTGTCCTGATGCACTTGTTCGGGATTGTTATTGAAGAAGGCTTATGTTTAACTCATCAGGTGCCCCCTGCGTAGCCATACCTATGTCTGTCTGCGTTGTTTTCTATTAGCCTTTTAAATTATCTAAAGAGTGTTTCCTTTTCCAATTTTTCTTTCTTTCTTGCGTTTTTCTTTGCTCTCTCATTTTTATTATTTGTGGCTTTATTTTTTCTCTTTACGTATGTTTTGTGAGATTTCTTCACGGAAATGATGTGAAATCGATATGAATCAATTTGTTTTCTCTTCGTTATGGTTTCTTTGCTTGTTTGGTCTATACACGGCTGTTCTTCACTGTCCCTTGTGAATAATTCTTAAGCTAAATGGAAATCAAGAAAAAAAAATAGATAGCAGAAAACTCGCTTTGGCGACAAATGCTAGTTGGACGTTGCACAGCATGTTTCCGTGAAGAATTGCAAATGGCTTCCATCAGAATGAAATTGTTTTGTTCGCTTGACTCTCCTGTAAATATATGGAATCAATAAAACCTGAAAAGTTAGTTGTCCTTTTCATGAAAAATAGGTGCATAGATGTATAAAATGAAAAGTGAGTAAATATATTCTCGTATACACATGTATGTTTTAGTGCGTGTGTGTGTAATGTTACCCGTATACATGAATATACGTATTATCAGACTTGCTCTTTCACAAGTTCTTCAAGAAATGTGATAAAAAGTGTTAGAAAAAAAAAAGATTTTGAAAAGAAAGAATATGGAAGTATAATTCGTCTAAGAGGTTTTAAAATTCATTTCTTCTCTAGACTTCATTAAAGTTTCCACATTGCAACGAGCAATTCAATATGAAATTACCTTTATTCGAATGTAAGCCTGTTTCAAAGGCCACTTTCACCTGAGAAAGAAAAGTTTACAGTTACTGGCCGTTAAGATAAATAACGTGTTAGTAGTAGATCACTCTTTCAAATCTACTTTTATATATATATATATATATATATATATATATATATATATATATATATATATATATATATATATATATATATAATTATTGTTCTGCCATAAAGGCCATCAATGTCTGCTGTTTTCCAAGTTGATACACGCCTGCGCACTGACATGGTGTAAAACTGACATAGTCTTGTTTCCTTCAATTTATATCATTGACTATAATGAGATTATGTTTTCTGAATCTGGTACAATTTCATACGTTCTTTTTCTTTCTCCCACTATATCTGTCATAATCCGGTAGTCCCGAACCAAATCTCTTATTCTATCCCGTCACGCCCCTTTTTCCATCCGAGGAAAACATTGGAGAGAATGGTATCAGACAGTCGAAATGAGTTTTTTTTTTTCAAAACACTATTTATAAAATCTGAATACTTTCTCCCATTATTTATGTTTTATGGAACCTTCTAAAACAAAAAGGCTTCTCTCCATCAAACTCTTTTCTATAAATGGACTCAAAGTACGACATGAATAGACAAAATTTCTCAGTCTTTGCAGAATGAAACGTACGAATAGGAAACGCATGAATCCACTTCTTTCTGCCCCAAGCTATCGGTTGATAGCAGAGCAGTTGAAGCTTTTCAGGTAGTCCATCTTTGGTGTCGGGCTAGTAAAAATGCTCATTTGCTGCGTGGAGCTTCCGTGAAATGGAAACGAAAATCATTGTTATGTGTCCTGCAACACGGGAAGCAACTTCTAGTTCCATTTTTGAGCTCTAGGGTTACCAACATCACCTCACCTAACGATGTACGCATTCATCTGGTAACTCTTGTTTTTAATCCGTTTAAATTCGTAGAACTGACATGCTCTCACAGGTAACTTTTTGAGAGCTACGGCGACTTCACTAATTACTTCGTTACGTATACACTCCTGAATGTTATCTGATAATAAGCGAGGTAAGCCGGTAACATATGGCTGATAATGGTTATGGTCTTTTACCACTCGAAGGATTAATCTTTGTTTAAAGCTAATAAAAATCAGAGCATTGAAATTGCACGCACCTTTCTCGTTATTTGATGATTTTGTTTACTAAATCAAAGCGACTGGTATTTGATAAAATAGAATCATAAGACAATGCATAATTATCTTCAGAACAATCAGTTCGTCTTGAGTGAGATAGTCGACATCAACACACAGCTACTGTTGAAAGGTAATCAATATGTTATTAACTAACGAAAGGGGATATTTACATGAGGTTATTTATAAGTGCTGCATCTGATTCAGGTCTCTGGTATTACTGACCCATATACCGGGGTTATACGTTTTGAATGATACCGACGGCTTGGAAATGGCAGGTCGTGCCGTATAGATGAGATATAAATATAGATATTCGTGACATCCAGAAGCCTGAAAGCATTGAACAATTACGCGCCATACAATCTACTACTAGTCGCTTGGTAGCCGGACAGTTAACGGCACGACAAGCTGAGAAGGCATGAATCTATCTTTATTTATCTCTCTATCTCTATCTTTCGCGCGCGCACACACACACACACACACACACACACACACACTAGCTATGGACTAATAGAGGGGTAGATATTGTTCTGCAGCTGTAGATTGCAACCTGTCTAGAAGACGAACAACTCTGATTCCAACCAGGAAGTGTTGCTTCTCCGAGACCGCAATGCGTCGTAATACGTGAATAGCATGATTTGACATGCAGATCGCCCTGGTTATCCACTGCATCCTGGTCTGTTTCGAGAAGCCCCAACTGTGTCGTGTCGCAAAGGGGTTTGACAGACAAGAACAGAACGGTGAAGCTGACGATGTGCCAAACTCTCCCTCTCAAGTAAAACTCAAGTGAAGCGCAAGTCATGACTTCAGACCCTGCAGTGCACCACAGCTGCTACAGGACTCAGAATTCATTTTCGACCAGGAAGTTCGATCATGATTTGTCGCTTGAGGAAGGTAGAGATTATTATTTTTAAAGCTCGAGTTGATGCGTACTCAAAGTGTGAAATGACTACATAATTCATCACACTTGCTGCTACAAAAGAGTTGAATAAAACTGTTCATAGCAATGCTAAATTAGTGTCCTACTTTAGCTGGTTACGCCTCTATTCTAATGTGATTCAAAATGGAATTCTAACACAAAAATCATTCTTTTCTTATTTTTTTGCTTGTAATACTTTCCAACATTAGACTGTTTATGTTATCTGCACGGCCACGTTCTGCTTCCTTTTTTTTTCTTACTTACTTTCTTTCTTCTTTTTTTCCTAACTATCGAATTTCGATATCCTTACTTATTGATTTATTCTTCTGTAGTTTTTTTTTTTTTTTGTCAGAGCGATTTTGAATTTTTTCTCAAGGCAGCTGCAAGTTCTTTTTAAAAATTAGATATTATTGATTTCAGTTAAAATTCTAAAACGAAGTAAAAGGAAGTAAGGGGAATAGAGTATTTTCGACGTTTGTATTCTGTTCCATTGTCACAGCAGTTGCATAATGAGAAATGGATACTTTTTGCGGTCCTCACAAACAGTCTGCACTCTAATTATCTTTCAGCATTTTTTCTCGGAACTTTTAATTAGATACAACATGGTGCCAATAACCATCAGTCGCGTGAGTTAATTATGCAAGATTTTTTGCTGTTTTAACGATTGGAGACAAATTTATGATAAATAAGTCAAGATAATCTCGTTACTTTTTTTCTATTTATTGTTTATTAGCTTTTTATCTAATCTGTGGTACCCCGAGTAGGACATATCGAAATATGTTGAAAGTTTACATTATTGACTACGTATGTATCACGTCATCATGGCTTGCCGTCGCGAACGAAGATTTACTTGGGTTACTACATTCGTTGCCAGTATTCCTGAAGTGGCTGGAGAGAAGGTCTGGAAACCACTGGGGCTGCCGTTTTTCCACCAACCAGAAACCAGTTCGTTGAATAGAGGAGACTTTGGAAAACAATAGTTGTCCATCTTCACCACATGGCCTACCCATTGCAAATGAGTCTTTCGTGGAATAACTTCAATGCTTTTAACCCTTGCTGACGACTTCAGTATAAGAAATGAAATTACTCCAGTGCACATTGATAATGACCTGAAGGCAAGGAAACATTCGAGTGACTGTAGATGATGCTGGAATATGACCCAGGATTCGGCTCGATATAGAGGAGTATGCGGCACGATGGTTTCAGAGATTAATGTTTATGTATCTTTCTTGAGATTTTCGTTTCTCCAGATACATTTGTTCTCTATACCAAAAGCTTATGTACCATATCTTTGTCATAAATAAACAACAGACTGACGAAGGTGAAACAAATGAAACAAAAATAACGGCTGTAATTTAGTGCCAACTGCATTTGAGCCCGACATACATCGACATAGTTTCAGCTTTTCTTATCACTGCTCACTGGCTGCACCTTTACTCCGTTTCGGTGTTGTAAATATTTCTAATGGTAAGGAGAAAATTCATAACTTGATGCTTAATTTTTCAATCTTTATCAAAAACATGTTTGAGCCAATCTCAATGCTCATTCAGTATGCTTTACATTGAAAATAAGGTAGAAAGGTATTGTGTTTGGTGAGGAGATGATTAAACGTTAGTGAAAGAATAGGACTATTATTCATCTAATATTCAACGATGAATGTATCAGCCATCTTTATGTTTCCGACAAAGGAATAAATACTAAAGTTGAGATCGAAACCATGAAACAATGGCTGGGAAGACGACCTTACAAACTCCTACTCAATGGTGGTTGTTAATTAGATACAATCTGGCGGCAATAAACATCAGTCGGGTGAGTTAATTATGCGAATTTTTATTCGCTGTTTTTGTAAACAAATACAAATTTATGATAAATAAGCCAGGATAATCTCATTAGCATTTTTTATTGTTTATGCTTATAACGTGAGTTGTCGGATTTAGGTTTTACGTGAAAGCTAAACCGATCGTCTTCTTAGCATTTTCAACCAATGTTATAAATTAGAGAAACTAAGTAGCCTCTCGATCATTCATTTACTTCATATAACTTCCTTTCTCACTTTTTTTTAATTCTTTTTATCTCATACAACCTCTTTTATCTTCCTGTTTTCTTCTTCTTTATTTCTTATACATCATCTTTTCTTCCCTTCTCTTCCATTCTGTTTAAATCACGTATCATTACTTTCCCTCTTCTTAATTCTATTCACCTCATATAACATTGTTCTTCTAAATTAATGAAACCTCATTTTTCTGCTCCATCCTTTTATTTATTTCATACAACCTTCTTTGTATTCCTTTTCTTGCTTAATATATCTCGTTTCTCTTCCTCTACCTTTTGCCTCATAGCACCTCCTTTTCTTCCATATGCTTTTTACTTCAAACCGTCCTCTATTCTCTTGCTCTTTCATCCTTTTCACTTCATATAACCTCCTCTCTCTTACTGCTTTACCTTTTTCTCCTTCATACAAACACTTTTCCTTCCCATTTTTTTCTACTTATCCTCCTGTATTTTCTTTCTCTCCCTTTGAACAAGCCTCGTTTTCGTCTTTCTTCAGATCTTCTAAATAAACCATTCTCTTTCGATGCAGCTGGATACACTTTCTGATTTACATTAGTCTGTCTTACTATATTTTTCCTTCTCTCACTCCATTCTGTGTTTAGTACTTCCCTTTCCCCGTTAATGTAAATCCAAAACTAGACTCCTTTGCGTTAATCTGCAAATATATACTTTTCATCTTAATCCGTGGCAAAAAGAATACATTCAGAAGATTTGCCCATGTGATCTTAAGTCTTCACGCGAATATGAATATTTATGTTATCTTTTTGGTGTTGCATCATAGAAAGAAGACAGTTTGGTTTAATGTTAAGAGAAGTTTTTATTGCGTCCAGAGTTTCTAACTACCTTAACTCTTCAGAAAGGATTAGTCTAAGTTCTGTGAGTTTTGTAATTAAAGAAAACTTGCAAAATATGTTTTCGAGTTAGTTCATATATATATATATATATATATATATATATATATATATATATATATATATATATATATATATATATATGTGTGTGTGTGTGTGTGTGTGTGTTATCGATCTATCTTGATTAGTCTATTTATCTCAATCCGTTGTAATAAATTTATCTTTCATGTCAAGCTTCCCAACTATTAGATTATCTATTGATAAAATATTTTCTTCGCCCTCTTCTGTTTATTCAACTCCGAGTGTATTTGTATCAAACAACTCATCTCCGTTGGTAATTAACTAGGACAACCCTCTTTATATATATATATATATATATATATATATATATATATATATTTATATTAAAAAGGTACGTTTGAGCTGTGCTAGTCCACAAGCGCGGGTACACGTATGTATGCGCTTGCACGCGTGTGTGCGTATGCATGCATGTGAGTACCCTATTCTTTGGAGATATTTTAGTATACTACAGTTATCATAGATTGACGTGACCCCTAAATGGTCCTTACTGTTGTATATAGCGAATACTGAATGCGTATTCAACTTTATGCGAAAGAATAGCATTCAAGGTTATCGCCATTGTAAATGAAATACACCATCATGTATATATACGTGTGTGTGTGTGCACTGATAGGCGGCTACGAGAGATCTGATTAGATCATTTGATATAAGATTACGAAAGATCAGTTTCAGATCTTATCAAAGATCAGTTCTGAAGTAAAAACTACCTCAGATTCTGGTTACGGAGTTTTAACCAAGTTTAACAATTATAAGTTTCACTCAACTAAAGCTTTCGACTGAAGTGGGATAGTAAAATTTGTGTCATGGGCTTAACAGAGATGGGACAAGGTGAAGGCATTTGGGGGAAAGCTCACGATAACAAAGCGTGGAGACAGAGAAATCACGGTCCATTTCTCGTTTCGAATTTTTATCCGAAGTCTCCTTCTATCGAGAGTTGGCGAATAAATGAATTGAAAATGAAGGATACTTTTGACCCTGATACTTCGTGGTTGGTCTCATCAATTTTGACAACGTAAGTGTCTCCTTCTATTTGAAAACCATTTCGATTTTTAACTGTCACCCGCAGAATAAAAGTGAGATCACGGCATAGTTGACTCCCAAGCAACCAACGATCCAGATAGCAATGCCAACGAAGTAAGATTAATTTTAATGTTCAACGTCACATTGACTTCAATTAATGAGTGTGAAGATACAACTTAATGGCAAAATACAACAAGTGCCACTGAAGAAAATTTTACTAAGTCATGCAAATAACCAAGATTCACCACCTTTTTGTCTTTATAATTTTTTGTTAATATCTATTTAAGTTAGGAAAACAGTGATGTTGTACCCAGAGCTGGATCTATAAGGGGGCAAAAGATACAGTTGTCCCCACTCGCCCAGGCCTCCCTCTGAACAAAAATATTATAATTTAAAGAATAATTTCTTCAGTAACGAATGTATTAATAATTACCGCTTGGAATCCATTTTGGAATTGATTCCAGGACAACACCCTCAATTATTTTAGATAAATCAATAAAATTCCTGCTCGTAATTCAGATCTATATTAATTGGGGTATGGGTTACAAAATGAATTTATCTCACTTAAAAGTCTACTTGGAGTTTTGTTGGCATGTATTCACATATATGTACTTCAGATATAATTATTTTAACTTATATATATATATATATATATATATATATATATATATATATATATATATATATATATATATATATATATATATATATATATATATATATATATATATATATATATATATATATAGAAAGTAAGAGAGAGAGAGGGAGAGAGAAAGATAACTTATCTATTCCAATTAAAATAAACGGATTTTAGTGACTTGCCCTGTTTTTTATTTCCTGTGTATGAGGGACTTATTGAACATGAAGTGTCCTGGGGCCCCAGAGTCTAAATCCGTCCCTTGTTGTACATGCCCCCAGGTATTTCTATCTAGCTAGCTATCTTGCTATCTTGCGAGATACGTAGCTATTCATTGTATTCGTATTATTCTCTGCAACTTGTACATTATTGAATAGACCTTGTGTTTGAACCAAGTTTTGTTACCATATGTCTCGTTTTTATAATTGCGTCGAATTCTAAAATATTGAAATATTTCCATAGAGCTGTAGTTTCATTTTCTTTTTTCTGTTATCTCTGGCAGTCCAATCGAGATATTCCGACTGGGATCAAACACACACAAAAAAAACAGAGAGAAAGAAAAAAGCATTTGGATCGACGCCAACGGTTAATGTCTCTCGAGTCATTATTTGAACGAAACAAGACGTGTATTATTTCCCCCGAACAGTTTCATTTGACTCACTCAGTCTGTCTACTTGCTTTGTAGGTTTTGGTCGAATAGAGCGAATATATATATATATATATATATATATATATATATATAGATATATATATGTGTGTGTGTGTGTGTGTGTGTGTGTGTGTTTGTGCATATGTGTGTCTGTGTCAGTGTGTCTCTGTGTGTGTGTGTGTCTGAGTGGGCTAAAGAGAGAGATGAATAAAGGCAAAAAAGGGAAAAATTACATTGCAATACTCACACAAAGATACATACGTATACACAAGCATATACATGAACACACACACCCACACACACACACACACACACACATATATATATATATATATATATATATATATATATATATATATATATATATATATATATATTTAATCAATTTTGTCTCCCTACTTCATATTCGTAATATTTCATATTATTTTCTTATTTCTCTATATGCATGTTTTTCGGACTATATATATATATATATATATATATATATATATATATATATATATATATATATATATATGTGTGTGTGTGTGTGTGTGTGTGTGTGTGTGTGTGTTTCATTATCTACTAGTATGTCTTCTGCCAAGTTTTCAAGTTTTGCAAAGCATGTGAAGTATATATATATATATATATATATATATATATATATATATATATATATTGCTGTTGTACATTTTACATGAACATATTGCTAGCTATGCAGTTTTAAAGTTTGTATTGTACCAACTTCTCAATGGTATATGTCCTGTCTGTCTACTTTCAAAATAAGCATTCGAATGCCCGGCTTTAACTTCACTTGAAAACATCCGATGGAAATAAGGAACTATGTCAGCCAACTTTGATTGATGGGGGTCGTAGTTGATTAGTTAAAATGGGACGTCAGTAATACAGGTAGTTGAATGAGTAGAATACACATCATTTACTCACATGTGTTGAATATACGTCAGGATTACATAGCTTTGATGATGAAACGTGTATAAAGAGATTAGTAGGCCATAGTAATCAGTCAGACACGATTTGGGTTGAAACATTCATCATCAGTCTTTCAACATCCGCCGTTGGACGTAGACCTTCCTCAGGATTCGCCACACTCCTCTATCATGGGCGTCACGGAGCCAGTACATTCTGAATTTATCTAGCTCGTCTCTCCATCTAATATTCTGCAGGCCTCGGTTGCGCATGTAATCACGGGGGATCCATGTCATGAGTCGCGATGTCCATCGGTTGTCCGCCATTCTTGCAACATGGCCATCCAACTGCCATTTGAGCTTTTTAATGGATTCTATGATGTCCCTGACTCCTGTCTTTTTCCAGATGTACTGTGCTGTCTTGTAGTCTCTCCATGTGAGGCCTAGCATAATTCTTTCATTTGCACGTTGCATGTTTCTCAATTTGCGGATCTGTCTCTTGGTTATGTTCCATGTTTCAGCTCCATAAGTGACTATTGGGAGGACGCGTTGGTTATACACCTTTCTCTTTAGGATTAATGGGATCTTCTTATTTTTGAAGGTTGAGCTTGCTCTGCCAAAGGCTTGCCATCCTAGTGTGATTCTTCGCTTGATTTCTTCTTTTCATTATAACTATTATTTTATTACTAGCTTCATTTCATTTTATCATAGCATTATGGATCAATACACTTTTCGGAGTAAAAGCGATTTTAACTCTCATTTTACACATCGGGGAATACGTTTTATGGACTTCGCCTGAACTAAATCAGCCACGGTGATTAAGTTGAACGTGAATCGGCAATAATTTTGGAACCCCCATTCTTTCTGAATTTCTACTCCATGTTTGTTCGAATATAGCTTAATGGTGAGCTTAAGCCATTCTTCAAATTCCTTTTTTAGATGAAGCACTCTCAGTATCACTATTACTTTATTGTATTATCATCTGACCATATAATGAGCTTGTGAGATAATTTTTCTGTTCATTTATTTATTTGTTGGTTCGTTTGCGTTCAAATGGGATGATCTTATTTGTTGATTTACCTTCCTTTTATGACAATAAAAGATATGTCATAGAAACTCTTAAAAATTCCATCATTTCATTATGATATCATCATCTAACCATATAGCTGATTTTTCTGTTTATCTATTTATTTGTTGGTTTGTTTGCGCTCAAATCGGATGATTTACCTTCCTATTATGACATAAAAAATATGTCATAGAAGTTCTTAAAAATTCCATCATTTTATTATGATATCATCATCTAACCATATAGTGAGCTGATTTTTCTGTTTATCTATTTATTTGTTGGTTTGTTTGCGCTCAAATCGGATGATTTATCTTCCTATTATGACAATAAAAAAATATATCTTCTTCTTAAAAATTCATGTCTGATCATCACACATTAAAAAGGCTTGAGTTGAGACTTAGAAAACTTTGAATTAGGATTCGTGAATTATTGAAAACAAATCACCTGATAAAATAGCTCAAGGCTCCCTGGTACCGATCCATCATTAACAACCCCGTCATTTCTGGCGTGTATATCGACAACTGCATCGGCACAGACCATTGTGATTGGAATAAATAAGATGGAGAATAAGTAGTGATAATTTTTTTTCACTTGTGTCTTGGGGGGGCGTATTTTGTCCATGCCTTTTTTCATTCTCCTTTATAATCCACATCTGGCTTGCTGAGCCAGTCAAAGCTTCACCAGAGCCCTGTTGAATATGTTCCCTATCCTGCCCGTTGTTAGTCTCTCGCTACACTGGTCGCACTTTACCGATGTTAATTCAGTTGTCTTTCTCTTAGACTGGCTGTCAACTAAGGCTGAAAGGCTCAATTGTTCCTACTAATTACCCATAGCTGGGGGAGATGGATTCATACCTTCCCCTAAGCAATTGATGAAAAATATCCGGGAAAAGAAAGAAGTCAGGGACATCATAGAATACATTAAAAAGCTCAAATGGCAATGGGCTGGCCATGTTGAAAGAATGGCGGACAACCGATGGACATCGCGACTCACGACATGGATCCCTCGAGATCACATGCACAACTAATGCCGGCAGAATATTAGATGGAGAGACGAGCTGAACAAATTCAGAAAGTATTGGCTCTGCGACGCCCATTATAGAGAATTGTGGCGAATCCTGAGGAAGGTCTATGTCCAACGACAGATGTTGAAAGAATGATGATGATGATGATGATGATGATGATGATGATGATGATGATGATGATGATGATGATCCCAAACTGTCTCAGCTGGAGTTTGAACTCAGGTCTCCGATTCCATTTTCCATGTTACTTCCATGTCTTCAGTATCTGGATAAAAGTTTATTTTTTATTTTTTGAAATCATGACTCTTTTTATTACGACGTTGGTTGCATGTCAACAGTTTATTTAATTACTGCCTATCAATATTATATCTCCTAGACGAGTCTTGAGTGCTTATGGAAAATTAAATATTTATGCACTGGTTTCAAAATAAATCTTTTTTGCTTACCTCATCAATCATTGGGGCACTTACAAATCTGCTTTTATTGTTTGTAAATCCTTGAGAAATAAAGATTTTGCTTAATTAAACACACTCGACGGGGAATGTTACGTCATTAACACGTGATACTGTTACATCAGTGGAGCTAAACAAACACTGAAAAACAAGTGATATTTTTGTCTAGATATTTTGGGGACGATCAAAGAACACAGTTAACTTTATGGCCTTTTTTTGATTTAGGCTTCAGATTTATTAAATCTGATACCTTTTAGCTGACAACCCCCTGGCAATAATAACCTAAATGGTGGCGAGACTTGCCTTTTGAAATATATTTTTCATCGCAAAAATTAGATAATTTAAATATATACTAAGGAAACAAGAATATTCTAAGCCATTTTAAATTATTTCTAGGTGATTTTTAGATGAAACATTTTCATTATTTATATTTATTCAATTTTCCCTCAAACTCCGGCTAATACAGTTTGTATTCAAAAAAAGTCGAATACATCGAAAAGTACATTTAGCGTGGCTCTGGTCCAGCTCTGACGGATCTAGCAAAGCGGAAGTAGATTATAATAAACTGTACGACTAAATTAAATCAAAATAAAAACGTATCAACGAAATAACGCAACCATCGTCTTCCTTTTTTTTTCTTTCCTCTTTTTAAGTGATTTCCCAAACAATATTGTGAAAAAACAGATTAGAAACAAGGGGAAAAAAATTGTTTAACAAAACATTAGAATTACGGAGTAGTTGTATCCATAAGCATGTGTGAATATGACGTGGAAAGACCTAGCCAGACACCTGTCCTGTTTTTAAATATTCCCGAAACGGGTTATGTCATGATAAAGCAGATGATGAATTTCATAAAAAAGATTAGACTTATGAATATTAATACAAATATAACTAAATTACATGCACCAAGATCCTAAAAATAGTTATACGATAACACGTTGAAATAACACTGATCAGATCGAAAATAACTTGTGTAGAACATGGTCGTAGAATAGTTAGGTACTATATAAAAATTGACCAGTAAGATTGTCTGTGCCATCATTAAAAAAGGGAAAGTTAACATCAGAGTGAAAAAATAACAATTTAGAAGATTATGCCGTGTACAAATGAGATCTCTTTAGTTCAATTTGACATTTTGTCCGTTCATACTGGATATTTCTGCCAGTTTGAACACGCGAAACGTCAAAATAAACTTAAAAAATCTCATTTGTTCATGACATGGTCTTCTAAATTGTCTTCCTACTCGAGTATCGGATAAATTATAATCCACCTCGATAAGCCGCTCAGATGATATAATGGTGAGTACGTCTGCTTCACGTACAGAAGGATTCAATTACCAGTATGAACGAAGAGTGTGGAACAATCTTCGTTCAGACTGATTTCACTTATGCACTCAACAGCTGATTGAGTACACTCTAAGCTATGTGATTAGAGCGAAATGAGAGATAGAAGTCGTGTCCATCCCTATCCGAGAGAATAGTAGTGAACGAAAGAGGAGCCTTATTATATATATATATATATATATATATATATATATATATATATATATATATATATATATATATTAGAAACTGCTATAGAAACTAAAATTGCACTAGCATACGCCATCACTACTTTAGCATAATCAGTGGGAAGTTTCTAATATATATATATATATATATATATATATATATATATATATATATATATATATATATATATATATATATTAGAAACTGATATATATATGTTATAAACTGTTGTAGGAACTAAAATGGCACTAGTATCCGCCACCCTTACTTTAGCATAATTAGGGGGAACTTTATTTTAAATTTAAGATATAGAGTAAGGGAGCAAAATGAAAAAATAATTTCATAAAATCATAGAAAAGATACCCGGATGATTGTTTTATCTTCTGGAAATGGTCATCGGGCAAAATAAATGATACAATTTCCATGTTACAAAACTTACGTCCAAATATGAAATTTACAATGGAACATGGCTGAAAGAAATTTCCTTTTGGATATTTTAATCAAAAATAAAAATAGTAAAATCATCACAGATAATTACTGCAAACCTACCTCAATCTAAAAGCCACCACCCAAAGAGTGTATAAAATCTACGCTTTACTCCGTAGCACGTAGGATCTGTACCATAGTCAGTGATAAGAATGTACAGAGAATCTGCCTAGACCAAATACGTCAAACCCTCTAACATAGAGTTTACTCTATATCTTTGATCAACGAGCGGTAGAACTAGCATGAAATTTCAAATGGAATTAAGAAATCCCCCTCAAAGTAACAGAGAACAACCTTTAGCATACGTATCTACTTATAGCAAATGCAAGCCAGAATTATCCCTTCAAATACACAGAAATATGACAAAAATCAAAATAAATGATGAGATTAAAAAATTACTCAATGAAATAGAACTGATCAAAAGTAAACGTCGACCTGGAAAAAATTGGCAAATTCTAACATTGGCCTATTTTGGAGATTTTACTGTAAAAGGGATTACGTAATGTAACAAAGAGAAGTATAAAATGTGAACTATGGCAATTGAAAGGAAATCCTATTTATCCAAGCCCTCAGCCAAACCCTTTGAAATAAAAAGAAACTTATCATGCAATTATAAAGAATGTTATCTCAGTAATTGAATTAACAAATTGTTATGAAAATTAGGCTGCACACAATCATTAAATAATCGTACATCTCTCCAGAAAAGCAATATGAATATCCCTGAAAAAAGAAATTTATATGTTTCAAAAAATGTCTTCGAATGTGTTAATGAAACCTTAAAATGATGCAAATCTATTAAATAGATGGCTATACTTTACCAAAAATTAAAGGACAGAATTTAATGGCCAAATGCGAACCATTGATAAACAGATCATGGAAAAATAGTTTTCAACCAATTCTTTCTTATTCAAAACTTTTTTATTCAATATTCTTATTCAGTAATTTATCAATAAACTGTGGAACTCTGCGGGAAAGATATTTTTCCCTTTACGATACCAGAATAGAAATCAAGACTGAAACATAATCATCTGAGGTGATATGAAGAGAAACCAATCCAGGTCATCACACCAAGACAACAACGGTCAGAATAGGTATGTATGAAAATTTTATCAACCAAGAGAGATGCAACAACGGTTATCTATTTCAGCCCCTTTTCAAGCCTTCCAACGGATATCATCATCATCATCATCATCATCATCATCAGTAGTCTTTCAACGTCCGTCGTTGGACATAGACCTTACCTAGGATTTGCCACACTTCTCTATCATGGGTGCCATGGAGCCAATACTTTCTGAATTTGTCTTGCTCGTCCCTCCATCTAATATTCTGCCAATCTTGGTTGCGCATGTGATCTCGGGGGGCCCATATCGTGAGTCACGATGTCCATCGGTCGTCCGCCATTCTTTCAACATGGCCAGCCCACTGCCATCTGAGATTTTTAATGGATTCTATGATATCTCGGACTACTGTCCTCTCCCGGATGTATCGTGCTGTACTGGGGTCTCTACAAGTGAGGTTGAGCACAATTCTTTCATGTGCACGTTGCATGGATCTCAGTTTGCGGATCTGTTTCTTGGTTAGGTTCCATGTTTCAGCTCCATAAGTGACTATTGGGAGGATACACACCTGAAAATTTAAATAGAATCATAGCGATAACACCACAACTCACAAAAAGCACCGTGATAACTGCTACATTCTCAACAGTCATGATACACAAATCTCCATGGAAACAAGTCCTACAAATACACACATACTAAACTACAAATTCAAAAGAACTTGAAAAGAAAGAAAATTACCTGAAGAGGCTCTTGATGGCCAAAACACGTGTTGTAATTTTTTTTATATAGAAAAGGCTCGAATTTAATACATTGGCAGAATTTCCTCTTTTTGGAATATTGATTTTCTTTTCGTCAGAACTTTTAAACTTTTTAAAAATGTAATGATTTAACAATTCAGAAAAACGATTTTGAATCTGATCTAACGTCGTTACTGATGCAAAATTCATAATCAGAATTGAAAAGTATATGAAAAATTTATAATTTAGTCGTTTTTCCTAATGTCGAGAAAAAAAACCTGTCTTTTATTTCAGGTTTTAATGGGGGGAGTAATTTGAAAGGTATGTTCATATTTGATTGATGTCCGGCAGCGGTCACGACCTTTTAGTGATCACCACCCACAAAATGGCAAGATAAAATAAATAATTTATTCATTGATTACTCCCTTTCCCACTTTTTCAAATGATCTCTTAAATACGGCTGCCAAAACACGTCAGTCATGTGATGGTTTCGTGACTAACCAGACCTGTAAATTAAGGCAAGCCTTTAAATCATTGTCGGTGATCTATTTCAAAATGGATGATAAATCTTTTATGTTCCCCCCGCCGCCCACTTTCCTCTTCATAGGCACTCGGCGATACAGGAAAGCGGTTGCCACAACATTTCAGATAAACAGATGATATTCTCATGGTTTCATTAATATTCATGACAGGGCATAATGATTCATCGTAAACATTACGTGACTTCCCCGATTCATGCAAAAACGTGAACAAATTACGACACTAAACCCATTTAATGATCTAACGATGTGCCAGTTCGGCTTTCGCACAATGTATGCTGTTTGGCTGGAAATCTGGAAACAATGCCAACAAAAGGAGAGAAATATGAATCTGGATGGCTGCTGGGTTGTTTTGAGTGACATCGTCGTAGTAGGTTAGTTTTTGTCTATAAAGATCCGGGAAATAATGCTTGTTTCTATTTCAATACACCTCATTCTTGTTCTTGCCGTCTTTACCCCCATGAGTCACCTGTAGAGCTGAAACATGAAACTGAACCAAAACATTGGCTCTCAAACTAAGAACTATGTAAGGTGCACGATGAAAAATTACATGTAAAAATCATCATACAGTACAGTTTATAGAAAGAAAAAAACAGGTGTCAGAGATATTATAGAAGACATGAGAAAACTTGAATGGCAATCGTTACAAGGATATCAGACAATGAATCACTCCATGGATCCTCTGAGATGGACGAAATCGTGACCAGCAAAAGTAAGATGGTGGGATGACCTGAACAAGTTCACAAACAGTGACGCTCAAAAGCGAATTAAACGGTAGATCATAGGGAAGGCCTATGTCCACCAACAAGTATTAAATGACTGATGATGGTGGTGGTCGTGGTCGTGGTCATCATGATGATGATGATGGTGGTGGTGATGATGATGATGATGATTTGTTTGGTATTATAACGCTTATCCAGAATTTCCTCTGAGACGGCTGAAGTTTCGTCAATCGTAGTATATCGAATTTGTGAACAGGAAACATTCAAGCAGAACATTCTAGGACAACGTAATAAGCTCTGTGCATTTTGATTGGTCAATCGATGCCTCTTATATTAATGCAAATATTACGCTGTGTTCAATGCACGGGTCTTATAAAAAGAGGGCTATCTACTGAACCTCTACGTTGACAGTAATTGGACTTGGATGAGTTGCAGTGAGCCTTATTCTTCTGAATATTGTTGTAACTCATTTGTCTAATGGTTTTTCATATACGATGCGTTATTCAACGTTACTGATCTGATAATATGTTAGAATATATAAGGTGAAATCAACCCCCGGGACATGAAGTCAGTATTTACCTTTGAAATAACAAGAGATATAATGTTTTGTTAAAATTTCAACATTTATTTACATCCTCAGCAGAACATTTTTTGACGCATAATGTCAACTACGTGTAATCAAATATTGATCATCGAGAAGCATATTTTTTCTAGGATCGTTTTCGTCTTTTTATATATTCATATTCTTGCTGTTTCGCCTGTCTAGTGGCTGAAATAGTTGCGTATTTTTCATCGGCTTCAGTGGCCGGTATTCAGATCCAGGTAGAGAGCCAGGATTTCGAATGCTGATTAGCAAGGTTGGATGTCACTCGCCACTCGGAAGAGCGGTGCAACTAGAGCGGAATTTGCTTCATTACCTCCCTATGAGGATTGCTTGCTTTCCTCTTAATGTTTACAGGAGATACTAAAACAAATCGGCTCTTGTAGGAAATCTGCTTATTTTACGTGCCAATCCAGTTATGAACAAACGGCAAAGCTTCCTGCACAGCGTTAATGCCAAGAGGAAAAATGTTGGGTGGATGGTCGAACAAATATACACAAGGGTGATAAAAAAAACAACACTGACAAAACTCATTCACCGATGACAAACATCAAAGTGATAGGAAGACAACTGCGTAAACATTTGCTGTGTGAGGAGTGTGACTACTTCCATTACGCTGACAAAATACGCGATAGATTTCCTAAGAGCAAATTGATTTTTCGTGGTTTAATTGCAGAGTTCGTTTTTTTTTCTTGAGTTGGCTTGTGCCGGATTTGTTCACATGTTCACAGTTCTCTCACTTATTGTCATCTGCCAGATTTGTTACTTTTTATTCATCTGCTTAGGTACCATAGTCAACTAATTGTGCTTATAATGGTTAAATTATACGGTAAAACAATCGAGCGCTCAACAAATTAAGAGCGACTGCCACTATATATGTATATATAATTCCTGACGAGATATATCGCGAGGAATGTCTGTTTCTGAACTCAAGATTCACCTTAATCTCAAACATAGGTTTTGTAAAGCTTATTACTACGCACTTATTATTAATATAAAACTTTTTGAATCGAGAGAAGATACTGTTATGCACTTGAGAAATTATGGTAAAATCGGCGATAAATCCTCTATAAGTAAAAATTCGAATTATAGATAGCAAGCTGATATATAAGCCAGTGCATTTGAAACACTTTTCTCAATTACAAATACTTTCTAAAGCAGATTATGTATGATAGAAATAAATATCCCGTCGATTAGTTGGTATCGAGTTTACATTGGTTGCAAGTGACAAATTTTCCCTAAAATCATAAAATGCTAATAACAAGCTAAGAATCACTCTAGGATGGCAAGCTTTCGGTGGAGCAAGCTCAACCTTTAAGAACAAGAAAATCCCATCAGTCTTAAAAAGAAGGGTCTACAACCAATGCATCTTCCTGATAGTCACCTACGGGGCTATAACATGGAATCTAACCAAAAGATTGACCCTCAAACTGAGAACCATGCAACTTGCACAGGAGAGAATCAAGCTTAACATCACATGAAGAGGTTACAAAACATCACTGTATATTAGAAAAAGCAGCAGTCATGGACATCATAGAATCCATTCAAATGGCAATGGGCTGGTCATGTTGCAAGAATGGCACAACTGATGGACATCACAACTTGCAACATAGATCCCCAGAGATCATATACGAAACTATGGCCCGAAAAATATGAGATGGCAAGACGAACTTGACAAGTTCAGAAAGTATTGGCGCCGTGACACCCATGATAGAGAGGTTTGGCAAATCCTAGGGAAGTTTGACGGACGCTAAAAGGCTGATGATGATGAATCGTTTCTTTGCTAACATTATATGCGTAGGGGTGGAAACTTAAAACCCCGGAGTATCTATTAAACTCATGGGATTTGACAGAAGCGTCTATTCCCGGCCCTTAACCAAGTTTTCCGCTCACAGACACTCGGAAGCAAATTCGATTCCACCTCATTTCACTTCCTCGCCTCCCTTCTTTTCTTGGCGGTTGAGTTCATCCGTTCGTTTTTTAGGCGAGTATCATCATGTTTCATCCCGATACCCTTTTACGAACCATTACCCTACTTCTCTCTTCGTCACCCCGCTGCCCTCCACGGTGTTTTTGTTACAATTCCGTTCTCAGAACCTTTCGTTTATCGCTATCCCTTTCTACTTTTAAAGTGTGACAGACAGATGTGTGCGTACACGCAGCTTATTATAATCTAATACTATAAAAATGACTAGGAAAATAGAGGAATCAAAATAGACAACGAATATCTGAGAAACCTCAGATTTGCAGACGAGATCGTCCTTTTCGCAGAGAACCTACACAATCTCCAACTAATGCTGGATGAACTAAACGAAGAAAGCAAAAAGTCGGCCTACACATGAACTTCAGTAAAACAAAAGTTATGTGTAACAATAGCGTCGAGAATAAGGACAAAACTGTCAAAATTGGAGATTCAAAACTGGGGAAAATAGACCACTAAATCTACCTAGGACAACGAATCTCTATGAAATTCACAAAAGAAGAAATCGAGCGGAGAATCACCCTAGGATGGCAAGTCTTTGGCAGAGCAAGCTCAATCTTAAGAAATAAGACGATCCCAATAATCCTAAAAAAAAGAGTATACAACCAGTGCATCCTCCCGATAGTCACCTATGGGGCTGAAACATGGAACCTAACCAAGAAGCATGCAACGTGCACATGAGAGAATCATGCTCAACCTCACATGGAGAGATCACAAGACAACACAATATATCAGAAAGAAAGTGGCGATCAGAGACATCATAGAATCTATTAGAAAACTCAAATTGCAATGGGCTGGTCATGTTGACAGAATGGCAGATAACCGATGGACATCACGACTCACAACATGGATCCCCAGAGATCACATGCGAAACTGATACCGACAAAATACTAGATGGAGAGATGAACAAGACAAATTCATAAAAATACTGGTGATAGAGAAATGTGGCGGATCCTTGGGAAGGTCTTTGTCCAACGACGGATGTCAAAAGACTGATGATGATGACGATAAAGACGAAGAATGTTTTTATTTTTGGAGACTCCCAAACCGTGGCACCTTACAAAAGATTTTTGTATACAGCTAACCTGACCAAAGGATAAACATAGGATAGGTGGTGATGATCTGGTGAACTCACTGGGGATTTTCAAACAAAGTTGCCTGCTCCCTACAGCGTGTAAATATTACGTTATGTTAACGATGATGATGATGATGGTGGTGGTGGTGGTGGTGAATCATAATTTCAACTTAACACAGTTCTTGAGATAGAGTATTTTCGTTAGGGCGGCTGGAGGTTTGTTCGAGCTGCAGGATTTTTCCGTCCTAACAATTTTTTGTTTACTTTTTTCTGTCATTCAGAATATATTGAGGATACAAAATCCGTTGATTCTTTTTGTGAGAGGTCAATTTTTATAATTTCCCTGGAAATGCTGAGTGAGATGGAATTTAACTACGAAAAGCCAAATTCAATAACAAAAAAAATAATCGGCTGAAATTACGCAACATCATGTGATTTATAATTACATATGTATGAATGTTGGTACGAAGGAAGTCACCTTTCACCCGGGCCTTATCGCTCGTTGGACTCCCTAGGAGGAGCGGTCAGCCGAGTATTTTAGCTGCTACACTCATGACAAGTATAGAGACCAGAAAATAGAAAACAGGAAACCGCGACTGCCTTGATTGAACATATAACTTCCCAGTGATGGAGTAAATGCATACATAATCTCTTGCTTCATCATCATCATCATGTAACATTTGCTGGCCGTAGCGTGTAGCCGACTTTTGAAAATCCCCAAGTTGACTTGACCCTATATCGATCTTTAGAGTTCACTAGATGATCAGTATATATCTTAAGTTCATCCTGGGGCCAAGTTACTCATATATTACACAAATTATCTGCTTGTAGGGTGTAACCGTTTGGGAGTCTATAAAAATAGAAACATTCTCTTTCTTTATACAATCAGATTATAATAACGGGGATGTGCTGAGTGGGCGGTGCATTGGCCTTTTTCCTCTGCCGATTAACTACAGCTTTCTCTAGGACCGTTAATCCAATCAACTCAGCACAGCACTTCCTTCAGCTATAGACAATACACTGACTGAATTTCTACTTGATGAACTGCCCGGTTACCAGGTATATTCGTTAGGGCTGATGGCGGGCGCATCTTGAATTCCAGGAGTTACCCTTCGTGCAATTTTTGTGGACTTTTTTCTATGATTCAGAACATTTCGAGAGTATAAAATCCGTTGAATTTTTTGTCGCAATTTGTGTGTTGTTGACACCCATTTTTGTATAAAATGGCTAGACTACAAGGAATTTTATTTTTCTCTTGACAGCTGACACGACAAGCATGGCTAAACAAAACAATCTAGACCTCCTACCTGCATTGCTATTGTTATTGCTATTTATTCTTTTCTATTCTTGGTTTGCTCATTGTTTCAAAACTGGGTGAATGAAACTAAATGCAAGCTCAAAAAATCTCTTGACGATTTTGATATTTTAATCTAACAAAACATACATTGAAAACTGAATGTTTTTTTCTAATCTGAACATATTTGCATTTCAAATAGTTGGATAAGGTTCTTTACTTGATACTTAAATAAAACAAAGCCTTTATTTTGAAATCTCGGGCTCTAGCTTTATCAAGATGGTGTCATATAAATTTTCGTCTATGTACACACTGCATACTTTTTTTATATACTCATGACTTATTTTTTCATTGCTCTATCTATTTATCTATCTAAATCTATTCTTCCATTTTTCAACCCCTTGTAAGGAGTACTGTGGTACACAAATTTGTGTATCTCGTAAACTTGGCCCCAGGATAAACATGGGATAGATGGTGATGTCATCTGTTGACTTCTAACGGTCAATTCAAGGTCAGGTCAATTTTGGCATTTTGAAAATTAACGGAGACAAATTTGCGTAAAGAATAACTTGACCATCGTATGAACATAGAATAGGTGACGCTGACATCTGGTGACCTCTAAAGATCATTTCAGGGTCAGGTCAATTTAAGCATTTTCAAAGTTATGGGAGACGGCTGCAAATTTGTATACATGAGTAACTTGACCCCTGATGAACATTGGAAATGTGACACTGATTTCTTGCTACCTCTAAAGTTCGATTCAAGGTCAGGTCAATGGTGGCACTTTCAAAAAAGGTAATTTGGGCATTTTCAATCCATCGGGAGGTTAGGTTAGGTTGCAGCATTAGTGCTTGAACTGAATTTCAGAATGAATTTCCTCGTTTCTTTTGTTCTTTATTAGTAAGAAAGGAAGGAAGGAAAGAAGAGTTAATCGAGCAATGACTGACTCCATGGCAAAAGCTGATACAGCAAATGAGTCCATTATAAAAGTAGCGTCACCTCCCTGAAGTGGCAATAAATGGCTTTTCTAAAACAAGTGTGAATCTCGTACATTCACGCGCTTTCTCACGATGACGCATTTAATTGCAGATAAGTGCTATTGTTGTACCAGGTACGAGGATCAGGAAAATGATTTTTTCATGTTTCAAATCTTCTATTAAGTGGTTCGTTGAGGACGGAAACGGGACTTGAAGTCAACTTAGGTGATCTCACGTTTAGTTTTATGCCTTTTTTTATATCGCGGAAAGTAGATGTTTTAATTAGATACATTCTCGGTCTGTAATACTGATGCTGTTATCAACTCTTCTTTTTTTTGTCTTCCTTTTGTCTTTACTCCATTTTTTGACTTGTTTACTTCAGTATGTTCGACGTGAGTAAATGGGAGCACTTTCAATGATCTGTTATATAGAATAATAATAATAGATGTTAATGAGATGAATAACCATCAGATTTGTATATTTTCTTTTTTAATTTGTGCCGTTAAAAAGCTGTTTCTTGAGCTAATAAGGTTTGTGGCCCTACCCCTCACTACACAGTGCCTCTTGTTTCTCAACTTTTTTTTTGTCTGGGGGTTATTTACGGATTGATTATGTCAAAAAGGAAATGTCTATCATCCCTTCCATATTTTGCTTTTGTGATCAGAACATTGATATTTCGTAATTTACCTATTTTGGCTCAGACAGTTTTTTCAAGGTACTTGAAAGTTGCAATACTCCTTACGTAGAGCTGTAAAAAAATGTTTCATAATGATTAATCATACGTGTAGTGACGGCATCAACATTTTCATATGGCTGCAACTTGACGTTGTTCTTCCCCACATGGAATTAGAACCGGCCCCACCTTGGGCAGTGAACCAGGCGTCTCTCATATCAATAAAAGCATAGATAGTGAGGAAAGTATGTGAAACTGCCTTGGAAACCGATCAGAAAGGCTACATTTCGAAGCTACTGATAACTTCCCTGTCGTATTCATCATACTTCAAGCAAGGTCTGGACACTGTTGTTTTAAAGGTGAAATGAAGTACCCAAAATGTTGATCTTGATCCCCGGTAGGCATACCAAAACATGCCTTAGGTCTTATAATCTTAGCAGATGCTATGATGGAGGACAGTCTGAGGCAAAGATCAAAGCCGAACAAGGAGGGTCTTCGAGTACGAAGATTTCCCCCAGAAGCTCGCTATGAAGGAGACAGCAGCTCGATACAGATTTGTCACAGACAGTGGTTTGGGGCTTCACGAAGTTGAAAAAAATATGTGAAGTTAGTTTACTCTATGGTAAAGAACTACGGTAGATTCCGCCATATATAGCTGACTTTGAACGCTGCTACCAAGGAACATATGACGGAAATATAATGGGAGATTATATTCTAGGTCTGGTTTGCGAAAGTAAATTACAGCACAATCGTAAATCTCGAAAAACTACTTCTAAATCTTTTATGATCACTTCTGTTTAATATTAGTGTAAACGCACGTTGATTTAGATTCATATCTTATTTTTTATTTAAAAAAAAACGTGTTGTTTTTCAACGTGTGAATAAAAAATATGCAAATTCGCCCGTTCTTCGATTTTAGATAAGTACATTTCAAAATATCACAGCCCTAGTCACAAAAGGAAAGTTTGAAAGTAATTTTCTATCATTTCCTATCATTTTTACTCAAAAGCAATAAGAAAATTCCAGGAAAATACAGGAAAAAAATAGCGTTGCACGGTGGTATTTGTTATAGAGGTTGAAGTTTAACCTAAATTTCTGAAATATTAGTCATTGCAACAATCTATCATTCTCACATAGCATAAAATTTTCGATCGTATTTCTGATAGTTAGTAATATTTGAGATATCTTTATTGAATTATGATCAGATTTGAAATCAAACCTTGCCTTTTTTCCAAACTACTTCGGTTCTTAGAACTTATAATGTTGTTATATACTTGAAAAATTTTTGCACCTCCAATGACCTTCGAAATTGTGATTGTGCATCATCATGAGGTGAATTGAATCCACCAGCTATAAGGTTCAGTATTGTTCTTGTAAAATTTGTTATGCACATATGATATTTATTCATCTTAGCTCAGCTTAGTACAAAATTGGATAAACTGGGACAGGAAAATTGTCTTGCGTCAGTTTTCCGAGCGAAGGAAGTTTGTCTCCCTTGGAAATTAGCACAGCTCTTAATTGGGCTTGAATATCAGCATCGGTGGGAAAAATGCAGTTAGCCAACCCACCGAATAAGCCTGCTCTGCCAACAATACATTAATACTTGCAGGTAAATTCAGTTTCAAATTCAAAATTCGTTCGTTCTTATGTCATCTTTTTTGTTTGTTAATTAAGCGATAAAAGAATGGACCAGCATACGGTTAACAGAACAAAGAAATTCTCACGAGATATCCCGTGAGCCACTCCAGGAACAAAGGAATTTCTCATGAGATATCCCGTGAGCCACTCTTGGATCACTACTCTGTCCTTGTATCGGATTAGGCTAAACATTCTCGCGTTAATTCTCGTCAGCTGACCCCAAATGGTTAATAATGGCTGCAACTGTCTATAAAAGCAAATCCTGATGCATTATTGATCCAACTAGATAAAAAGAATTAATCTCTTTTGCTCGACAGACAGTAAAAACGGGTCAGGTTTGAAAATCGCCCATACACTGGCACTAGCCTTCAAAATGATTGAACAAAGAAAGTGCATAATTTTATTACTTATGGCTCCAGCACGTTGTTAATATTGGCTCTCTTTTCCTCGACGATATTAATCAATAAAACATCCAACGACCAACGGAGTCGCAGGTCAGTGAAAATTATAGGCTGTCGTCCTCTCCTTTATACAAAATAGCATGGTACCCGTAAAAAATAACAGGGTTATTTACGTATGGATCGGCACTTCTGTCAAGAATCAGAATATCAGTTCACTCTGCCTGTGATCAAAGTGTCACCCTCTGGTCCTCTGTCTAAGATCAGTGTAGTATCCCTATGCTCCAGCAGAAGTTAAGGCCAGAGAAAACAACAACAAAAAAAAGACAGAAGAAGTCATATTGTTCATTATATGAATAGACGCTTTTAGAGTTCCTGGTCATTTTTTTTAGAAACCTTATATCTCGACTCTTACTCCAACCCCTACATTTACAATCATTACAGATGCCAAGGTAGGTAGGGTGAACGGGTCGGTAAGTCGTAAGGCAACAGGGCAACAATACAACTCGTGATTATAGAATCTGTTTTGGAGAAGTTGAAGAATCGTGGCGAACTACGTAGAAAAAAGTTATACGCGCTTTTCAGAACTCGTACATATCTTATAATTTGTGGCTTCGGAAGACGTGAAAGCAAAACAGGAAAAGTTGTGCTGTCCATCATAAGGGAAGTGAGAAGTGGCAAACGGCGAGTACGAGTTTAGGTCGGGTTTATTGATGCTGATTTTGCACTCGTGTCCCCTGGAAAGGTATGGATCCCTCCACTATGGATAAATAGTGGGGCTATTGCACTTCTTTAGCCCTGTGAGATCTTGGGTATTGGGCTGGCAACTCCATCCTGCAAAAACCTACTTACCACTGAAACCACGAGTGGCCCCATGATCCACAAGGATTCTACCAAGGTTTTTTTTTATATGAAGATGGATTGCATTTAAAACCTAATGTACGATATTTTACGACAGACATAGGTTTATCATCATTTATATACCTTGATTTTTCACACCAGCTAAATATGTTGACTCTATATCATTATTTGTATTTCATACTTCAACGATTATGGTCCCGAATTACCTAACCTGTCTTTAACTTCATCCCCTAACCCAAACATGACAAAACAGAAATGCCAGCAATGTTAGAGTTCGAAATGCAAAAATAAAACAATCATCATCATCATCATCATCATCATCATCATCATCATCATCATCATCATTTTAACGTCCGTCGTTGGACTTAGACCTTCCCTAGGATTTGCCACAATTCCCTGTCATGGGCGTTGCAGAGCCAGTATTTCCTGAATCTGTCTAGTTCACCTCTCCATTTTGTGTTCTGTCGGCCTCGTTTTCTTTGGTGATCTCAGGGGATCCATGTTGTGAGACGTGATGTCCATCAGTTGTCTTTCATTCTTACAACATGGCCTGCCCATTGCCATTTGAGTTTTTTGATAGTTTCTATGATGTCACGGACCCCTGTTTTCTTCCTTATATACTGTACTTGTGATCTTGGTTAGGTTCCATAAACTGAGACTGCACTTCTTTTAGGGAACACACAACTGGATATGTAGCCAAGTTTCTTTTATCTATTTTTTTTTTTCGTTTGTTTGTTGTTTGTTTTGTTTTGTTTTGGCTAATATACTATTGTAAAAACTTTGTCGATTTTATTCAAGTTCTATTGTTTTGGAGTGTTTTTTGCTTTCGTTTTCAACCTGTTTCTTCTACATCATTCGGACTGATCTAACAATATCAAACAAGAATAAGTTCTAATAAACCTGACTTTCGGTATTTTTCCTCAAAAATGTTTTGTCGGCTCGCAAACTTTTCAACAAAAAAAAATGATCCTTCCCCTGGGTGTATTTTTAGTTCTTACCAGAAAACATGCTAGCAAGAATTGTTTTTATTGATTCATTTTTCATATAGGGTTGAGCCATATAATTTGCCTTCTTTTATGTATTGTTTCATTTTCCTCCGGTATTGATCGCCATTGTTCACAAGCATAAATATATACATTGAAGGGATGCCTGCTGTAGCGCGCTGGTTAGCAAGTTAGTCTGGTTGATCAATAACTAGAATAATGAGTTTGATACTCTCTGGGTGCCCCATTACCCAGTGCCCCTGGGTGCCCTCTGTCATAGAGTGCTGGGTTTAGTAATTATCTTTATTGGGACACTACAATGCCTGCATCCCAAACTAAGCATAGTTTCTGAAAATATATATCTACTAGTTATAAAAGGAACCGTGTGATTTTTTTCTGTTTCTCAGTCTGTAAAAATGGACTCTTCCACTCAGAAGTGATTGTTTTGCTGATAAAAAAATCTTCTACGCACAATTGGAAATAATGGACTGTTCCAGGGAAGCAAGATCAGTAATTTTCTTTTATTTTTTTTATTTTTTTTTTCTTAAATAATCTTAAAGAAATTTTTCGCAGACTTTCCCACGGAGATTAACTGGTCTAGACATATTGAGCCTACCTCGTGGCCAAGATAGTTACCGATTCTCCGCCGGCGCCATTGTAATAAAAGACGAAATATATAAAGCGTGCAAATAGATGTATTATTCCATATTTACCAAATAAGTATAGAGCCAGTTTCTGCTCATGTTATTGTCTGGTTTCATATTCTGTCGTAGCTACTCACGTTTCGTCAGTAATACCCATTTCGCTTATCATCAGATCATAACGAAAGCAACAATACTCATTCAATCAGTTCAGTTAAGCAATCCCAACCCAGTTTAGTACTTGGATGGGTGATCTCTTTCAACAATTCAGTACCAATCCTAGAGAGGGGGCACCAATCATTGCGGAAGCACCCAAAGAGCACATACGTCTGCTAACGCCATATATTAAGAACCGAATGGAAATAATCGTATATACCTAAGATGAATAGGAGTAACTGTGTTAGTTACAATTTTATCAATTTTGGACTATTGTCTTAGTATTTGAGAGAAGAATATCTGTCAGTTGGGGAAATGCCTGGGTCAATTTTTCCTTAGCCCTTAGACCAACCATTTTGAAGCCATTTGTGGACTACCATATAGCCACGATACAGGGGAGGTGACTGTAACATTTAAATAATTTTCCCCAGCCCATTACTCATCCTATCGCAAAATGTCATTCAAATCCATTTTTGAGGGGATATCGTGAGAACAGAAAAAGAAGAATGAATACATGCATCGTATCTAATCATGTATAATCCGCACACAAACCTCCGATTGATCATCAACTTCAAATGGAAAATGCATTACCCCGTGTATACCATCATCTATAGAAATGTGTATAACAACTATGTTTCCATTGATTACACGCACCTGGATTTTATAGATTATATTTCTTTAATACAGTACCTCTTCCGTTTTTGCCAACAGACGTAAATTACTTCATTGCCTTACAAAATTCAGAGAGTCACTTTTACGGGTGCTGTCAAAAATGATTGGTGTATCTACCTCCATGGTGCCGTTTGTTAGTTTTTATATTAGATTAAATTACGTACCTTCTCATTTTTTTTCTCTTGTACTTGTCGTGAGTAATTTCCATTTCTAATGACTCAACTTCGAAACTTGTTACGATGTTTACCGCTAGGGATGGAAGGAAGCAATCTGAGGCTAAGATGAAGTCATCTGCAACTGTGACCAAATCAGACGTAAAACACTTTTTAAACATTCCTTTTTCCCCCCTTTTTTTTTCTCTTTTTTCATCAAATATGTTTGGTCAAGCTCGTTTACCTTCCAAAGTGTGTTTGTTACTGAGTGACGTTAGCACGTACAGATATTCTATAAAAAAAAAACGTTAATATTCCAGCAACCAAAATCAATAAGATTGTCGATTCAAATGTGTACGACCCATCATACTTATAGGGTATATTGTAGTCATTCGATGGGATCGCCACACTACCAAAGACGTTAAAAGCGTTTAAACAAACAAAATGTACACGTGCACTTGTATGTGCGTATTTATGCATGATTGTCCATGTATATACACATATATTTGTATTTATGCGGTCGAATAGAAACTACTTTTTTTTTACTTTTAAACTGTTAGTATGCATACACCGAGCCAAAACATTATGACCAGCAGCATGTGACATGAATGACAGCTAATGTCGCGTAACAACTGTACATGTCTGGGTCAGATGTATATAAGCAGGTAAGCTTAACCTCGTTTACCTGATTCGTTGAATGCCGTAGTAATAGTCGAGAAGAGAGACTTGAGCAACTTTGATAAAGGCCAGATTTTTTTTATGGACTGAAGACTGTGTCAGAACATTTAGAAATCAGCGCAGATTTGGGAGTGGTCACGTTTGGCCGTATCGAGTGGAATGAGAAATCGCCAATTGCAAACAAAGCATTGATTGTAGATTAAGGTAAAGGAAGGAAGGATTGTGTTCCAACATACATCGATCTTTGTTGCGTATGGGGCTGCGTAGCTACAGATTAGTAAAACTACAAATACAAACCAATGTTGATTGCTGGAAGCGTCTTCAATCGACACAGAAGCTTCAGAACTGGACTTTGTATCAATGGAAGAAAGTCACTAGGTTCTATGAATAGTGTAGGCGACAGGATATGTGTGCGTTGTTATCATAGGCAAGTATTGGCACCAGGATACACTGTAGGAAAACAGCAAGCCGGTGGAAGCAGTGTGATGTCTATGAGAACAGTCTTCTATGATGGCAGTGGCGTGTGCTAGCTAGACAATGCACCCTTCTATACTGCACGAGTAGTATAGGAATGGCTTAAAGAACATGGAGAACAATTTACTGCGTTGTCTTGGCAACCGAACACCGTAAATCTCAATCCCGTTGGGCACATAGGATGGGGTCTATGTCTGATTGGGCAAGAGCTGTTTTTCGGACACATTGTGAACCAACACTTTTTGATTCAATTGATTTTTCCAGATATTTTGTACTTGTTGGAGCTGCCGGTCGGATAAAAAGTATTGCTCGAAGTCAAACAAGCAGTAGAATGAAGGTGAGAGCTTGGGAGAATACGTTGATGAATTTCAATCCCAGTTCCATGATCATTTGCTGTGTCGAATTAGCAACATGAGGGCGGGCGTTATCTTGCAGCAAAATCCCGGTTGACTTCGATGTCCCTGAAGAGGTCTTTTCTCTTCTAGTTTGCCGTTCAAACCAACCAATAGCTCATTCTTTCCTAGTGCAGTAACTGTTCGTTTAAATTCCTGCAATTTGTAACAAAGAATCCTATTTGAATCCCACCAAACATAGAGAGTTCGTTGATGTTGAAGACTGTCCGTGATCTAGTTACGATTATCTTTGTTTTTTTATTCTGGTCAAGCAAAAAGTGAAAGAAAAGTATTTAAACGCTGACCGGTGTTTGTTTCCGTATCTCAATGTTGAAACCACTTCCTTGCTTCAGAATATTTTCCTAAGACTTGTAAACGATGTCATACAGTTGACTGACTGCTGAAGCTATAGAGAGTTGAGCTGAATAAGCTTCAAAGATACTTCTAAAAATTTCCTTAACTTAGTGCAAAAACGGCACTGGGAATTTTTGTATCAACCTAGTATAAGTATACTTCGTTTTCCAAAAGATTGCTTCTTACTACTTTTTGCTTTTTCAAGAAAAACAGACGAAAAGCAAATATAGCGTTCAGCGTTTGTTTTGTAGCGAGTCGTTATAGATGCTGTAATATAATTATGTAAGGAGTAATACTCATGGACTTACTTCCTTTGCCACATAACTCTCTTTCAGGTGTACGCACTTTGTACTGTCATCTCGTGTATTGAAAAACAAAGTTGACAGCTTTGGATTAATTGCTAAATACTACATGGTTTCAGAAGCCTCGGTACAATGGAGTTTTTACAACCGATGCCGACGCCAACTTCCTGGACGCGACGTATAGAAATCTTCAAAATGTGGCTACAGAAATTGGCACCGTACTCCGTGGCTTCAGAATGAGTTGGAAAGCTGAGCATGGTTAAATGCACACCCTTCTTATGAACGGTGGCAGAAAAGGTGATAGAAGTGTATAACACTGACTTTTACAGAAATACCGAGAATAAGAAAATCGCTCTCGAGAGATGGACAAATAAGAAGATATGATACGTGACCGTATCATATTCGGCATCAGGAGCGACAAAGTGATAATACAAATGGACAATGAACTAGAAATTAAATAATACATTGAACGTTTGCAAAAACGAAGAAGTGGCCGTAAGTCAAACACGTGGCATGAAAAATTCGGCGTCAGTCAGCCCAGTACATTCCACTTGGAAACCGTCCAAGTCACACGAGGTCGGAAGAGGACTCGGGGGAACTACAGTAGTAATTGCAGTTTTCATAACCCTGTCAAAAATACGATAATCTAAAACCTCGAGCGCATCACTTCAAATGCGGACAACGTGGATGTATACTGTCTCGCGGATGGAACATGCTCAGCTAAGGGACTGACATGCAGAAAAGGCTCCAATGTAGGTCATTTTCAGAGAAAAGGGACGAAGCAAAAATAAGGCTTTTTGAGTGAATGAGTTTATACGTCTTCTAATGACGATGACGATGACGATTTCGTAGTTGACAGCGTAAAGGAAACAAGCGGATCACAACGGTTAATGAATCTTCTGATGGTGAGCACCATGATACCCTTCAAACTTGACACGGGTAATGATTTAAACGTTCGTGTTTTAATAGAATGAAAACGAAACCAGTAATAAAACCAGCGAATGTAAGAACCGATATCATATCCTGGAGAATGCCAGTCTCAGGTAAAGTGACTGCAGCCGTTGAATAAAAAGGTGTGTTGCATAAGCTTTGTTTTATCATCACTCGTAAAAAAATGTCCATCCAATTTAAGACGAAGACTTATGCGAAAAACTTAATTCAATAAAACGAATCAACATCATACAAAACCCAGAAAATAGTGACATCTTTCCAGAGTACATTGACCTCTGTTCAATGGTCAAGGATGTCTATCAGGTTAACTTAATTATCAGGCTATAAAACTGGAAATGGTGTACAACCTGTCATTGATGCGATGCAAACAGAAGTTGATGAATTGGGCAGAATGGAACAGACTGGAGTGATAAAGTGACACAACTTACACAATGGGTGCGTGTTATGTATATTGTATTTAAACAGAACAGGAATCTGCACACAAGGGAAACCTAAGTAAAACAATTCCATGCACAATGAAGTTATGGCGAAAATGTCAGGAGCGAAGCTATTTTCAAAACTTGTCTGTTTTAAAGGATTTGGGCTGTTAAGATTGGATGAAGAAAGTTCCAAACTATGTACCTCCATAACTTCTTTTGTCGGGTATAGAATTCCCTTCGATATTTCCCCGACGCTCAAGATTTACCATCGTGCCATAAGTCAAATGTTCGAAAGCAAGTAGGATTTCAAATTGTCCATAAATGACATTGTGATGTTGAGAACTGAAACACAGTCAGGAAAGTGCTAGGTACATTCAATCTCAATAATGTATGACTGAACAAAGAGAAATCGGAGTACCAGAACTACTATCACTGGGCAATTTACTTACCACATTCCATTATCATCAGTCCTTCCCCAGGATCCGACACATTCCTCTATCATGGGTGTTGCGGAACCAGTATTTTCCGAATTTGTCTAGTTCATCTCTCCATCTTGTATTTTGTCGGCCTCGGTTTCGCATGTGATCTCTGGGGATCCATGTTGTGAGTTGTGATGTCCATCGGTTGTCTGCCATTCTGTTGATATGACCAGCCCATTGCCATTTGAGTTTTCTGATAGATTCTGTGATGTCTCCCGCCCCCGTTTTTTCCCGATATATTGTGCTGTCCTGTGATCTCTCCATATAAGGTTGAGCATGATTCTCTCATGTGCACGTTGCATGCTTCTCAGTTTGCAGGCCTGTCTCTTGGTTAGGTTCCATGTTTCAGCCCCATAGGTGACTATCAGGAGGATGCACTGGTTGTATACTCTTCTTTTTAGGATTATTTGGATCGTCTTGTTTTTGAAGGTTGAACTTGCTCTACCGAAGGTTTGTCATCCTAGGATGATTCTCCGCTTATTTCTTCTTTTGTGGCTTTCATAGAGATTCGTTGTCCAAGGTAGATGTAGTGGTCTACTTTCCCCAGTTCTGCATCTTCAGTTTTGACAGTTATGTCCTTATTCTCGATGTGATTGTTGCACATGACTTTTGTTTTACTGAAGTTTATGTTTAGGCAGACTTTCTTGCTCTCTTCATTTAGTCCATCTCGTGTGAATTACTGAGATTAAAATAACTTCTGTCATTCCAGCCAATTATGCAATTCTACAATCCAAAACTGTCTACCAAAATATCACACGATGCGAATAAGAAAGGACTCGAACACCAACATGGTGATCAGTGCATCTTAACTGCATGTGCATCACGGGCGATTATAGACACACAGAGCCGATATACACCGATGTCAATACAGTTAGTTTGTGAGTGCTTTCACCAGTACATTTAGGGAAAAATCTGAGCAAGTGGAAACAGACCGTATCTATACTTCAAAAAGCACTCAACAACTGTTCGCTTCGTCTACAGTGGATTAGACTCAAGGTACTCATACAGGTTAGTCACATACCAGGCAAGTATACGCCTGTACCTGATACTCTGTCACGCGTAGTTCTGTCGAAGAACCACACCAGGATCAATCAAAACTGATCAGAAAGATCTCGGCATTGAAGAATACATGCCTATCAGTGATCATAGGATGGAAGAAATCCTATCTGCCACGTTGTTTGATCAAACAATGTAAGCGTTGAAATGTTTGGATGGCCAGCAGGAGTAAAGCAATGTCAGACATAAATCGCACCGTACTCCAACCACAGATCGGGGTTGACTGCGTATAATAACACTGTGCTTAAAGAAGAACGCGTGTTGATTCCCCGGGGTTTAAGAACGCTAATTTTGGTAACGGTGAAAAACATTTTACGTAAATGTAATGATTTGTCTCTGGATCATTGATTCATCGCAGTACGTCAGGCGATCACAGGGATTCACTGACGTAGATGCTGATGGGGAGGTAATTTATGAAGCGATTTACCCAGCCGGATATGGTCGTAGAACGTTTCGATCGGATGCCCTCCAATCTTCGTCGGGTGTTGCTGGTTTTAAAACGTGGAATCTCTACTCAGTGCGCATGTTTGTTTGGACTAGACATGGTTCCCATTAAAACGACGCAAACATAGCGAGGAGAGAAAACAGAACACGTCAACAACGCGTGAATCTGTATCCGAGTGTCCAGGTGAACAAATTCATAACAGTTCAGCTGATCCACAAGGTGTGGCAACTTGCAAGACCACAACCGGTCCAGCTAAGTTACGACGCTCGAGTCTTATCGTGAAATCGCGAGACAAACTCGGCTTGGTTCATATGAGTGTGAAGATATACACACAGAAAATCTTAATATTTTTGATATATGTAAATAATGAACTGCTTGAGAGTGAAGATGAAAATAATGATGTAATGCTTTGAGTTACTTCCCTTGCCACATAACTCTCTAACATGTTAACACGTTTAGAAGTCCTTTCGCGTATTAGAAAATAAAGTTGTCATTAGCCTTAAAACAGTCTCGTTATTCATCTCTAGCGTTTGATTAATCACCTAATACTACAGAGGTGACATGTACTTTCTTCCTCTCTCTCTGTCTCCTAACAGCAGTATCCTGCACCTCCAACCAATCCAATCACTGAAAATTTAACCTAACATACCATCATCATCGACCTTGCGTCTGGGAAGGCTAAAAAATGTTCCTATGTAAAGTAATGAAAACTGCCTCTTCACTTTACACCATTTCGTTTTTCGAACGAAAGGTTTTTCGAAGAACGCTCTACCTCCGAATAGCGGGGGAAACCTGTTTATCAAGGTATAAACCATTACAAGCATCTGTTGCTGAGGGTGCAAAAATGTCTATTACGAGGGCGTAGGACACAGAAAGTGTCATTCACATTTCTATTGCAAGGTATGTCTTTGATCGAGTTTTAGAGCTGACAACCTTTTTAGGTATTTACTAACCTTAGTAAAGTCTGGCACTAGGCTACACGTGTGAAACACTCAATCAGGATCGAACCCTCTGCAGTGGTCAACTAAGCAAGCTTGGTAACAATTAACCCCGGACGAGGCGCCCAGAAATGACACAAAATCAAGCTCACTGCACCGTAGTAACGGTCAGAGAGACTAGCTCGCCAGTCATTACAACACAGCGAAGCATTCATTTGGTTATTTATTGTGTAGCTTAGTTTGACGCATTGCAGCAATAATGGAGCACTCATGAGGATTGAACTCACTATACTGGCTTATTGGTTCACAGGACAAGCTTGCTAATCAACACCATAAGCTGGATATATACGTGCACGTGTATATATATGGATATATCTGTCAATATTTCTTTTGATAGATGTAAGTACTTACGTCTATCTATCGACTGAAATATAGACAGATATGTACATGTATATACACATGTGTATATGTACTTCATATTCGCGCAAATATAGAGAAATGCATCGTGATGTATTGGTTAGCAGACTGGTCTCACTAATCATCATCGTGGAGTAGTGAGTTCGACCCTCACTGGATGCTCCATGCTTGTGGCTTTGTGCCAAAATTAAGCTTAGTAATAACTTTAATCAGACTTTTACTATCGTGACTTTGATCTTAGATACCATTGGGACTGTCTCCAGAGTGGTGGTAAGGGGGCTACGGCCCACGTCAGGGAATCTTGGACCCACTCTCCGACTCGTCAGGAAAATACAGAACTCTATCGGGGGATTTTTTTTTAGCAAAAATATAAATGTGTTCTATTTTGAAGTGGCTGTCTCCAGAGTGGTGGTAAGGGGGCTACAGCCTACGTTAGGGAATCTTGGAACCCCTCCCCGACTCGTTGGGAAAATACAAAACTCTATCGAGGGATTTTTTGACAAAATATAAATGTGTTCTGTTTTGAAGCACGAGCTGTTTCACTTGAAAAGTTCTAAAAAGATTAACCTCCCTGAAAATCTGTAAATACATTTGTAAAAAAAATCCTGAAATCACCAATAATGATATCATCGTTGAGATTGTGTACGACAACCTGTATATTTTATTTGGTTAGTGTAATCTCGTATTTCCTCTCCCCAGCCGGGGTAGATGTAGTATTTACAGGATTATCTTAGCAATATTCCAATTAGAATTATCTCCCATTGCGTTAGCAGACAGTGTCCAATTTTACTTCAATCTTTCAAATTTCCACGAGTTTGTTTTATGAATATTCTCAGTAATTTCAATAAACGCATATTTTTTAGAATAGATCAGTGTTAAGATAAAAAAATAAAGTCGTTGTTATTGTTATGGCGAAGGCCTTCCAATTCTGCGCTCCATGTGCATTGTGTAAAGATATATTTCAGAGCGATTATGCTACAAAGTATACAAAATTAAATCACAGGCATTTACACGATGCTGGTCGGTGTGCACCCGTAGAAATTGTTTGAAACCAAGATGAGCCTCAGCAAAAGGTAATCGATTCATTTTTTTGTTGATCAACTAATTCAAAGAATAGAAAAATTAACGAGAATGAGGATAACCCGCCTCCAATTGAACCGTCAGAAGAAGGTAATTTTTCTATTTATGTATTTTGATTCCTGAATCTATTTCTTAGATATTTTCACACGAAATTAAAGAACATCGATTTCTGTATTAACAGTTGATTTAGTGGCAATATTCAATGAGACAGTCCCTTTTGGACCCGTTCATTTGGATTTTGCGCTAAAACTAAGCTAATTCAATGATTAGCAAGTTGATCTAGAAGCTGGAATTCATGAGTTTGATCCTCACTATGTGCCCTGGACTGATACCCAAACTAAGCTGTACTAAGTAAATACTTATATATGTAGATAATGACTATTTACGAGCACTTAATCACTGTATGTTTGAAAGTATACTTACTATGCGTACCTTTGTTTGGCAAAAGATCGAAACAGTTGGGTACCCATGAGGATCGAACACACGACATTAGCGAAAGTGTCTGCAAGACGAGCTTTCTAACCATCTCTTAATGTTAGGCGTCCAAATGTGTAGAAGTATGTGTGTAAATACCTTATTGGGTAAGCTGCTTATTGGGTCACAAAAAAGAACTTGCAAATAGACAGACCTGGGGATATACGTCTTTAGACATACATACCTTCACCGGTTTGACGTGTGTCCCGAACGATCAGACAAGAGCAATTAGCTACCTCTGCACCTTGATTTACTTTGAACCCTCCCATCTTTCCTTCTTCCACAAACAGCAGCGACGGCTGTGGAGTCACTTCAAAAAGCCCTAATCTGCCCACGTGATCTATTTTTAATTTGTCCTTTGACGATTCGCTTCTGTGCTGACGTCTTTCTACCTGACCCAGTGAGTACCATCGTTTATTTGTCGCTTTTTGTTTTGTGTTTGTTTTGTGCTGTTTATCTTCTTTTTTTCTCCGTCTGGGCTTCCTTTCGTTTCATTTGTTGCGCTGATTTTAAGGTTCTCTACCGCAAAATACTAATCTCCCTCTTTCACCTCATCCCCCCTCTCTCTCTCCCACACTCACGCAATCACACAGCAAACAGCTAGCACTCTTTACCTATTATTGATATTCATTTACTAAACATACCTTTGCACGACACAAAGCAATACGTGTGGGGCACACACACACACACAGTGAGGATCAAATTCGCTGCAGGAGCAATGGTCTGCTAGACTAGCTTGCTACCCACTACTCCACATCGATGCATAGAAGCTATTTACTAAGCTTAGCATAGTACAGTACAAGGCCATAAGTATGGAGCACCCATTGAGAATCCAACTACAGTAATCAATCATGGTTTGTACAACTAACTTGCTAACCACTGCTCTTGGGCAAGAGGTTTTGATATTTAATCAACACAGTTTATTGGCAAATGAGGGAAACTGGGGAGTAGGAATATTGTGCCATGCCTACCTGACTTGAGGGCCTACCTGACTTGAAAATCAGCATTAGAAACCATTTTACCTGAGCATAAACAGTTGCGTTGAGAAATATACAACGATACCAACGACGAATCAGGCCACAAATTAGAATTACAATGCGGTTCATTTCATAAGATAGAAAACACATTTCTGGAAACTCTTAGTAAAATTTCCCTTACGTCCTATAAACTAAGGATTTGTGATCCAGAAGCCCTAAGCGCCAAGAGTTAGATGTGTTTCCTATTTATTTTTACAGCACTTTACACTGAGACACGACAACTTTCAGCACATGTATAGTGGATTTTCATTCAACCATTTATTCAAGATATCCAGAGTAGGATAGTTATGGTTGGTTTTATAACTGGTGGGTATTCTACTTGCCGGGGATTAAAGCCTTTTGTCTCTCTTCCCGTTGGTCACGAATGTAAACTCAACGCCAGACACTATTACACATTTTTATGTCGAGCCCCGACGTAGCCGTCGTAATCAGTTTGGTCATTGCTGGTCGTTGTTGTCAACTGTCAGCACGTTCTTGATGCACTGTTTCCATTGGGCCATGTTGACAGCCAGATCTTTCAAAGCTGTCAGCTAAGTGGATGGGTTCTTTTCTCTCGAACGAACATCAATACTATGTTGCAATAGCAACTGCACCAGGCTCACCTTTTGGTTCTCCTATCTCTGGAGAGTTCGAACGAGCCCTGGAAGGAATTGAAAACTTTTCAAAAATCTCTGTTCATGTACGAATATACAAAGCATTCCTGTAGATGTTTTGTTTTTCTCTGTTCCGGAGAAAATATCGGTAACGAATCAGTAGCATCCTACGAATCTCATGACAGAAAAGCAAAATCAACTTCTTCAAATATCGTACAACTAAATATTGAATATTAATACATCTTACATTACGACGTCTTTATCGGCCATACAAAATTGCTCTTTGCTGTTTGTACGATGCAATACAGTATACCATGGCATTTGGCAGCTACATATTTTTATATATTAAGGTAGAGAATGATATAAACATGAAACGGTAAATATTAAATCAAAATATCACAAAAATGGCACATTTAAAGCAATAACCTTTTTTCTAACGATCCTCAAGTGATGATATACCATCTCTATAAAATTATTTAGGTTTATTGATCACAAATCCAGGAAAAGCACGAATTATGGATTCCCTATCAGTGGACTTTTTATTATGGAAATAAAGTTCAAAATGCAACAAAAGATGATAAATTGTATGAGAAATGTCAGTTGAATATGAAGGAGGCTGCCAGACTTCATATCCAGATTCTCTAAGCTCAGAGACAGTTGGCTGAGAGGTAGAACAGTCATTAAACATTTCAATCAGATAATATGGGACCCATTTTTCCATTTTTTTTAAACTTTTCCAATTTCCTTGAGATGGAGAGATATAGTTGCTGTTCAAGTTCTGAAGTCTTCTGAAAGTGCATGAATCATTGTTCGTGGATCGTTGGTCACTGCTGTCGACAACTTTCGTCACAGTTAATAGGTTGTGGCCTCTCTTTAAGTTTATATTGCAATTCATATTTTCAGATCGGAAGCTATTGAACCAATGCTGAACAGTTCATATTGTAGTATCGTTCAGTCCAAATGTTTTGTTAACGTCATCAATAGCTTTAGCAACATTATGTCTGAATTTGAAAATTAGTCATACTTCTTGGGTAGGCAATATTGCAGTTATGGGCTGAATATCCTCCCATAAAAGATATTTCGGTAGTCAATCAACGAAAGTTCCGTATCACCTTATTGATATCAGTACTGTCACCCTTTTTATCTTTAGCAACGGATTTGAGGTGCTGCAGACACAATATGCATATCCACGTGACGGATTATAATCGTAGACTAAACAATCCCCGTGGAAAAAAATCCTGTTTATACAGGTTGCTCTGCTATCAAATAGTAGAACGTTTATATCAAAGCCTTTCGTAAGTCGAAATGTCGTAAAGCGAAGAAGTGATTACTAATGATTTATATGGGAAAACATTTGAGCGTTTCCCAGACGCCAAAATGGTGAGGATGGTTGGTCAGGACAAGTCATCGGGGGTCATGGTGGTGGGAGTTAGAGGAGACTGGGCGTAAAAGAGAAAGGAAGAGGGGGGTTGCCCCTTTAAGGGCTCGCTTCAAAAGCGAAAGAGTGTCGTAAAAGCGGTGGTTACCCGTATTTAGATGATATGCTTTTAGAAAAAAAAAACTGAAAAAAAAAAAACTCGTTACAGAGGAGGGAGAAGTCCGTTGAAATGGTAGGTACGAGATATTTTTAATCTGATAAATTGTTATTGCCATGTGAGAGAGTCCATGGTTACCGACAAAAAACCAAGAAAATAACACTGTGCGTTATATAAGTAAAGTAGATGACGTAAAAGAAATTTCATGCGTAACGACCTGATAGTTTACCATCCCTCTGCACGAATATAAAGGATATTCTCTACAGATCCCATCAACTTCGTGACTTGCTGCATGGTATTTCAGTGAAGCAGCAGAAAAACACATTGTATTGACTACAAAAAGCTATTGATTTGATTAGGTCTTCTGCGTGACTGAGCTTGTAGTGTATTTCCCAACGACGTCAGTGGTTACTGTTCAAGCCTGAATAAAAGCCCAGATTTTAAATGATAAATTTCAGGGGTTGGCCTTCTATATCAAATTCATTGATATATATATATATATATATATATATATATATATATATATATATATATATATATATATATATATATATATATATATATGTATATATATATATATATATATATATATATATATATATAATGTGAATAGGAAGTGAGACAGACCTCAGGAGTAAGAGTGTTAGGAAACTTTGTTTATCAATTAGTTAATCCATAAATGGATTAATTGGTGTGCTAAACATGTTTTGGGAGGTATTTCCGTCTTCAGCAGCGTGTGTTGTGTGTATGTGTACCTTTCAGTGGTTAGAAGTTTTCCGCAGAAAATGAATATACCATCAGATGCTTTGCTTTGGAAGCAAGAAATGGAATAAAATCTGTTAGAGTCATCCTGATATGTGGGACTTGGTTGCGTCTTTGGTAAGGTCTGTGCTTGTCTGTGGTAAGATGTGATAGTAGCATCAGGAGTTAGTCTTGGAGAGGCCATAGGGTGTCAGGGTTGAAGGTCAGTGGTTTAGTATTGGATTGTGTGGGTAGGTTGGGGATAGTACAGATAGTGGGCTGATGAGATAAAGGAACATCATGTGCATTATCCTTACAGGTCATTGAAAGTTTTTTGGCTCTGATTTGTACAAATGAAATACCATGCAAGGGTTTTAGTAGGTAGAAGTCTATGTGACTGTTAAGTTCTCAAATTTAGATATACATGAAGTGGGTAGAGTGTGGATGTGAGGTTGTTATTAGTGGGAGGATTATGATTTAGAGATCTGTGTGGTTAGGGTTGTTAAGTTTTGTATTAAGTCCATTAGGGGAGAGAGTTCTAAGTTTGTTCACACATTCACACACACACACACACACACACACACACGCACACACACACACACACACACACACACATATATATATATATATATATATATGAAACAACAACTAACGTACAAATGTGGTAGTTCTCTTTTATTGAAAAATCTATTCACAATCAATCAACTGAATAACTTCATGAGGATCTTTTTGAGCATTCTGTCATTTAAACATAAACATCTAATCTCTAATCTTAGGAAGACATCAGATGATGAAGTGTATATACGTTTGCACACATACACACGCTCATATATAAATATGTGTGTGTATCTGTGTATCCGTTTGTAGATCATGCATACACACACTCATTTATATGTGTGTGTGTGTGTGTGTGTGTGTGTGTGTACGTATACTAGTTTCCTTCGCTTGTTTTGACCACTGAACCGTTTAATTACGCAAGCAAAAGCCAAAGTGACTTTTTGCTCTGTCATTGTTGACTCACTCGCCCCTTAGTCAGCGTCAGTCAGCCTTAACCTATTGTAAGCAGCCTTTTAATTGATACAATTATTTGTGCCATCCATTGATGTATGCTAAATCAAAAAAAAAAAAACTTGAAAATACGATGCCACGTTAGGATTTTCCCTCTCTAAAAATGGTCCATTTGAAACAAAGCAACACAACTCTCAAACAAAAATCAACGTAGAAAAACTTCCAAAACAATCCTGAACTGTTTTGAACACTGTGATTTCAAATATCGTTCCGACGCCCTTTAAAGTATAGTATTATCTTATTAATTTATTTACTTGTGATATCGCCCCATCCCACCTGCTTTCCATCTCAGGCCCCAACTGTTGTGAACACTCTATCGCACCAAACTAGATAAGCTTGGAAACCTTCACATCAGAGGATTTTTTAAATCGTTTTCATTTAGTTTTAACTTTTTTCCATTAGTAAAGTCCTGCTCTTTCAGACACATGAAAGTACCTCTAGCACTCGATGCCCTGGGTAATAATACCCGTGTTGCCGATACCAAAGGCCGAACTGGCACGAAACCCAATACGTCAAACTGTGAATCTAAAGCCTTTTCGAAGGAATTGCACGCATCAATGAGAGCCAATAGTGTTTCGATACGAATGTAGATGACGGAGCCGCAATCGTTGAACAAATTGCAACCAAACATGGGCGAGGCAAAAAACATAGGAAGCCCCAAAGGATTAGGAGCGTGACACATACTAATACGTACAAATGACTAACCAGGAAGCAATATGATATGGAGATGGATTACGGCGTTATTTTATTCAAAAAGGCAGCCAGTTATCTTCATTAAATACTGATGTTGGATCTGATAAATTCTTCAAGTAACAAAGAGATGAACTCAATGAATTATTGAAGAAGCAGGATACACACACGAAGACACGAACACGCACACATATATACATACATACATATATACATAAATTTACAAGTTAATACGATTCAAACAAGCAAAGATGGAGTTCTCTAGCCAACACTAGCAGTCAAACTCTTATTATTTTGGTATCATTGTATTATTCTGTTTTTGTATTATTCTGACTTACTTTGTTTCGTGTGTTTTTAGTTTTTAAAAAATGCGTATAATACTCTGTTTTATGCAAAAGGGGGAAAAGAGAAGGATCGTGAAGTAGAAGGGATTGCAAGGGGGCTTGTCTAATGGGGTGAGTTGTATGGGGTAGTATACTAAGTTAGAACAACTGGCATTTTTGTTTCGTTTTTACCAGGGTTGTGACTGGGGCCTGCATTCCAGTCTGTACAGGCTGCTCTCCTGTCCAGTTATTCTTCTGGTAGGGTAACAGACCTCTACAGTCAGCGCACATCTGCTTCCGCCGGTATTTTTCGGATCTGTGCTCAAAGTAGCTCTGACAGCCACACTGCTGTGATTCTCCTTCAAAGAGACGACAGAACTCTACAGTTGACTACAGAAGAGGGGGAGAGGTGCAACAGAGAATCAACCGGAGGCACATGCAGATAGGTGGTGGTAAGAGGAGATGATGGTCGGGAGGGTACCCCTCCTCCTCACCTCACCCCTTCCTCCTGATACTATGTTTCTGCCGCTTCCTCCGTCCTGTACCCCGTTTACGTCTTTACGTCTCACTTTATTTTGCGTTTTCCTCCAATGCATCCGTCCAACACCCTCTTCCCTCTCCCTACATCCTCCTCCAACACACTGTCTTCCAGTCACTCTCTTCCTCCACCACAAAGTCTTCACATGGGTTGATTGTTAATTCTCTAGCTTTACTTATATTCTATGTCACTGAAAATACCCTGAATATTGATTGATTGGGAAAAATTGGGGGTGTCTAATTTCAACTTCTTATTTTGCCTGAGCGTTGGAAAATAGAGACCATCTTAATATATATATATATATATATATATATATATATATATATATATATATAATGTGTTAACCAATTTCGTCTTAAGGTCACATTCATGGAGCACCCCGTGTCGAACGAACTCAGGAGCAATAGCTTACAAGAACAACGTGTTGTAGTAAGAATGCTTGGATTCTTTCTTTCTCTTTATTTTTCACTCTTCCTCCTTCTATCTCAGAGAGAGGGAGTAAATATCTGGTAAACATAATTAAAGAATCAGCAGAGATGGTAGGCGAAACAAACGAAAACAATAACAGTTGGAAATATCCGCAGACAATTTTAAAACTAACCAAAAAAAAGAAGAAACATGCCAATAAAGACTAAAGGATACGAAACTAAAACAGCAGAAAAAAATGAGACAAGAGAAAAGGAAGAAAACATGGAGGGGAATAGTAAACGCTCTCAGAATAGACAAGGGTTTGAAACATGCACAAGTCCAAAGCCTTAATGATTCTTGCAATAGAGACAGAAAAGGCGAAATTAATAAAATCTGCAACACAGTATTAAGGTTAACTGAAAAATACTAAGAGAACCTCTAAGCTGCGGAAAAAAAGTACAACCAACCAACATTTCGATAGAGTACAGTGATGTTCCAGATATAACAACGAATGAAGTAGTTTTTGTGCTACAAAATATGAAGAGCAGAAAGGCCTCGGGCAAAGATCGCATAATGATAGATATTTTAGAAGATGCGAGAGGTCTATCACAGAGGACTAACGCTACTGTTCACAAAATGCTCGAGAGGAAAGAATGTGTCCTAAAACTTTTGTCGGTGAATAATTATCCTTCCACACAGAAAACAAGACGATAAAGATCTTGGCAATTGCTGCGACTATTACTTTACTACCAAACATTTACAAACTATTCTCGTGAATACTTACAAATGGATTAACAAACATCTAAGAAGAAAACCAACTCTGCAAAAGGCAGGCTTAAGAAGTGGATAATAGACATTAGACCACCTACACACATTGAACCAGCTAATTAAAAAGATATCAGAACATAGCAAAACAATTTGTTTGGCTTACTGAATAAATCTTTGACTCTATAGAACACACAACAGTTCAACTTGATGCGAAAACTAGGTATGAATGAGAATTATATAAAAGTAATTGAGAATATATACGAAAAAATTGAAAAGGGGTAGACAAAGGGATATGATATCACCAAAGCTCTTTACGGCGATTCTTGGAAGTGTCTTCCGGAAACAGACTGAGAAAATGTGGGAATAAACGTAAACGGAGAATATTTGAGCAATTAAAGATACTGTGATGATAATGCATTATTATCAGAAACCTGGAGAATCTACCAAACATCTTGATAAAGGAAGCCGAAAAGTAGGGTTAAAGATGAACAAAACAAAGACAAAAGTAATGTCCAAAGACAAAGTCCCGAAAAATACCATAAGAATTGACAGTGAAGTTTTAGAAATAGCGAAAGGATACATTTACCTAGATCAGGCAATAAAGCTAGAGAAAACCCACGGAAATGAAATAAGACGGCACATAACGATAGGCTGGAAAGCATTTGGTATAAATAGAGACATACTGAAAAGGACATTGCCAATATGCTAAAAGTGTGAAGTATACAAGCAATGCATAATACCAGCTTTGGCATAAGGGTGCGAAATCTGGAAACTCAAAGAACCACTTGAAAACGAACTCAGAATAGCACTGAAGGCAACGAGAGTAGCACTGTTTGGAATAACTCTTAGCAATAGAAAGAAAAGAAACATGGATCAAGAGATAACCAGGGTGAAGGATATCATACAAGTAATTGAGCAACCAGAATTGTAGGGTTAATTGCAAGACGAAGGAGCAACAGATGGAACAAAAGGCTAAAACCAATTGGTGCCGGTGGGACAGTAAACGCAGTAGGGAAATACCAGACATGAGATAGAGAAGTTTGCCGGTAAGACATGACAGAGAATTGGCGCAATAACGCTCGCCATTGAAGATGGGAAATGCCTTTGGCTAGCAAGGGACATAGTGGACGATTATGATGATTTTTTTCATTGCTTATGAATTAAGAACAAAAAATCTATACTACAAAAATCATTGTTTTTCTATAAAAGGATGATGTTTATAATTCGTCTTTGGGTGGGCTTGAACCACTAACCCTTTAGTCAAAACCCAGATGCTAAACCGATTGCGCCACTCAAACAACTCCCATAGATACAAACCCAATTTCAAAATACATTTAATCATTTCTGAAATCGTTCCTGTGTCAGTAGATTCTTAAATCGAAAATCAACTAGCTTAACCTGTGGAAATTCCACGGGTGTCAACAACTCAAAGTGTCCATTATCTCACGTCTCTGCTCTTCTCACACCTTTTGCATGTCCTTCTCACCCTCTCCCTAATTCCTTACAATCTTTGTTGCCCATTGCGAGTTTTATCTAAATGTTATACAAACATGGATTAGTTTCATATGCAAAAATCTTTCTACACCTCAATAAACTACCTACTCTCTCTCTCTCTCTCTCTCTCTCTCTCTCTCTCTCTCTCTCTGTTCAAGTGTCTATTTTAGATTCTCTCCCTCTCTCTCTCTATTCAAGTGTCTATTTTAGATTCTATCTCTCTCTTTCTCTCTCTCTCTCTATCTCTCTCTATTCAAGTGTCTATTTTAGATTCTCTCCCTCTCTCTCTATACAAGTGTCTATTTTAGATTCTCTCTCTCTCTCTCTCTCTATCTCTCTCTATTCAAGTGTCTATTTTAGATTCTCTCCCTCTCTCTCTATACAAGTGTCTATTTTAGATTCTCTCTCTCTCTCTCTCTCTCTCTCTCTCTCACTCTCTCTCTTCAAGTGTCTATTTTAGATTTATGGAATGTGTTCCTGTAACAGTTGGTTGCACATTCGAATACTTGCAAAATCTATTAGTATCGCCATTTGTGCTCAGTCAAATCTCATTTATTTGTTTATTTAATTTCATTCCAGTCGAACATAAAAAAATTGAATTTGAAAGTACCATGATTTTCTCCGATGAGTCAACGAGATAGACAAAAGACAAACAGACAGGCCGACTGACAGACTGGTTGTTACTCGACCAATAAAAATTCTTTCACATGGAACCCGAGCATGAATAACATTACTTTTTAAGGCTGTGTATTCAGGTTAGAACGAGTGTTTATCTTTGTTCAGTGACGCTGAAAAGCTGTGAACAAACAGAATGTAGGATGAGATTAAACTTAAAGCTTTAAATGAAAGTAGACTGTAACAACAATGAGACAAATGGGTAAACAGCCAAAAAAGGCATAAAAGATACAAAAACATGTCTCACCTGAAATGTCGCCATTTTCTTTTTTAGGTTGAATAAGTCTACGTCACAAGTTCTGTATTGGGGCCTTGTGTATGTACATGTCTTCAAGCAAGGAGTTAGAAATAACCGCGTAATCAACAATTTCGGCGGGAAATCTAAACCCGAAAGGGAAAAATGATAAAACTTGTATAAAAGTTAATTATGATTAATGAAAGTGATTATATCTGTCCTTTTGATTTCATGATATATTACCTGTCTAAATTGTCATCAAATATGGCATCAAATTGATTTCAAGACGCTCCAATTCGGCATCATAATTAATGATTTTTTTAGGCTAAAAATGAGCTTTTATCTCCTGGTAAAAAAAAAAATGAAGAATGGGATTTTTTTAAATTTTGATTATGTTTTTTAAAAAGGATGTCGATTTTTTTTTCAAAAGAGCAATGTTATTATTTCTAGGAGTGCGTGTTTCTATTCAAAATAAAGGTTAGTGGTACCAGCGGAAGGTTTTTGATCCTGGTCTTCTAGTTTTGTTTAATTTTCTGATTTCTAACCATTTTTTTAATATAATCAGGGAAAAATTACCTTAACCTTTCTGTAATTTATTCAATAGCTAGTTGTCTTCACGCTTTCATTGCAAGCAAATCAATGAATTGAATACACTGACCAACCAAAATATGGCCAAGCGACTTGTGGCAAGAATCACAGCTAGTCTTGTTATAACAGTTTATATCAGGGTCAAAGGTATATGAGCAGGTAAGCCGGCCTCGGGTCCTTCATTTTGATATGTTGAATGCTGCTGTTATGGGCAATTGGCAACCTTATTTCATAAACCAGTGTGTTCGTGTACTAAGTTCGATTCTCATGGGCGCCCGCTATAATGACCTTATGCCACATTAAGCTAAGTAAATGTTTGAAGTGTCTACTGTAGCACAAAAGTTAGCAAGCTCGTTTCGTAGAGCATCTTCTAGTGCAATGAGTTTGATCCTCACTAAGTGCTCCACTAATGTGGCCTTGTGCCAGACAGAGATAAGTTTTGCCAAAAACTACTTGCTCTTCCTTTCAATCGTTTTTCCTCGTCTTTTTCTTCGTCTTTTTTCTAAATATAACTCATCTTCGTCCTCCTAAGGAAAACAAGTCTTCTTCTTCTTCTTCTTCTTCTTCTTCTTCTTCTTCTTCTTCTTCTTCTTCTTTCCTCTTCTTCTTCTCTCTTCTTCTTCTCTCTTCTTCTTCTCTCTTCTTCTTCTTCTTCTTCTTCCCTCTTCTTCTTCTTCTTCTTCTCTCTTCTTCTTCTCTCTTCTTCTTCTTCTTCTTCCCTCTTCTTCTTCTTCTTCTCTCTTCTTCTTCTTCTTCTCTCTTCTTCTCTCTTCTTCTTCTTCTTCTTCTTCTCTCTTCTTCTTCTTCCCTCTTCTTCTTCTTCTTCTCTCTTCTTCTTCTCTCTTCTTCTTCTTCTTCCCTCTTCTTCTTCTTCTTCTCTCTTCTTCTTCTTCTTCTCTCTTCTTCTTCTTCTTCTTCTTCTTCTTCTTCTTCTTCTTCTTCTTCTTCTTCTTCTTCTTCTTCTTCTTCTTCTTCTTCTTCTTCTTCTTCTTCTTCTTCTTCTTCTTCTTCTTCTTCTTCTTCTTCTTCTTCTTCTTCTTCTTCTTCTTCTTCTCTTCTTCTTCTTCTTCTTCTTCTTCTTCTTCTTCTTCTTCTTCTTCTTCTTCTTCTTCTTCTTCTTCTTCTTCTTCTTCTTCTTCTTCTTCTTCTTCTTCTTCTTCTTCTTCTTCTTCTTCTTCTTCTCTTCTTCTTCTTCTTCTTCTTCTTCTTCTTCTTCTTCTTCTTCTTCTTCTTCTTCTTCTTCTTCTTCTTCTTCTTCTTCTTCTTCTTCTTCTTCTTCTTCTCTTCTTCTTCTTCTTCTTCTTCTTCTTCTTCTTCTTCTTCTTCTTCTTCTTCTTCTTCTTCTTCTTCTTCTTCTTCTTCTTCTTTCTTCTTCTTCTTCTTCTTCTTCTTCTTCTTTCTTCTTCTTCTTCTTCTTCTTCTTCTTCACACTTTTTCGGCCAGCCACAATCAAACTTGACCCAAGCAGTTTGTCCACCTAACATGTAGATTGTCAACAACTATGTTTGGAATGCAATTTTCTCGTCTTCGACGGGCGAGACAGTAGCGCACGACACCTGAAGCCGGCCAAATGGGAACACCTTTGTCAGTTTGGGTTGCTTCACGAACAACTTCCCACCTATCCATAAGTTTGCATCCACAATTCGGTGAGTCGATGCTTAAACATGTATTTTAGAGGCGTATGACATGATTCATCAGGTGACGAAGGCGTTGGTTATTTAATCAAGTGAGCTGGTACAAGCATCGTTGGTTAGAGATTTCCACATCTCTTGTCCTTTCAAGTCGACATTTCATGTCTACCTGAATATGTGACGCTCTAGATCCGAGCAAATTAAAAAGTAAGGCAAGAAATTTTTTTTTAAATGCGATAAGTAAAGTTTTGAAAAAAAAACGGCAAGCAAATTAAAAAATATGGTGAATAAATCAAAAAACAAAACATCTGAAACGATGAAAATTGTAAACCTGTATATACTGTTACAGCTACAGTCGCTGCATTTGTTAATTCTTACAGTGAAATTTGGTCTTGGTTTTGTTTTATGTATCTCAAAAAAAATGAACATAGATATAGCTAAACGATGTATACAGGTTGGCATTTAAGGTGTGACTATTTCTGAAACGTTTACTCTTTCTTTCGGTAAGTTGTTTTGTTAATTGAAAAAGAGTTTAGCATTTTATCTGAGTTCCAATATGAAAGGGATATTGGTACTATAAACCTGTGTATCAGGTGACTTCTCGGTCTTCTGCATTGAAGAGTGGGCAGCAGCAGTATTCTCAGTCGGGCTTCATATGGCAATTCTTTCGGTGGTGGCACCATCTTGGTAGCTTTTTTCCGTAACCTTTCTAAAATTTCCTGGTATGTTTGGTATATAGAGACCAGATAAAGCTTACATTTTCTACGTGTGGTCTGGCCAGGGTTTTGTAAAGGGTTTTGAATATAATTGTGTCCATGTGTTTGAAAGTTCTGCAGATTACGCCAAGCATTTGATTTTCTTTATCGATCTTTTTTTCTATACGGTCATAGAATTTTTGTTGCTAATCTGCAATCACCTCAAGGACCTATTCTTCTGTTTCTTATGGTGGATTGTGGAAGATGTAGTTACATGATTTGAAGTTGTTTCCGGGTATTGTATTAGATCGTTCAAGTATGGTATACCGTGTTTTTGTTTTGTTTTTTGTTTTTTTGTTGTTTGATCCCGAATGTAGAAAGTGATATTCATGTCGGAGCTCATTAGCATCCTCTTGGATCGTTGTGATGCTATGTTCTGTGTAGTGCGACCACTCATGAATATGCCTGTAGGACGCAACAGGCCAACTGGGAAGGGCGATTTTGGCGCAAGGGTTCAGAAGTTAACCACAAACTATGCATTAAACGGTTAGCAAAATATGTTGATCGTTAATATTATGTAGATGAAGACAACCTATTTCATCTCGGTAGCCAAGTAGTTAAATCGGTTACTAGGTGACTTGGATATCCATCATGTAAAGATTTATAATTCACAATATCATTCAACAAATTTCATCTCGATGTCATTGGTTTTATGAAGCATCGTGTAACGTCCATCTTTCAAAGAAGGCGTTCCTAGTATTCAATTTGTAATATGCCATCTGACCTTTCATCTGGATATGGATTTTCACTGGTGTCACAGCGCTGGAGAAATTCTAAGAATTGCTTAATGATAAGGTTAGTTTGAAGTATTTGATTTCTTTAGAAATATAGCCAACGAATATCATTAACCAAACATGAAATCCAAAACATTGTCATAACATCATGTCAGTTGTTCTTTCTTAAGGCTGAATTTAACATTGATGGGGCCAAGCACATAACATTTCTTTTTTTTTTTTTTTTTTTGCATTTAGCTATTATTTATAAACGGATAAAAACAAGAATCATATTCTTTAAAAAAAACTGTTCATAGGAATAAGGTGTTCCATTTAGCGCTAAGTCCTCTATGGACCTCTATGTAACATGATAAATTCTCAAACAAATTGAAACACTGGGAAACATTGAAAATAAAATAAAAACTTCTTTTAGACATTTTTAGGAACCCTTAAAATCCTGGAGCTTTGTGTGAGTGTTCTAACCACAGAGCAATCAGCGAAAGAAGAGCAAAGTTTATTGCTAATAATGCTAATTAGTTTATTCTCGTATTTAGTGCAACGAACTCTAGATTCACTGTTATCGGCTGCTATCAATCAATTGTTGACTTTTATGGCTAATTGATTCATATCATGAACACTTGAATAACTGGAAAATTCTATGATTACATTTTCAGTTGATGAGTTAAAACGATAAAACCCCAAGGGCATCATGGGACAATACTAATTCACTAACAGCTTTTATCATTTTACTTCATTATTTTTTGTTTGGTTTTCAACTTTTAGGAGGCACGTTCGCTTCACTTGATTTATTGATAAATCGCTTTGTTTTCAGGAATAATTGTATTTGTTTCAGCCATTCTGGTGGGCTGGTCATGATATTTGCCAAGCAATAATATGAAATTTAAGTTATAATTGAAATTTATCGAAAATTATGTATCATTAGAGAATCTTCAGAGGTCAAGGTGTACGATCAGTATCTCAGAAACTGCAGACCCTGACAATCTCAAGTGTGTCTGTCACACTTACAGTATCTGTAGCAACCAGACGACACCAGCAATAATCAGCAATCACCAGAAGCAGCCTGGACGAGCGCTGGGTACAGGAAATTGGTCGTGTACGTCACACGTGCTGACAATACACATTTATCTTGTAACATATAAAGCAAACGAAGGGAATGCATAGACGTCATAATGAGGAAGAGCTAGAGAAGAAACTAACGAGAAGAGTTATCCACAAAGGAATATGCATGTAAGTGAATAACAAAGTATACTACACACACACACACAAACACACACACACACACACACACACACACATATATATATATATATATATATATATATATATATATATATATAGGGCTATTTCCTGCGTAATGTTATTATATAAATTCTTATTCGTACACTTATGACAACCATCAACGAGGAGATGGGTCATGAACTAGTGATTTTATATAATATATTATGGTGAAAATTTGCTGTGCTTTGAAATTACCTAATATTCAGATGTGTCCACACACCTAAATAAGAAACTTTCCGGTCGGTCGATTATTAGAGGTGTGATGTCATCAATAGTTGGTGAATCCAGCTTTTATTTGCGTTGCCAAGGATCGCTGGTTATGAGTAATGAAAACTGTCCTCTAAAATAACTAAGTTTGGCTAAACTTTTCGATTTCCGGCTGATTTTGCAGCTAAAATGTTATATATAACTATTTAAAACCTGCTTATAAAAAAGGCTATGCAATAAGAATCCAAAACAAATTATTGATAGAAATTGTGTACTTACTTTTATTTGAACTTACTAATATTTTTTTAAATAATAGCTAGATGTTCGGGTGAACTATCCTCACTTTCCTCTTCTCCTCTCGCTACTAGTACCACATCACTACTACTTCGTTTAGGATCCCTTTGAAATCGGAAATCACAGGTGATGGACACATCGTTGAACACACGGTTCTTGTTTTATCATTCATTTGGTTTTCTGTGAATACTTTAGGTTTTTTTCATAATTCATTTCTTATTTCATCGAAACTTTCTCGTTCGTTCTTTCTTCATTTATTCATTTTCCTTTTTTCGTAAAGATTATTTTCCATTCTTTCTTCTTCCTTGTTTCTTTGAAAAATCTCAAACGCCAAAGTCTATTCGATGTATCCCCTGTTCGTAAATTTCATGACAACTTTCCTTTCTCTCTTTTTATTGCTTACCCTTCTTTTATTTCTCCTTTCTTCCCTCCTTCTGCCTTGTCTTCTTCTATCTCTCTTATGACATTGTTTTCTTTCTTCCTTTCTTTCTTTTTATGCATCTTCATCTTTTCTATTCTTTTTCTTTCTTTCCTACCTTTTTTATCTTTTCCCTTTTTTTTCTTTGTTTGTACATTACTCTTGTTTAATGAACATCCTCATCATAAGAAAGCTTTCGTTTTCATTCTTGGCAAAGTCAGTCGGCATCTCATTTTTAAATTCTTAAGCGTCTCCACTCCCTTTGAAGTCCAACGCTAAAACATTGAAATTTGTTTCCGCCTTGATATTCAACATAAATCTTTGTATTATTTGAAGCGTGTCAATGGGCGCACAGAGACTTGAAATAAAAGAGGCCAATAGTCAAGTAACGAACATGACACGTCAAAACAACTGGCTGACATAAAAGACTTGAATTAATTAAATTAAACGAATAGCCTACATTTTTCAAATAACTGTTGTCATTATCATAATCGCTACAATCTAAAGGATGCTGTCGTGCTAATATATTATATCATCGTTGCAGAGTGCCACATACATGTGACCGTGTCCCACACTAAGCTAAGTGCTCGGCCTCGTGGCTGAGATAGTTACGTATTCCTCTCTGATGCAAGAGGTCGGTGTTCGAATCTAAGTAACAGCCAAGATTCCGAATACTGTTTTTGGGGCAAACAGGTCCTCCCATTTTGGAAACATTAACCAAACGCAATCTTTCTGATACCATTTCCAGTGCTTATGCGGTCTTGTGCGGAAAATGGTCTAGCTCATAAAAAAGGAGTCTCATTGTTAGCTAGCTTAACTAGCTGGCCATTACTATTGTTGCGAGTTCGATATTCAATGGGTACCTGACACACGCAATCTTGTACTAGACTAAGCTTAGCTTTGTGAATACCAATAAAAAAAAATGTTGGTATTTACTAAGACATGGTTTCGGGGATTAGCAGAGCATAAATTATTTTCTCTGAAATGTTATCTAGTATCTGAATGTAGTATCGAAGAAAGCATATGGGTCGTCACGTTGAAATCGACGTTGTGTCTCATTTTTCCTTCGTGCGAAGGCTAATAAATCTAGTCAGTACTTGATAAGGAGTTTAAATATGCGGAGAAAGAAAACGCCTCAACAAAAACAAAATATGATTATTGCCAGGTTGTTAATTCTTGCAATCATTTTGTGTCACACTCCTTGAGGAAGGCATGAATCAAACTTTACCCGTGATCCTTCTCTTATCTACATGAATCTTAATGATGTATTGTCAATCAAAAGCTACAATATTGATGGAAAGACCGGAGTGACTGGCGATGGAACTCCCATGTAAAAGAATAAGTTTCTGCTTGTAACTTGGAAATTCACGCACCAGGAGTATTTTAAATGCATACAGAGGATAAGCATACGACAGCATATATCAATATTTCATATGGCCACCTTTAGTGACATTCAATTTCGAACCTGGTAATCATTGATTCATCCATTGCACGTGCGTGCGTGTATGTGTATGTGGTGTGTGTGTGTGTGTGTGTGTACACAAGTTTACTTGTGTGTCTATGTATAAGTTCGGCTTCTTTTTCGTTCCTCCGGTGACTGAAAAATGTATATTCCCTGGCTAACAGAATCCCCGAAGTGTTCTATATAAACGGGAAATCGATGGCCAGCTTATTGCTAAGCCCGACAATCTTTAACCTTAATTCCTTCTTCTCTTGTGTCAGTGTCCCCGGGGCCTCATCAACACGGTTATGCTGACTGACAGTAACGGAGCTCCCTCGCTAAATACCACTCATAGTATAACATTGACATTTGATCACACTAATAACTAGAAAGTACTCAGAGAACGCATACCTCTCTCAACACCATCGTCACTAAAAAACTGAATGAAAATCAGTTCATACATAGCTATGATACAGGGGTTAACAGTAAAAAAAAAATCCTTGATCCGCCCCAAAAATGAAATCATTTCTTCTTTAGTCCATGGTCTATCCATTATTGATATTAATTGTGAACTTTTGGAGATATTATGCGGACAGGTGGACAGACAAACGTGAGTCAATACATATAGAACTTCCAATTTTGTTGACAGAGGTAACCTGTTCAACATTGAAATTAATAGAGTTTTAGTTCGAGAAGTTGGAACCTTAACACAGTCTTAGCTGCAGGAGTTGAAATAATAGTCTGCAGATCTTTCGGGGTGAGGAAGAAAACCTCAATTAAATCAGAGATTAGGATTTTTTTCAAGAATCGATACAAATCACGGTGTGAACCATTGTGTTGACTAATGGTCAATAAGCTAGCATAGGAATCCTTTTCTACTTTACTGAGCTCGATCTTCATTTCGTGCTTCACACTTGTAGTCTTTTACTGTTCTGACCAATACTCACTAAATATCGATTTGGTGTCAAAGTTAACAAACTACTCTAGCAAACCACAAATACAGAAGTGAGTTTCTCACTGAGAAACCTACCCCAAAAGAGATGGTTCGTTGGAATATTCAGTAATGTTGTTATTTCACTCTACGAGAACAGAATGCCTCAGTCAGTTTAAAAGTAAGGATCCACACATGTACGTGTGGGCAGCATACGCTTACAATACTTGACGTTCCCAAGTGGTCCCCCATCCAAGTATTGATCAGGCTCGACGCTGCTGAACTTCGGTGATCGAACGAGAACTGGTACTTTCAGCGGGATTTGACTATATTCATTCATCTAACAGCTGTTGGACAGAGCTGAGAGTTTTCGTGTTTGGGGGGGGGGAGGAAGGCTACGCTAGTGAATTCGAGGTTGGGACAACTGTTTCCAGAAATGCTTGTTTTATGGAATGTTATTCGACAGGAAAATATATTGTTGCTGTATGTATTCTTATATCAAACAACGCAACTGAGCGAGGATTTCCGGTTACATTGAGACAAATACCTACTTACGGTTCTGTGAGCATCCTGTCATTAGTTATGATCATTGGTGAAGTCATTTCATTTATTTTGCGAAAGACGTGAATGACTAAGCCATCACAAAAACAAGGTATTCCTTCTCTTTGTAAGTGCACGTATATCTTTCTATGCATCTTTATTCTCCTCGCATAAAGGAGCTGGGCATAGCACAATCTTCCTGAGCCTATTTCCCCCATTTATCCTTATGCCGGACTATGTTAAACTTTAAATGCCCATGTATGCGCAAGTATATGTATACCTACAGATATATATATATATATATATATATATATATATATATATATATATATATATATATATATATATATATATATATATATATACATATATATACATATATATATACATATACATATATATACAAATATATATATATACATACATATATATACATATATATATACATCTATATATACATATATATACAAATACATATATATACATCTATATATACATCTATATATACATATATATATACATATACATATACATACATATACATATATATATATATATATATATATATATATATATATATATATATAATATATATATATATATATATATATATATATATATATATATATATATATATATATATATATATATATATATATATATATATATATATATCCAACTATTGCCGAACAGGAAAGCAGAAATATAAAGAATTGGGAAATTGGGAATTGAAGGAAATTCCAAAACAATACGGAAATTATGGAATTCTTTCCATAATCCATGGGCATTTTTCCTGATTGACTATGGCGTTGAGCGATTATAGCTGTATCAACTCAGAAGCAGCAGCAACAATTGCAAGTTGATCAGGATTTCTCCAGTCTGAGTTATCTTCTTTTGATTCCCAACAACAATTTTTGGGAGGGACAACCGAAAAATTATGTTGGGTACATGAGGATTCGAAATTCGGAAAAAAATATTGTGGATGTCCCAAAGCTAAAAGAGATAATTATTTTTTACTGAGGAGGACGGCACTATTTCTTTTTTTTTTTTTTTTTTCAGTTGATTTAAACCAAACATTTTTACTAATTTTTTCATCTATCTCTATTTTCTTTTGTCCGATTCTGCAGATATCATTCCATTTAATTTATTGATGGACTGGGTTTTACACGTTCGGGGAACGCTGTCATGCGTTCAAAAAAAAAGGAAATTTTACAGACATATAAAACTCGAGATTTATAAAGAATGACACTTTCTCTTAAAAATTGTGACTCTCAAATAAAAGTATTCACCGTGAAAAAATTGGAGAATCAAGCAGTCAAAACGTGATAATGTTAGGACCGACCTTTAAAGTGAGATAGTTCATGTTTCAAAGTGGTTTTTGGTAAGTGAGTGTGTATATTAACAAGTAAAATCTTGCAGTATCATGCGTACTAGTTGATACCGTAGATAAAAAGACTGTAAGTAGAAGGATAAGGAAAATTGGGAAAAGCAAATATAATATTTCAACAAGCGACTTTGCCTGTCAGGACAACACGTCTCCAACTGAGGACAAATTCAAAGTGTCTGCGTGGACAAGAGCAATTCCATGGTTTAATTAATTTTATTGAATATGATCGATAAGAAAATAGTAAATAAAATCCTAAATGAAGACAATTTGAATTTTAACATTTCCACTGCGACGAACCCGTCTCACCAAGTCGTGAGTTCAGTTAGAACAGACGGTTATTCTTTTTCTTTCTTACATATGTTTATGTATGTATTACATCTATTAGATATTCTGTTGTACATATTAATTGATTTGTATGGGAAAAAAACGTTGAAACATGAAATGAAGATATTATATTTTCATCAAATCTTTCTGAGAAAAAACCCATCACGAGAGTAAAACGTTATAAAAACATACTTGGCAGCGAACAGGTTTAAAGGTTTTAAAAGAAAGAGACGATAATTGTTAGCTACACTAATTCGAAAAGAAAATTTGATGAAAAAAAATTATTTTGAAAAAATTAAACAATATAATTTTTTTTATGGCATTGTAATATCTTCATAGCTTTATGCTTCTGTCGGCCAGGAAGAGATGGACAGTAAGAGAAACCGTATCAATATCTTTTTTATCTTATACTCTCTTTGGGGCCAACTTCCTATAAAATTGATATTATAATTATGTGTGTAGATTATTTGCAAATGTTAATTATTTCTGAGCTTAATCAATATGAATTATTATCAAAGTATCGTCACTGGTATGCCACTGACTCAGAGGAGTGCAAACAGGCCAAGGATTCTTCCTTGTGTATTCCTTTCATTATCTTGAGAAAATTCACGCAAACGTCTCTGTAACTGATAGTTGGTAGACCTGGAGTTATCTCCCCTGCAGATATTATTTTTGTCTGTCTGTATGTGATTCAGAATTACTAAGGAACCAATGGCCTGACTAGACTGGACATTGCTTTTTCCTCAAAGTTGGGGCATTTTATCATCATTATCATCATTATCATCATCATCATCATCAGTCTTTTAACGTCCGTTGTTGGACATAGACCTTCCCCAGGATTCGTCACAATTTCTATATCACGGGCGTTGCAGAGCCAGTATTTCCTGAATTTATCTAGTTCATCTCTCCATCTTGTGTTCTGTCGGCCTCGGTTTCACATGTGATCTCTGGGGATCCGTGTTGTGAGTCGTGATGTCCAACGGTTGTCTTTCATTCTTGCAACATGGCCTACCCATTGCGATTTGAGTGTTTTAATAGTTTCTATGATGTCACGGACCCCCATTTTCTTCCTTATATACTGTACTGTCTTATGATCTTATGGTCGTTCCATAAACTGAGACTACACTTCTTTTAGGGAACACACAACTGGATATGTAGCCAAGTTTCTTTTATCTATTTTTTTTCGGACGCCTGCTTTCCTCCTGATAAACTGTGCTGTCTTGTGACCTCTCCATGTATGGTTGAGCATGATTCTCTCACGCGCACGTTGCATTTTGACGGTATTGTACAAATAAGAATTATGCTACGATGCACCTTTTTAGTTGTGTTACGAAATCAAACGCACGAACAATTTGTAACGGATTGATATATCCGGTCATTTAAAATAATAACGCATTTACTTGACCGCACATTTTTCTTTCTAATTAGTTTATCAAAAAACACATGAAATTCAGCCAGGTAAGGAAATATTTCATCAGGAGGTAACATACTTTGCTGGAACACACAAGTTCAACCCTTCATCTACAGCAACAAGTATAATCAGATAATTGTTCTAAAAATAGCTTAATTCGAGACACAAAGTCTGGGAAAAGATAACATTTTTTCAGAGATTATTAGTGTTAAGATTTTGATATAGACCATCCTAGACGACAATAAATTTTGTATCTCATGCCTCGACCTTTACACTCTATGAAATAGGGAACACAAATTGATTCTCGTCTAGTTTTCATTCTGCTTTCCCAAACACTTTACGCAACAAACATTTCATTCACGCACGTACACAATGATACACACACTAACATACAAAGCATCTTTTTCTACATCCTGCATACGTATATAAATATTCTTAACTATATGTGGAAATTTTGCACTTATATCATTACATTGAACTATTAATAACTTTATTCTAACAAGTAGTAGAACAACTCCAAAAGTATATTCTCATCTTACTTCCTTATGAGAATTACAATCGAATCTCTCATTATATTTTATACATTTTTCAATAAATCCATTCTTTGTTATTTTAGATATTTGTTCGTCATCTTAATTCATTGCATACACATTTTATCTGCACTTTTCTCAGTGTATTACAACTTGCATTTACTATTTTGATTCGACATCAATACTCTGTCAGCTAACTTCCTATTTTTGTGCTTACGGGTATTAGGGACTAATTTTTCTTGTCTCGCTCACCAATAAAGTTAACCTTTCTTCTAGCATCAGTAGCAGCCAGCTTTAAAGAATTAACTTTTCCGTGCTAGATACTACTACTCATTTCAAACTTCTTACAGAATAGCAAGATCACAATTCAATAGTATTCGGTTAAATAGTTGGGTATTCAATTTGAGTCAGATACTAATAATTTAAATCAACTCACCTGAGTAACCACCACAAATGGTGACTTCAGCGTTGGAATACAAAACAACTGCAAATTACATAGAAATCAGATCATTATGATATAGATTCAGTTGTTAAGATTGCAAACGTCATGTAGACAAAATGCTATCTTTGATCGGTGTATTCGAAATAGAAATAAGGAAAATTAAATCCTTTTTTCTTCAGAATTCTACATTCAAGACAAAACGATCCAAAAAGTGACAGTTGATAATCAACAATTAGCCTAGGAGGCGCAGAGCTTTGCTTTATTTATTGAATTAATCAGTTATTATAACTAGTCCACGACCCGTCGCTTTGCTAGCGGTTATCATAAGAGAACAACAACAAACTCGGCTGATGGCTGCTACTGATACTATAAGTAAGACAGTCACGGTAGGAAGAGGGACGGTAGTTGGGTAGTTTGATTAGAGGGTAGGAAGAGAGACGAAAGAAAGAAAGGTAGTTTAATGAGAGGGGAAGAAGGAAGGAGAAGAAGAGAAATTCGGGTTGTTTAATGAGAGGGTTGAAATGAGAGGAGAGAAAAAATTTGATACTTTAATAAAAGGATAGGAATAGAGGAGACTGATAGCTGCTACTGACGCTATGAGTGTGACAGACCTCTGTTTCACCACGCAATGTCTCCAAAAGTTCTAAATTTTCTGGAAGGTTGGGCAATGAGTTGAGGAAGAATTGCTTGAAATTTGGGACGGATCCAGTAATTATTTTCGACTGAGAGTTATTTTTCCATTTTTTTCTTCATACATTAGTATATCTACTCTTGTCTGTCGGTCTGTCTGTTTGCCAACATAGTATCTTCAAAACTACACAATGAATTTCGACGAGATTTTCTGGGAAGATGTGCCTCGGGGTACCAAAGAGGTGATCACATTTTAGAGTAGATCCAAGAGTTGGCTTTTGATTGAAAGATATTTTGTCATTGAGTAAGATTGAAAAATTAAAACACTGAAAAGTTGTTGTTTTTTTTATTCTTATTATATGAAATATCATAAGCCGTTATCATTTTTAATTATTTTTACTACATTTTAATGCGATTTTAATTTTATTTATTGTTTGTTTTTTTGGGTTTTTTTAATCGCAACTTTTTGCACTGGCCGATCACCCCTTGCCCTGACTATGAGGTCGGACTGAACGATGCTTCCCTTGGCTATGAGGATGTGAGTTCAAATCACACCTAAGGCTTATCCTTCATTTTCTGGTCGACTCTATTTACTCACCGTCCGAAGGTTTACGACCTGAACAAAATGTTACGATAAAAATAATCAAATAGAATTAAAATTAAGTTAAAAAGTACAAAAAATGTTTTAATAGTAATAACTTAAAACTTATATAGAAGTTAATTCTTCCGTCATTCATGATCTTTGAGTCATTTATCAAAAGAAAGCTTGAAGCTTTATTCGATCCTTTTCCTTTCTTCCTTGCTTATCGTGAGTGTGATTTTCGAGTGAACTTCCCTGCAGTCTGTACGATAGCTCTCTACTTTTTTTGAAGAATTCGAAAATACTCAAAGAAAATCTGCAGTAACCTTCCCGAAATCGGAAAACTGATTAGCTGAATATTGATCGTAAATTTTCAACATATAATGTCCGAATGATGTGATTAATACAGAAGAGTTGGGTTTTGTGCACTGACAAGCAAGGAAATCACGTTGAAAAATAAATGCTTGTTGAGTAAAATCATTTTTTCATTTCATTCATTAGGCTACATGCCTGGATAGTAAAATAAACTATTTTTATTTGTGTACATGATTTCATACATAATTACACAAAAATCGAAATGATTTAGAAATTGATATTCATTTTGAGAGACTGTGGTTTGACGATGAATTGGACAAAATGAAAAAAGAGTATTGCTTGGAATGTTTTTTCGTTTTGTAAAGTATTTTTTTCAAAATTCCCAAGAAATATCTCACGAACAAAAGCTATAGAATTTCTAATTCAAAGACTTTATACAGCATACAAACAAACTATTCCTTTTTATATATATTCTGACCAATCAATCTATTTTATGAGGTAAACATCAATTCATATAAGATACTGAAAAAGCAACCTTTGAATGTATGAAAAGTCAGAGTTATTTCCCTTGAAACCCCAAAACGGAGTTAGTTCCCTTAGAACAATCCAGGGTAAGTAATTCACTTCACAGTGAGTTATTTCCCTTAACAAATAAATTATAGTAATTCAGCGTTTTTGTTGTTTTCTTTTTTACTATATCAAGTTTAGCCTCAATTTAAAATTTGGGAAGATTGTATTACATCAAACTTGAAATTATAAGTTTGCTTCACTTGAAGATCAGCATTTGAACTCCTGATTTCTAACACCAACCATTGGCATGTAGGTGAAATGAGTAACCACTGAATAAAGCTATTTAAATTTTATATATTTACAAGAAAAAGCTATTGCACATGGCACGGGGAAGGCTCTTGAAAATTTCACTTAATTTCATCTTTCCAACATATTTCATTCTATATACTGTGCATCTTATATGCCACAAAAAATAATATTTGAGTTTTATTAGATTAAACATCACAGTAAAACATCAACTATGTATTCTTTTTCTGTATGATTAACATCTGTGTAATTGATGTATTGAATAAAATAACTTCAAATAGGGAATAGAGTCATTACTGGTTTGGTAATTGTCGTAAAATCACTTCTTATATAGGATTAAATGTTATTTTATCAACGGACGCAGTAAATTTGTTCCATATCAAATGAACTACATATCAAATCTAACCAGCCAAGTGTACTATAGATTTTTCTCTCTTTGCTCCCTTGTGTGTGTCTCAAAGTACTCCTGGTCACATCTTTCAGGCTACAACCATGAAAATTTGAATGAGCATACCACTAGGCGCCATCTAAAAACATTTTTTTTTTTTTTTTTTTTTTTTCAAAAAAGTACTTTGTTGGGTCTCTACGGTTATCCTGAACACACAATGCCAAAATCTTGTGCAGGTCTTTTTTTTAGATAATTTCAAACAAGGTATCTATCTTTTTAGATGAATTTTTAGATAATCAGTTCTGGTACACAGCTATGGTGATTCATTTATGTGAGGTACAGATATTTGCATCATTATTGAGAATAAAGTCAGCAAAATATTCTACTGATAATAATATAAATGGAAAATATTTGTACATCCATTGGGATTGTATTGCTGTCACATGGTTTGCTTTGAAAGCATACACAAGGTTTGTCCAAGGAGTATTCGGCCATTTATTATTAAAAAAAAAATCTTACCTTGAACAATAGCACCTTGGTCTCCTTCAGAATACTCCCTCGGGTCCTTGCACACTTATCTCAACATCCAAATAAAGAATGGACAGAGCATTGTCATCCAAATAAAATGGCCACTCAGTTCACAAGGTCTCTCAATGATATCTTACTGCCAACTGAGTAGCCTCATATTGGTTGTAAAGTTACATCAAGGCAGCACAACAAATTCTTGTGATATTCAAAATGGCTGGATACTTTCTGGACAAACTTTGTAAACTTGCAGAGCACAGATCACTTTTAGAATGTACTCATTGTAGAATAATGAATATTTACAGGTTTACCAAAAATGATTCAGTTTGAATAGATCAAAGATGAATTTAATTTACACTTCTTCCATCTGAATTTTATGCATTTTGCTCATTTTTTCAGCAATACAAACATCACTATCTAGAAGAACACTTTCAATATAAACAAGAATATTTATAACATAATCATTCACATAATAACCCTATTTTTTATGTAATACTTACCTAAATTCCTTTTCTATAGTTGAATAATTCACCATGCATTTCATTGATGAAATTATATACCATGCTTTACTATTCTAAAATAATTAGTGTTACACTTTCATTGTATTTTACAATAGCCCTATTCAATCAGTAATGCTTGCATTAACTCCTGACCATTGACAACACCTTTTTTCCAGATTTTTAATGAATTAGTTAAAGAAAAACTGAGCACTGAAACTTGCTAAAATAAATTTAGGAACAAAACGAAAAATTTCATGTTCAATACAGTGGAACCCATGATCATATGAAATCCATTTCCTTTGCTTCAGAATTTTACATAAGGCTTGTAAATGACATACCACAGTTGACTGAGAGCCAAAGTAATAAATAGCTAGGTAAATTTCCGAGACGCTTTTAACATTTCCTTTCAAACGTGCTAAAGATGATGCTGGGAACTTTTCTTTCAACCTGATACATCAGTGAGCATTGAGAATTAAAAAACTGTTATAATTCATCCATGTTAATCCATTCAGAGCATTTAATATTGCCTTTTCAATTCATGTACACATCTTGTTTTATTCATTATCATCTTGGAATGTGAAGGAGTTGGTAATTTGATAGTTGGGGGTTGGGCTAGCATCCACAAAAAATGCACAGTTGCTATAAATACTGATTGGGTCTTCACCGATCTTTCAAAAAATTGAGACAAAATCATAACTCTATGCGTTGCACGACCTGGGGGCAACTGACCTGAGCATTTGGGCATACACAAAAACACAAGTTAAAGGTGACTTTCTATGAAATTTTAAAACATCATTCAATAATATGTACAGTATTTATGTCAGCTATTTTGGCAAAAAGTCGGGCATCAAAATCTCTAAAATCCTGCTTTCTCTCTCTTCTTTATTTTGTAGGTGTCTCTTATGCTGTGACATTCTCTTCTTCATACAATGAGATTACTCAGTCTCCGAAGATCTAAGTGCTATAAACATTAACGCAGAAGGGTATTAAGAGTGAGTTACCTCCCTTGTCGTTCCTATATCTTCTGTCAACAAGTAAAAAGATTATTTTTTTCTTTCGTTTCAACATAATCATCAACAATTGTCACTCCGTCAGTCCCTGAGCAAATAGAAAGGAATATCTTGGTTATAATTCAGAGAAGGGTAAGTTTCTAAAATATACAATATAGTTTTTCTTTTGCTTTTTAATCAATTTTAGTACTGTGAAAAGGAATTTATGTTTGTAGTGTGCTAAAGTTACCAGGTCTTTTTCTGAAAAATTGAAACTGAATGAACAGTTAAATTGTTAACTGGAGACTCTTGCACAAACCTTTTTTTTCTTGCTCTCTAATTTGAATGTTTGTTCATTTGTTGATACTTACTCTCTTCTTCTAGTGCAATTTCAACCATTTTCCAGAATTTTATACCACCTTTTTAATATCTTGATTTGATCAATTCTTTTTATTCCTGATGGAGTGTAGAAATTATTTTTTTATTTTCTTGAGCTAAAAATAGTATTTTCATACTTACCCACTCTTATGAACAGCTGGTTTAATCCTTTCAATACTCTCATTTTAGGGTGCTTAGTGCCTGAATTAAAATACTTCAGTAGTCGTCGAAAATAGACCTACAGGCCATATACATCCAATCAGTCATAGAAAACCCGGGATGTATACATGCCAAGAGTTTTAAGAAGGCTAATAGACTAGGCAAAATTTCAGCTTTTCAAATAAATAATTGCTTGGAGTTCAAGTCCTACTCAAAATACATGTGTGTAACATTATTTTATATAATCAATTCAGATTTTTAAACTTACATTTGAAATATATATATCAAGAATATATATATCAAGAATTGTTTCCAAATATAATAACATGAATTCAGGAGCCTATTTCTATTTCAGAATGGACAGCCAAAAATAAGCACCAAAAGAAGGCTGGAGGGTGCACAGCTAAAACGTGGTGTCTACACTAATATCTCCAGCAACAAAGATAGAAACAATAGTTTGAAAAAAAAATAGTACATAATAATGATGATTCCGCATCTAAAATATCAGATAGAAATTATCTGAACAATATGAAGCCAACGTGATACGAATATCAAACCATCTGACATTAGGCTTCAAATAACAGCGCCAGAAATCCTTCGAGATGGTGACCAAAAGTGTTGGTTATTGAGTTGCAGTGGTCAAGACATCAATCCCTGGCTCAATTAGGATGAGCAGAAATGGCATCTGAGAGACAATATAATACAAGAATCAACTAATATAAGATATTCCTAGACTGTCAAAAAAAAAATGTAGATATTGTAGATTTAATAAGTGAGTATACAGACTGCTTGTAGGAGATTTTTTTTTTTATGCCAAACTTTCAAGTTGGGAGAGTTTGACTGTCTGGCTTGAAAATCAGCATTCTTAAATGTTGGCTTTTACAGTGGCCTCAATACCAACTATGGACACCAGAAGCAAAACATACAATTGTCCCGGCCACTAAGCAGCCCCAAAGAAAGAGAGATAAATATGAATAAATAGATAGATATGGACAGACTGAGATAGAAATACAGACAGATAAATAGATAGATAGATACCATTTAAAGTGCAGCAATTGATTTTTATTGATTATTGGATTGCGATTGTTACTCGTTTAAATTACTTGTTTCTTTCGAGTATTAGCATTTTCAGTGTAAAAGGACATTGAATGAAGTTTTCGCTACTTTCCCTATCAAGCACAAAAGAAAACTTTGGTGCTGAGGATGTTGAAATAGTACCCTATTGATACCTACTCAACTTAGCTGGCATAAGGCTACTATTATGGGGCATCCAGCAAAGATTGAACTCACTACATAAGTAAAGATCTGCAAGACACTCATGCTAAGCACTGCTACAGGCAAGGTTTCCATTACAACTCTATTAAATAACCTTGTTTAGTCTGGTACAAGGCCACAATAATTTTGTATCCGGCAAGGATTGAATTCATTATATTAGCAATCAGTCTTTTTGCAGCTACACTTGATACCAAGTATAGCCTAGTGTGGCACAGGTCAAGAGGAATGAAGTACCCAGAATAGAATACTCTAATTAGTATTTGTATTGGTGCATCATATCCTCTCAGGTGTTTGATTGCCAGGAGGGGAGTCAGAACGAGCAGGGGTGGGGGGAATCTGTCACAATTTAATAAGTGGTGGGTCGGCATAAACCAAAGAGGGATAGCTAACTATGGCAACAGACACAATTTAGTAGGATCAAAACCAAAAAAAAAAGTCATTTGAGAAAGATTTATAGTTAGGATGACGTAAACATGTGGCAAGTAAAAACATAGAGTATTGACAGGAAGAGGAAAATTATTTAATTTTCAAAGAAAAATTGATCTGAACACTCTTATGGTGATAGAAAATTTTTAAATCTCTGAAATTAGCAGGTTACAATTAAATTAGTTTCATCAAGTTCTCCCCCGTGCATTGTTTAAAAGTTGCCTTTCAATGGGAAAAGACAAATCAGTGATTGCACCCTATTAAGGAGGAGAAAGTTGAGATTGACTCTTGAAAATTATTAGCAGTGGGAGAGTGTCCTAATAAGGCAACTAAGAGTAAAAATGTTATATCATATAAAATCACATTTATTCATGGATCATCGCTTCTGCCAAAGATCAGAATATCTATGCTCCCTGCTTTGGATTAAAGTGTAAATCCCTGACATTCTGTCTTGGATCAGAGTATAGTATCTGTGTTCTTTGACTAAGTGTTTCACTTACCAACACTTCAGTCTAGAATCAAAGTGTTGAATCTGTGCACTCATTGAAAGGTGCTGGACACAAAAAGATATGTATACATACATTATTAAGAAATGGATATATAATCCAACGGGATATTTATAAATGCATTACTTCTATTTTAAAACTCTATTTGAACTGACGTCCTGTGATTACATGGTATATATATATATATATATATATATATATATATATATATATATATATATATATATATATACATATATATATACATATAAATATACATATATATATATATTGAGCAATGTTTATTTTAGTTAAAAAATTCAACTGATCTGCTTTGTTTATGTAAATATTTTCAAGTCATTTTTACAGAAAATAGTATATATATATATATATATATATATATATATATATATATATATATATATATATATACCCATTGCATTTCATGTATGTGGATTGAAATTTGCTCGTATTAAGTTTTTGTTACATGATATAGTAACTTTATTTAAATGAAAATTTAGGTACAAACATACTAGCATTGTCGGTTAAATGTATTACATGTAACGAAGGTTCCTCATCTGTGATGATTAATTTAAGTTGTTTGCAGCACGCTTGTTCTTGGGGAGGGGGGAATTGCTTTTTTATTTTTTTTTTTGACCATTGCAGAAAAAGATCAGAGATAAAGACAATGAAATCCAAGCAGCGACTTCTGTTCTAGGTTAACAAATGCAATTTGACTTGACCCAATTTTGTGTTTTTCTGCTTCTCTTGTACAGATCGTTCCTCTTAGTGACCAAAAGTGGCCGTAGGAAGAATAATTATTCTAAGTGGTACTTCACTTGGCCATTCTGACTGGGGAAGGTGAAGAGGAGTAGATGGAGGAAGTAGAGAAAAGATTAAGTTGCAGGTGGGGGGGAGTAAGGTGTGATTTTTGACTGACACAGTGAACCATTTGTTACACAAGTACGGAATGCTTCCTGTCTCAGCTCAGGATTTATAAATATTACTTAACATTACTTGGACGGACACTTACTACTTACCAGTAAGATGATTCTGGTAATGTCTGGGAGATAAAAAAAACTTTTGTAATCCTTTTATAGATAGTGTAGATAGTTATTAGGGTTTTTTTAATCAATTTTTGACAAATAATAATATATATTAATTAAATCCTAATTTTAGTTGCTTTTCATCTTGTCAAAACTTGATAATGGTTGAGAATGCTTCATTCATGTTATATTACCATTTTTCACTGTGTTGCCAGCTATATCTGCTAGGTTTCTGTGTCAGCTCTATTTTATATCAACTGTAATTTCATTGGTGTAAT